>ULGV01000002.1:3198110-3526799 GCA_900519065.1 Yarrowia hollandica | reverse complement strand
TATGCTTAATGAAGAATGTCGATTTCTTTAATACTAACACTTGCAAGTGCTGCAATCACACTTGGAACAAGTGCAGGAGTCGGTAGTTGTTTTCTCAGCAGGGGCAGAGCAGCAACAGTTGTTGACGAGGTTGTGCTTGCTCATAGTCTTAGGCTTGGTGGACATGAGGTTGGCAGCGAACATGACAGAGGTGAATTCCATTGTGTTTGTTTTGTTTGATAAAGATGAGAGTAATGAGTTGAAGGTAATGATTTGATACAGGTTTATAGAGCACCACGACCCCTTATATATAATTTCTCTTGCTGGATTCCCGGCAACAAGGTTAGATCTAAGTTTCTTTCAGCCGCAGCAAAAAGGGCTCACAATGCAGAGATCTGCATACCAGCAGCACTAATCTCGCAACTTTCAGATATCACAATGAGGAATAAACCAGGAAAAGCAACATACTTTCAAGGGATTGCCTCTGTATACTCGGATTCTGGAAGGTTCCTGAGAGTTAAATATGCCATCTGGTAAATCTGACAGGTGTTCCCCTTATAGCTATACAAATTGTGAGCGATGATGGCACCGCTTAGAATGGGTCATTTCTCACTGTAGTTATGATGAGTAGAGGTAACACTTACTGTATACCAGACTCCAGTAATTATGTCGAGCTCAAAAATAGCCGCCAAAGAGTGTATCTTATCATGAAGGAAACAATCATCTAGTAGCTACCAACGGACTCCGAAACTCCGAAACTTCCTCCACATTCTAAACCTTGTCCACATTCTTATCGAGTCATCAGTGGCAAAATAAACTATTTGTCTATTTGTCAGCAAGATTTTCTCATGTTTATCTGTTAGATTTCTTTGTGTTTGCATGACGTTCACACCCCACACATTATTCGAGGGGATTCTGCTGCTAAGGTTTATGCAACGTGCGACATTATCGCCACGGCTGAAAACTCTATTTCATAGTCTTGAGTCCATCTGATAGCTAGCGAAAGGTGCTCAAAAGATAATGTATATAATAGTAAAGGAGGATTGAAGTTGCCAAGGAGGTGGTCTGTTCGGCCTGGGTTATTTTAGGACATCAAACATCCTCTACCCCTTGTCAAAAATCGATTATTCGGAGCAGCGGCTCTATCCCAGCCAGCGACACTTCGTGAGCTCACGCCGTAGGCGACCTGGCGCATACTATATTATACTGTAGTTCCAACCCTGTTACCCTTCTGTACAAAATGAGACAAGATACCACCACGAGGGATATCACCCCGTCAGCCCCTACACAAAGAGATACCCCAGCCTCACTCCTATCACTAAAAAATGTACCGCCACAGGAGAAAGACATGAACTGCATGGAATCGATCCTATCGGAAGTGCACAACGCCCTAGCGGAGTGCAAAAGGTATCGGCACAAGGCTACTGTCACGCAAGGAAGATGTGATGACCCACATTCACAATTGTTTTTGGTGAAGAGGCCATGGTACACAGTAGTCGCCATATACATTCCGGCTTGACGTTCCCCCCTAACCTGAGACAACAATCTCTCTAATAATATGCCTTGCTCGATAATTGCCAACATGGGTTTATTGCTATTCACAAGAACTGACGTGATACTATTAATACATTTGCTAGTTGGAGATTTTACAGGCGACTGTTTTTATTTGATACCATGTACAGTACAGTACGATAGCTACTATACTGATAGTTTAATTTGTGTACAGTATGTCATGTTTTGTGCTGTTGACACGGTTAGATTTTAACCACCCCTCGCATTCTGTGTTCGTCCACAAAACCCCCCGACTAACACACATTATGGAAGAATACTCCTCCAATCAGGGATTTTATCCCCCTCCTGCACCACATGAGCAATTTGATCCGCGATTATCTTCTATTCCAAAAAATGACGTGAATGAAGGCTCACTCCAATCCCTTCTGAACGAGAAGTTTCCTGAACAGGCCCGGTGGGAGCGCTACCAGCAAGACATTAAGAAGAAAAGAGCAGCCGTTAAGCTTGTACCCTATCGTGAAGACTTCAGTCAGACCAGCTTTCCATATCTTGACGTCAAACCTCCGCTTCCAGCTTCCACTCGAGACGTTGAAGCACTTATTCCTTACATCTTATCCAATGAATACGGCAACGAAGTCAGCTCGGATGAAGAAATTGTGCAAAAAGAAGTATTGAAGCCCAAAGACTTGGCTTCACAAGAAAATGAAATGAAAAGTCAAGGTCACCTTATCAGAAAGCACTGGAGTGTTCAGGTACTGAAAGACCTTCGGTATAGAGGAATTGTTCCAGGGCTAACTGTCACCTTGATGGCACACCAGAGGACAGGCTGCAGGTGGATGCTTGGCCGTGAAGTTCCCACCAACAGCCACAAAGGGGGTCTTCTGTGTGACGACATGGGGTTGGGAAAAACCGTTCAAGCTATATCCCTCATACTTCTTAATCCACTAGGGGATAGCTTTGTTGGCGACGAGTTGAAAACCACCCTTGTTGTCGCACCTCTTGCCCTGATATCCCAGTGGGAGGAAGAGATAAGAAGAAAAGCTCCATCACTCAGCATCCTCAAATACCACGGAGCAAATGTTCGTAACCACATCTTCGGGCGTTACGACGTTATCATAACAACTTACGGGATGTTAACGACTCAGATACCCAACGGGGGTCATCCTTTTCTTGGGAACAAGTTCTGGCGTTTGATTCTAGATGAAGCCCACACTATCAAAAACAAAACTTCAAAAACCTTCAAAGACGTGTGTAAAGTGAGGTCAGATCGCAGATGGTGTCTAACTGGCACTCCTTTGCAGAATAACACCAATGAGCTACAAGCGCTTTTACAGTTCATTAATGTTCCACCTTACGCCGACGAAGGTGTGTGGAAGAAACACATTGGTCTACCATTATCAATAAAGGACCCTACAAGCAATTCATGGACCAAACTACATCTCGTTCTTTCAGCAATAATGCTGAGACGAACTAAGGAAGTCCTGGGGAGCTCCAAGTTGGGTCTAAAAGATAGGCGTATTCACAAAGTAGAGCTCCACTTCACACCCCAGGAACAAACTTTCTACGATTCCATTAATAGTAGGGTCTTGAGCAAACTTGACGAGAATGGAAACATGTCAGGCATGAACATTCTTGTTCTAGTTTTACGCCTTAGACAGATTTGCAACCATCAATATCTTTTGGCAGAAGAAAATGGAGAACTTGTTGGATCACCCCACCCAGGAGATATCGACGGTATCGCTTCTATGTTTTCCAGTTTGGATGTGACTGGAGTACCCAGGGGTGAATGTGGTTCTTTCGAAGAAAACAAGGTAGTCGTCAATGGTAGCGACGTTCATGTGAGTGTCAAAATTATCAAGCTCTTGGAGATTCTGAAATCTGGTACTCGAAAGACTATTGTGTTCAGTCAATTCATTACATTTTTCGATATTATCGAAGCCTTTCTAATCCGGGAAGGGATTCCCTGTGTAAATTACACTGGAAAAATGTCAATCAGACTGCGGGAGGATGCGCTTGATAAGTTGGCTAATGATCCCAAGACCACTGTCTTACTTTGCTCCTTGAATTGTGGCTCTCTGGGGCTGAACTTGACCTGCGCCAGTCGCGTGGTTCTGCTAGACCCTTGGTGGAATCCTATGGTATCTGAACAAGCAATTGATCGGGTTCATAGAATTGGACAAACTGTCGATGTTGACGTCTACATTTTCTTCGTAGCAAATACGGTGGAGGAACGAATTTTGGAGCTACAAGAGAAAAAAAAAAAACTTGCAAACTCTGTGATGAACAGGGATAAGAAGATTATGAGTATTCTCAATAGTTGTTCTAAAGAGGAGTTGCTCTCCCTGTTGGGAAAGTAATTAAGGTGGTTTCATAAGTTCCAGTTATTGTCTACAGTACGATAGTTGCTTGGAATTGAGTCTAGCTATGTCTAACAGGATTCTTTATCTTAATAAAAAATCAAGTGAATTGTACAAGCCTTGCAAGCTGGTTTATTAATCGAGGGTTGCGAGGGTGTATTGAAAAACCAACTAGAGAGATATCTGAGAAGATAGTATCCTTATATAACTATGAAGGCGTCACGAGTTTCCAGACTTGTTGAGGCTGAGAGGGGCACGATGGCCTCACCGATATGGTTTCGGAGTGGTGTGGCAAATAGTGTTCACACCTGAGTAATTAGTGGAAAGAATAGAGTGACGTCATGACAGAATACGCATCGTACAATTACGTAATGGCTAATACTGTTGCTAGCT
The DNA here is from genome assembly GCA_900519065.1 of Yarrowia hollandica. Taxonomy (NCBI): domain Eukaryota; kingdom Fungi; phylum Ascomycota; class Dipodascomycetes; order Dipodascales; genus Yarrowia; species Yarrowia hollandica. The sequence goes on along the minus strand of ULGV01000002.1, from coordinate 3,522,558 downwards.
GTTTACCTTTCGTATTAATGCTTTATATAATATTATAAAACTAAAACATGTAATGAAACAAGCTTGACTTTCTTCTATCAGCTGCCTGTAGTGTAATTACACAATTATAGAACAATATTCAGACCGTAGTATGCCTAATGCGTTTATTCATCTGGTACAGTCCCAGTATGCTATTGTATTTGACTTCATTTCCTTTCTAATTTTTTGTGTTTTTCTTCCGCTGCTTTATCTTGCATTACATATGTGCCTGTGGACTTTATCATCCGCATTAACAGCAAAATCACTGTAATTAGCTATGTGCTATGTCTCATCTGCCAGAACTCCAATTGAACAGCAATTTGTCTCTAGGGTGATTGACCTGACTGATCAGGTCATGCTCTCTATTTTATATTGCTTAGTCCCTTTTCTTTTGGGTGGGTTTTAGTTTTCTGTTTTTGTATATTTTTGCCTGGTACCAGGTAGCTACAAGTACGATACTGTAGAAATAGTATTTGTGATACGACATTACCAGTAGCAGCTTTGTAACATGATTGTCCTTCCAGTAACCATGGTGACAGTTTACTTTATCAGCTTGCATCCAACTGTAAACAACCCTCTCCTTATATCTACACATAAACATCCTCCTTTTTTCTTTTCCTCGTGCACAACTACCAAAACGACATTCAAACGCAAACACAATCACCCCCATTCATCATCACTTCCCCGCAAACGCAGACACACGTATCAACGAATTTTCACAGTCATACAATGCTAGATGGATACGTCTTTTGTTGCACAGGAATACACGATGACCAAATGTCTGCCTTGGCCGCCAAGTGCATTGCAATGAATGGTGATTTCCGATATGATCTTACATCTGCAGCTCAATTTCTGATTGTTGGAGACTGGAACACAGACAGGTATTTCTATGCTTCCTCTAATAGAATTGGCCTCACATTTTTGCGCCCAAAGTTCATTGACTATCTTTATGAACTTTTCAAGAACCAAGAGCCAGTTGATCTTGATGGAGTCATCCGCAAGTTTCGCCTTCCCCCGCTATTCGGCTTGGCGATGGCTACCCGGGGTAAGGATCCACTTATCGACCGTGTTCATATGCAGAAACAAATGAGGCTTCACGGAGGTATCTATGCCCCCTTTAGTAAGTCCGACGCTGATGTACTTATTACCTCAAATCCTGAAGGTAATGAGTACGCTTCTGCCAAATCCAAAGGTATTCCTGTTGTCCACCCTCTCTGGCTTGACCACAGTATTAAGAGAGGTGCTGTGCTAGACCCTAGGGGATACCATCCTTCCTCTGCAAAGTTTCCACCTGCATTACAGCTTGTTCATTTCGAGCCCTGGATTTTTCTGACACAAGGAATATCAAGAGTCGAGGAAAGTATCAATATGGGTGATTCGGGATATTTCAAGGGAAAAGCCTCCTATTTTGTTGGGTTCACCAATATCCAACTTCAAAAACTCCAGGACCTCATTAACTTCCTTGGTGGAGAAATCGCTTCTTCAGAGGAGAAAGCTACAACCATAATTGTGCACCCCAAAATGTACGCCGCCTACCTTTGCAAGTACCAGCAGCTTGGATTCCGGCGCCTTGCTTCTGTTTGCGCTGCACCGTGGCTAATTGAGAGGGCATTCTTACACTCAAAAATGCATGGAAATCTGTTGTTTCCTAGGGAAGCACTGGGCAGTAATACATCGCCCTTTTCTAATTTCAAAATATGTTTGACAGGCTTTGGGGAAGAACTGTCCAGTTACATTGAAAAGCTTGTCTCTATGTTGGAGGCACCCAGTGTAACCAAACGCTGCGAGAAGAGTACCAGGGCTCTTTTAATTGGCCCTTCACCCACAATGCAAATCATACAGGATGCTTATGATTGCAGGACTCCGATCGTTTCCATCGATTGGTTGTGGGACTCGGCACTTACTGGCCGAATTCTTAGCGGCCCTCTTTACACTTCAGAATTCGATACCTTGAAGGAGTCATTGGACACAATTGGTTTCAAAGAGGGGACTACTGTCACTCGGGAGCCGTTGGGGCAGCTTGGCAACAATACTACACAGAGTGGGGAAGCTGAGGATGGCCATGTTTAGAAAGTTGGAAGGTGGCTCAACGTAACTTGCTATAGCTATAGATAGAATGGGCTGATGCATCCGTTTTAGACACTGTATACAGTGTTCCTTACACGGGTATGTACTTCGGTGTTTATTGTAAGAACACTATCGGTATCGGATTTTTATGTTTAACCAGGTCATTTTTATAGAATAAAGTTGGAATAACTTATTTGAGAACAGCACCGTCAACAATCTCCTTGGACTCACCAGAAGCGGTGACAACAGGCTTATCCCAAGCCCACATGTTGTTCACAAACTCCTTATCCTCGGGGTTAGAGGGGTCGAGCTTGACAAAGTCGTAAGACTCCCAATCTGGGGCAACATCAAAGGCAGCAGCGTGATCCTGTCCTCGAATCATGAAAGCACCAATGATACCGTTATCGTTGTTGGTTCCGTAGACGACAGAGGTACCGAACATGTATTTGGTGGAGGCGGTAAGTCGGTTGACGAAACCGCCAATGAGGTTGGTGGACATGAAGGTGAGGGTGAGCTCGTCATCGTACTTGTACTTGACCTTCCAGAGGGAGTAGTCCTCAGGGTCGTAGTGCTCCCAGAACCAGGGGATAGCCTTCTCTCGAGTATCCTCGTTGGAGTAAACTCGCTTCCAGTTGTCAATGGGCTCCTTGGCAGCACCGAGGGCAGCGAGAGGGTGGGGGGCCTTCTTGGGAGCAGGCTCCTCAGCAGCCTTGGGGGCGGCCTCCTTCTTGGCCTCCTTCTTAGGCTCCTCCTTCTTGGGCGGGACGTACTGGATTCGTTCATCAGTGACGGGGAAATCAAATCCGGTGAAAACAGCGTTCTTGGAAACGGTGAGCCACCATCGGGTAGTGGCGGGGTGCTTCTTCTTCCAGTCGGCATCGAACAGGAACTCAAAACCCCGAGAGAGGAGAGCGGCGCTGGCAATGTCGGCATAGGTGACCTTCTCGCCAACAAGGTAAGTGTTCTTGACTAGGTGGGGCTCGTAAGTGAGGGCAACAAGCTTATCGAGCTGTGCGGAAGCAGCATCAACAGCCTGCTTGTTGTAAGGAGCTCGGCCGGTCAAGGGGCCAAATGTGTCCCAGGCAGCACCAAGGATCTCCTGGTTACCGAAAGAAACCCACTGGAGAACCTCAGCCTCGTCCTCCTTTGTCTTGGGAGCAAGAGGGTTGTTGGGGATCTGGGACAGAAGGTAGTAGGAAATGGCAATGAACTCGTGGATGGGAGTGCCATCAGCAGTGACAAAGGCGGGGACCTTCTTGAGGGGGAAGAGCTTGCCGAACTGGGCGTCTCGCTGGACAATGTCCACATCAAGCTTGAAGTGCTTGATCAGAGCCTTGAGAGGGGTGACTCGGCAAGAGGGGGCGTCGTAGAGTTTTCCAATTGACATTTTTATTTGTACCGTATCGTACTGTACTGGAAGTGGATCAGAATATTTGAGCCACGTAACACTAATTAACGGATGTCATTTTAAGCCTATTATCACGTGATTTAACGTGTATTTAGGGTTTGGGTCTATGTTTTGTGTGGAAGAGGTCCTATATCAACCACCATGAAGTGCCCAGAGTTATGCTGTATTTACATTTTACCAAGGTCATTTTGTTGCCCCATGACTCTATCAATAGTTTTGCGTTGTAAATAATACAGTAGCTACCGGTAATTAGCTACTCATAAAACCCGTTGTCTGTGCATTGACGTCAAGCCACAATTGTTGGGATTATCGTGGACAGTGGAAGCCTGCAGAATGTACAGTAACTATAGTACGATAGCTATACAGTACGAGTACGATACGAGTAGCTACAGTACGATAAACAGTATTGTAAGGTGGTATATCACATATTTAATCACGACAAGTTACCAGTACGATACTGTAATGTACTGTACTGTACTGATACTGTAAGATCGATGGTGCGCACAAGTACAATAGTACGAGTACGATGCAGTATCGTACTGTACAAGTATAGGTGATGGACCAGGACATATTATTAGAGCACGTGTTTTACATGTGTATATACAGTACCAACTCGTGCAGTACTCGTACAAGTACAGTACAAGTACGAGTACTGCACGAGTACTGGTACTCGTACCAGACGTAAAAAAGGAGGAACCCGAGGTCATACTTCCCTTGGGCACGATTATCACGCTCCCCTGATTACCCGAGCCTGAGTGCGACCGACGTGCGGGTTTAGCCTTTCTAGGGTCTAAAGTACCAGGTACAAGTACTGGTAGCTACCGGTACTGGTACGAGTGTAGGTCCAGTAGCTGTAATTAGTGTATTGCCTAGAATAAAATGTTATGACTTCAATAGAAAGTCGCCGGTGACAACATATCTATAGTTACTGGTATTCTAGCAGTAGTTGTACCTTAACGGCGACACTGGTAGGGAATATTTTTGTTTCAGCTTCTGCTCATTCAAAATTGGGTTTAATTTTTTTCTCATTTTTTCATAATTTTACCCTACCTGGTACTCGTACCTTTCAAACGAGCGTGACAAGGTGACTTCATAGAGGACAGGTGGACAACCAGAGACCAATATATGCCTAACGTAAACAAAACATAGCACAGATTTCAGTACCAGATATAAGCGGTTCAATTGTGCAAAATCTGTGTTAACATGGCCAATTCAAATACATTTTTGGCTTAGGTAAAGTATGTGTTGTTACACTGCGACGTCACTCAGTGCATAAATTAAGCTTTTGCAATTACAGAGCTTATTGGGTCACAAGTTACCCAACTAAAGATAGTTTACATTCTTTGACAGCCCACTTTAAAGTCACAACAAATTTTCTATTCTCCAACAACACGCCTTGTTTTTTGTCTCTTCACGCAAACGCGAACCGAACGCCATGGCCAAGACGAAACTAATCAACGTTGATCTCGACGAGCAGACCCTCGGATACCTCAAGGGTAAGCGAGATCAGGTTGTTGCTGCCACCAGAACTCTTGAGCTGGCTTCCCAGAACGTTGCCTGGGCCCTTAAGGATTTTCACAGCGACTACACCGCCATTATGGGCAACATCAACAATTTGAACGAAGACCAGATTGCTCAATTGCAAGAGCTTAAGCCTGAGTCACTGCCTTACCTCACTAGCATCATGAACAAATGTAATGAAAGCCAGGTGGTGGTCAAGCAAAAGAAAGTTGTCGATCCCAACATGCCCAAGAAGCCCATGACCGTGTTTCTCGCCTTTTCCACTGACCAGAGAGCTGTGATCCGAGCCGAGCGACGAGCCAAGGGTCTTTCCGCTCTGGCCAGCTCCCATATGGCTGCCGAAGTCACCCGTCTATGGGCCGACCTTCCTCAAGAGCGAAAGGACGAGTACAAGGTGCAGTACCTCGAGCGACTGGCTGAATACCGTATCAAGAAGGCCGAGTACCTGGACAAGCCCATTCCCGTGGAGGCTGCCAAGGAGATCAAGGAGACTGTCGTCTCTGATGAAGACTCTGAGGAGGAAGAGGATTCTTTCGCCGACGCTCTGGAGAACCCCGAGGATGCTGCTGACGAGGAAGAGGAAGAGGAGGAGGAGGAGGAGGAGGAAGATGAGCCCCCTAAGAAGAAGCGGGCCAAGAAATCCAACTAGATTTTCTAATTTTGAATAACATGAATGCATACATAGCTGTGGAGGAGACTACTATAGGATTTACACCTGAAAGGACTGTGGATGGACGTAGCCATCCCGCACACAGCGCCATAATATTCTATTGGTACAGTACTGTACCGGTACGACACTGTATCGTAGTGTACAGACGTAATTAACCCCAGCAGTACATACAGTACGAGTACCACTACGGTTCCTGGTGTCAGAATTTTGCATCTGCATCATTATACCGTAGGTACGAGTACGAACACTGGGCCGTCACCTTGAATAATAATTAATACAAGTGTCTGAATTGCAGATGCTCTGATCTGGTACGTACCAGGTAGCTACGAGTAGCTAGTACGATACCATACGTAATTATTAGTGTATTTGAATTAATTACCATATTACGTTTATTTCGACGACGCCAAATGCACCACGGTTGCATCAACACTGTCAATAGATTCTGACTCGGAGAGCCAAAAACCAGCCCTATCATTCTATCACACTTGTGCTTCTCGGCGGGGAAAAATATTCACGATCCCGGTTGCGTCATCAGTACTTATACACCGCAGTTGGAGTTGCCTTTAATCGGAAGCAGCAGATCTCCACCTATGCTACCAAACTTTAAGACCAATAGGCTCGTGATAACAACCGCAGCCCCAGTGATACAGGTTACCCATACATCCATTTGTCCCACACCCGTACCGGTAGCTACCAGTACCTTCCTTCACATTCACCACACTATATAACAAGCGATTTGCCAGACCACTGCAAAGAATTTACGGCTCGGTGATGGGATACACACTAGACGAGGTAAAGAGGTCGTCTATAAAGGGACCCCACCCATATTTCCCAACAAAGACACCCTCCCCTGAATTATCACAGAGGCAGTTCCAGGTACGACGCAGGTCCTCATTACGACAATGCCTGACACCCACAGACTTGCAAGAAGTCAACTACGAAAGCGTTTTTGACGATGACGAAAAAGAGGCGAAAGAAGAGTCACAACCCCCTGCATCCGCCAAAGCGAGCCCATCACGAAGAACATCTCTTGGGCACCAGTCCTTGGTGGGGTCTTACGAAGAGTCCCTATTGTCTGGAAGAATGTCAGCATCTACCTCAAAAATGGTACCCTTCCACGCAGGGATTGGGGTTCTGGGAAAAGGTGGTTGCAACAAGTTACTACGGTGTCCCAAGCAGATTAACATGTCCTTCAACGCAGGATTTGTCGTATGGGAGGATATCGCAAACACCAGCTCGCTTGTTTCGGCCACAGGAAGTCCTTATGTGGGAATAATATCGCTTACTGATTACTACCAGGGGCGCTTTGAGAAACGGGATAAGCGAAAGGTTTCAGGCGAATCGAGCGGTAATGCCCGAGTCAAAACGTTTCCTGGTTATCGGATACCTCCAGTGGGTCAACTTCAGGTGGTGGTCTCAAACCTCCAAAAGACTGCTGTAAAGCTCTTTCTGATACCCTATAACGTCTCTGAAATGCCCAACGGAACCCGAACATTCATCAGACAGAAGGTCTACTCTGAATCCAGTCCAAGCTCAAAGGGTGCTCTAGTTCACGCTGCACACATCCCTATTATTCGCCTAGAGAATGGTAAGCTTTACCTTTGCGGTGACATCCGATTAGTTTTTCAGAACAGAGTCTTGAATGGGGGAGCCGTTGATGACAAGGCTTCGGCCACACAAGAGCCTTCCAAGGAAAGGAATGATTTCACCAAGCACTATTTAGGACTTGGGAGGTCTAAGGACAACATGGTCATCGAGGAGGTGGTGGGAGGATGGTCCAAACTGACGCCCGAACTATGACGATGACAGCGTGTATAAATGACCCCGGACTTATTTATTTTTTAGCATAAGTTTACAGACGAAACCCGTTCTGTTGCTTCACCCACCACCGATTTGATTTGATTCATTTCTATCGCACACTGAAAAGTCCACTTTTCACCATATATAACTACAAGTGACGTATTTAATCAATATTACCCTTTAACCACTGTAAACGACACATCGAACCAACAATGTTGGCACCAAGAGACGCACCAGCAGTATCGACAGACCACGTCGGTCTATCATACCGGCACTGTATGACGCTGTAACTAGTCATCATAAGATAGCTGTAATCCTCGAGTACTGGTACCAGTAGCGTAGCTACCAGTATCGTGGGTGGCACAAGTTCCATCAGAAAGTTAGATGAGATGAACGCATCGTTTTTGATACGAGCAACTACGAATACGACAAGAGTTGTGATTGAATGCGAAGTGGTCGCACAGCACGAGTACGATACGCTAGGCCCTTCCAATACAGGAACCGACAACCAATAAAGTTAGTTTTGAGGCATGACCATGGCTGGCGGGTGTAAAAGTAGCTACCGATTTTGTAATTGGGGGAAATTACACAAGAATTATAGCCAATCGCTCAGAATGCTACTCGCTCGCAGCCGCCTAAAACAGAAATAATTTATCTTCCCGTCAAGGTCGTTTCAAAATACGTCATATTATTGCTCTAGATACTGCAGTGGCGGCTACCACTAATTACGCACTGGTACAAACAGCATGCTTATTAATACACCACTTTTTAATAGGTTGCTCCCAACCAACAATGGCCATAAGTTTACCCACAGTTTACCTGCACGCAAACCAGCCACGGACGCGTGTCAGTTGCAAGCTTCAAAGTTAGCCCCTTAGTTAAACCTCGTCTATTAATAGCCGCCTCACGTGGTGCATTGCAGGGACTTCCATCGACGAAATGGAGTAGCAATGCGAAAAAACAGAAAAGGGTGAACGTTTCAATCGGCCTTTTTCAAACCAATATAATACCAACTATATGCCTAATGTATTAGTGTTTGTTTTAATCTACTACCGTTTACCCTTTTCCATAAAGACTAGGTGCCCATACAGTCTCAAATTTAAAGTTTGTATATTTTTGGAACGCACGTCAAGGGAAAAACAGAACCTTCAGACATCGAAATCTTTACTTAGCTAGCTGGATACAACCTGAGCTTCACAAAGTGAGTACCGTGCAACAAGCAGTTTCAGTTCCCGAGACAACCACAGCAGTGAGTATCTTCACGTACTCCACCCGCTCCACGCGTCACCTCATCCACGACATTTAACTGTTTGTGTTTTTTACATTTTTTTTTGGACCCCTGACGTGTGGGTTCTTCGCTTGTCCTTAAGCCCCATCACACAACTCATGACTAACACAGTGGATTCGTACAACAAATTCGGATTCAACTCGGAAACGGGTGAGCCGAACCCCGGCCCCCAAGACACCTCTCGTGGTTCCAGTGAATTAAGAGGCGAAGGAGGCTCGTTCACTCCCGACATTGGAAGAAAGAAGTCTCTCATTCGACCGGACCGAGCTCGACTTGACCCCGACTCGCGAACTTACCACTACTCTCAACTGGCTGCCCAGCAACAAAGCAGAATTAATGTGCTGCCCAGTTCCACGGGAAATGACCCCATCCTCGAGGAGCACTACATGCGCGAGGCTGGAGAGATCCAGCCTGGCCAGAGCTACGATCAGCCTTACGACAACGCAGTAAACAACGAAATTGTGGAGGAAGAAGGTGAGGAATCTTACAGACAAGGCGAGGAGGACCCCTACGCCTACTCAGGAAGACAGGTCTATGGCCTCAACGATGAGGTCCAGACAGAGGCGTATGTACGAAAGTCTGATGAGATTTCTTCCTCGGAAGAGCAGGCTGCTGATACGCAACCACCCATTATGGACACTGGCAATGAGAAGGTTCAGCTCGGCCGTGGTGGAGGAACACTGAAGCGACACAACTCCGTCAAGAGACGTATGGGAACCCAACCTAAGCAGATCTCCCTGTGGATGACTTACTGCCAGATTGTTACCTTTTGGGCCCCTGCACCCGTGCTCAAAATGTTTGGTATGCCTCAAAAGGCCCGACAGGATGCCTGGCGTGAGAAGATTGGTCTCATTACCGTCATTCTTTACATTGCGGCCTTTGTGGCTTACCTAACTTTCGGTTTCACGATCACGGTGTGTTCTAGTTCCATCACCCGAGTGAGAAATGGAGAGGTCAACACTGGTAACCTCATCATTAACGGTAAGCAGTACCCCTTTACGTCCATGAACCATCCCCCCACTGTCGAGGTTCCTACCGGTGGTAACTTCATGTACCCCCCCGTCAATGCTGGCTCCATGGATGGTTCTTTGTTGTTCCAGAATGTCAACAACCACTGCAAAGGTCTCATCACCCCCAAGCCTGACTGTCAGATCCCATACAACGGAGACAGTGTCGCTTGGTACATGCCTTGCCAGCTACTCAACCAGGACGGCTCTTCTCAGCCTAACACTACTGAGCGGTTTTACCCTGGATATGCATGCCACACTTCTACCACAGCAAGAAACGTCTACTATCACCAGTTGGTTGATGCTGGGGAGGTCTACTTCACCTGGGACGATATTCGAAACTCCTCTCGAAACCTTGCTGTTTTTAACGGTGCTGTCATTGATCTGAACATGGTGAACTTCATTCTCAAGGATGACCTCAACTACCCCGAGATTTTTGACACGCTACGAGACGACGACTCCATCAAGGGTACCGACATTTCTCGAAACATGGCCAATGGCCCTGATCGACAGGCTGCCCGATGTCTTCAGGAGATAGCTAAGGTCGGTTACATTGATACTGAGCAAATTGGTTGTCTTGCCTCCCAGGTTGTGCTGTACGTTTCCCTGGTTTTCATTATCTCCATTGTTGCCGTCAAGTTCCTGTTTGCCATCTACTACAAGTGGGCTATTTCTGCGAAGCAGGGTGCCTTCCCAATTGACAACAAACAGATGACTCAACGAGAGAACGAGATTGAAGATTGGTCCGAGAATATTTACAGCCAGGCTCCCATTAAGCGAGTCGATCGAGACCAGCCCAAGTCTAGCGCTGTTCCTTTCCGGGGTCTGATCAAGCATCGATTCAACCAAAACGACAACAAGAAGAACAACAGAATGAGCACCATGGTCACTCAGGTTGGAGAGAGCGGAACTGCGCCCTCTGTCTACTCTCGAAACTCTGCTGCCATCGACTCCAATGTCGATGTTGGTGGTGTTGTTTATGACTACGACTCTGGCTCTCAACCCTATGAGCCTCCTACTGTCAACGTCGTGCCTCAGCCCCCTATTGACTACCAGCCCTTCAACTATCCTCTTGCTCACACCATGTGCCTGGTTACTGCTTACTCCGAGTCTATTGATGGTCTCCGAACTACGCTTGATTCCATTACCACCACTGACTACCCCAACTCTCACAAGCTCATTGTGATTATCGCTGATGGTATTATTAAGGGTTCCGGTAACGACATGTCTACACCTGATATTTGTCTGAGTATGATGTGTGATATGCCCATTCCAGAGGACCAGGTCAAGCCTTTCTCTTATGTTTCTACTTCATCTGGTTCCAAGCGTCACAACATGGCCAAGGTTTACTCTGGTTTCTACGCTTACGATGACAGTACCGTCCCCCCTGAGAAGCAGCAGCGAGTTCCAGTCGTCACAATTGTCAAGTGTGGTACTCCTGCTGAGGCCAACGAGGCCAAGCCTGGTAACCGAGGTAAGCGAGACTCTCAGATCATTCTCATGTCTTTCTTGCAGCGTGTTATGTTCGATGAACGAATGACTGAGCTAGAGCATGAGATGTTCAATGGTATTTGGCGTGTTACTGGCATCCTTCCTGATTTCTACGAGATTATTCTTATGGTTGATGCTGATACCAAGGTTTTCCCTGACTCTCTCACTCACATGGTTGCTGAAATGGTTAAGGATCCCGAAATCATGGGTCTCTGTGGCGAGACCAAGATTGCCAACAAGCGAGACTCTTGGGTTACTGCTATTCAGGTTTTCGAGTACTACATCTCTCATCACCAGGCCAAGGCCTTCGAGTCCGTGTTCGGTGGTGTCACTTGTCTCCCCGGTTGTTTCTCCATGTACAGAATCAAGTCTCCCAAGGGAGGTGATGGTTATTGGGTGCCTATTCTTGCCAACCCTGATATTGTTGAGCGGTACGCTGATAACGTCATCGACACACTGCACAAGAAGAACCTGTTGCTTCTCGGTGAGGATCGATACCTGACCTCTCTGATGCTGAAGACTTTCCCCACCCGAAAGCAGGTGTTTGTTTCTAAGGCCGTCTGCAAGACCATTGTCCCCGATAAGTTCTCCGTCCTGCTGTCCCAGCGACGTCGATGGATTAACTCTACTGTCCATAACTTGATGGAGCTTGTTCTTGTCAAGGATCTTTGTGGTGTCTTCTGCATTTCCATGCAGTTTGTTGTCTTCATTGAGTTGGTTGGTACTCTGATTCTTCCTGCGGCTATCTCGTTTACCATTTACGTTGTCATCATTGCTATTGTCAGGAAACCGACACCTGTCATGTCTCTTGTTTTACTTGCTCTCATTCTGGGTCTTCCGGGTCTTCTTATCATCATCACCGCATCTCGATGGTCGTACGTTGTTTGGATGTTCATTTACCTGTTGTCGCTTCCTATTTGGAACTTCGTGCTCCCTGTCTACGCATACTGGAAGTTTGACGATTTCTCTTGGGGTGATACTCGACAGATTGCAGGTGAGAAGAAGGGCTCTGGTGGACATGACGAGGAAGACGGTGAATTCGACTCTTCTCAGATTGTCATGAAGCGATGGAGAGATTTTGAGATGGACAAGCGACGATACGTGCCTCTCCCCCCTCAGAATGCCTGGATGAGCGATCCTCATATGCCTTCTTACAACCACCAAGGATTTTCTGCTAACTCTTCTCCTGCCCTTAGACCCCAGGGCTCTTCTCATACTCATGTCTACACCGACTCTAATGCCGCAGCAAGTGATTACAACGTTGCTCAAGGGCACGAAGTACTTTAAGGCGTCATGCCATAAGCATTTATTTTAACCTCATGAAAATACATCAAAAGCGTTTATCAAAATTATCCTGTAGCTACTCGGGCGTTATGTAGGTATGCACTCGTACTGTGCCGGTACTTGTAATAATAGCTGCCGGTCCTCGTACTGTACTTGTAAGACCGATGGTGATGTGTCGTACTCGTACTGTAATTAGCTAAGCGCAGAGACCGTGGTTTCCGATTCTAGCTACCGGTAGGTCATACATCATATTACCATGCCGTTATATTGCAGTAACGAATACGAATAAATATTAAAATGATTGCTGGCCAGTGGCGATACGATGTAGCAGATGGAGAGATCCTTGAATACCTGCCTCAAAGTGTCTCGTGAGATACGACCTGCTGTCTTTGGGGGAAATGAACATAGCCACGATGACACTAGTAAGTCCAATACACAGAGAGAAGAAGAAAACTCTTCGAATAGATATGGACGTGGAAGGATGTTGCTTTGCCATCTTGTTCTTTTCCCGCTGTTGGTTTCGTTTCTCAATAAGTTTTTGGCGAGCCAATCGCTCGTTTTCCTCGCGAACCTCAGACTCCTTGATCTGCAGCGAGAGATATGAGCTGATCAGCGAAGGAGCAGTGGCAGAAGATGAAATACTGTTTGCTGACAAAATCGACTCCGATGGAGATTCAGCTTGAGGAGATTGTGCTGCAGTAGTCTTCAACACAGAGTAATTCGACAACTTGTGCCAAGCAGGATAGTTTTCCAGTGTGGTTTTGGAGGCCAAATCTCGTGCTTTTTGAATGCACTGGGACACTGATTTTTGCTCGATCTTCGGAAAGGTGTTCAGAACACAGTTTAAGATATCTGTGTCGTCTGGGTCCACGCCGCTTAATTCACCCGACCTCAATGAGGTCAAAGAGGCATATATGAACAAAGGCGTTGCCATGGTACCAGAAGCTAAAATAAAATCAAACAGCAAACATACCATGTTGAAGTCAGGAATGTCATGGGCAAACCACGTAAGCACAGATGAAATACCGTACACTGGCCTAACTTCCTTGATTTGTTCGCCCGTGTGGGGATCCATCTCCATTACCAAGGAGGGGATAAATTCCAAATGGTCCAGGGTGTAGCCCATAGATGGAAGCATAAAGTCTCTCAGATAGAGTAGGGATATCTTTTCCAACACCTGGATGGACTTGGACACGTCTTGCATGACCAGGAATACCACCTGGGCAATGTCGTGGTATCCCTGGTAGTAGCGCAGTTGAGGGTTACGTCTGAGCACGGCGACAATTATTTTAGACAGAGATTGGCGTGCCTCAGCGCATTCATCATCTGTCTCGAACTTCGGATAGTAGACAAAACTGCGGTCTATGTCCAACTGGACTTGTGCTTCATCAGGATGTGGGTCTTCAGGAAATTCGCTCTCAGTGACTGCTGCCTCACTTAAAAGCAGAGGCCATGTTTGTTTTCGGAGACTGGTGTTCAAGAGGCCGCCCTTTGATTGTGCCAGTAGTTTCAAGAGTGACAGGTCGCCCAGGTGGAACGCTGCCTCGACAGCCTTTTGTTTCGAGGAGCGTAAGTCTTCTGTAAGAGGTTCATTGTCACCGTAATCGTAGACAGACGCACCTATTTGGCCATCTACCCAGCTTTCTGTAACCGAGGTGAAGTCCATGATTGTGATGAGTAGTGAGGGCTGTTCTGGCTGCAGCGTGAAACTTACTGGTGTTGCCTGCAAGTACAGCCTATATGTACGGCAGGCGCACGCGGCCAAAACGTCACGAACCATATTAATACACCACACGAAATGAAACAAATTGGCCGTGGTCTCTTCTCCAGGGTCTACGAAAAGGATGGCCGTGCATTGAAATGCATCAGACCTGGAGCCCAGCGACCCCCGCATAATTTTGCTAAAGAATTAGCTATCCTCCAAGAAGTCAAAGGCCAACATCCCAACATCATATCGTTGCTGGATCACTATGAGGAACGCGACCCCTTCGACTCCTCTGACGACGAACTGTATGGCGACTCAGGCCAGATATTCACGAAACAACAAGTGCTAGTGTTTGATTACTACCCATTCACTCTCGAGGATATCGCTAAAGGCTATCATAAGGCTATCTTCCCCACACTCGTTGAGCCTGGCGGAGACACCATGAGAAACAAGTTTCCTGAAAATATGGCCATCGAGATTGTAAGAGCTATCGCCAGTGGTCTCGAATACATCCATCAGCTCGGAATCATTCATAGGGACGTCAAACCAGAAAATATTATGTTCAAAACGACAGACTCAGCGCCAGTTCTGATCGACTTTGGAGTGTCATGGAAGGAGAATGAGGCGGAAAAAGCGGACGAAAAAATTACTGACGTGGGTACAGGCGTGTGGAGAGCTCCAGAACTATTGTTCGGGATCAGAGACTACGACGAGAAAATTGATATCTGGTCTTTGGGGTGTATACTGGCCTTCCTTCTGACCAAGAATGGCAAGCCTTTTTTTACCAATGAAGTGGAAGGAGGCGTCTCAGACTTGCGTCTTGTGGCTGACATATTCGAAAAACTAGGCACCCCTTCTGCAAAAACATGGCCCGAGGTGGCATGCGTCCCCGCTTTCGACAGCATGAACTTTTCTGAAACCCAAGGTACAGGCCTGTCTCTGCTGCGGGGAACACAGACAAGCAAACATGTGCTAGAAGATATGCTCAAATACTCGGCACACAAACGTGCATCTGCTGCCGACGTCATAAAACTATCTTCAACAGATGTAAATATCATTTCAGGTAGCTACAGTACATGCTGAACAGTACATATGGTAGCTAGCTAATACCTTGGTAAATAAATGCATATAAATTAAGTAAACATCTCCTTGAAAAACTTGCCCCTCGACTTTGGTAGTTTTTCCTCACATCCTGGAACCACACATTTGTCAATCAATGAAAATGGCGTGTCAATGTACCGGCCTTTAAAGTCTCCGATGTGCTTCACATCACAGTTGCTCTTATCTTCTTTCTTCTGTCGGCTGGTTCTTCTTCTTTTGATCAGCTGAACACAGAGGCCGCAGTAAATATGGCCACATTTTGTAAAAAACATACGTTTCGACAGAGCCCTTTCAACGTCCGTGAGATCTGAAAACCGTGAAAACCGTTTTCGCTTTTTTGATGCTGTTTTGCTCGAAGCATTCCCTTCGGAAGGAAGGCCAACCCCGAGATCGTATCTACAAAGTGCACAAACAACCACTTGTCGTTTCCTCATCGATCTTGTGTAACCCTTCGTAGTCGTAGATGGCGGCTCTGGGTGGTTGACGTTTTTGGGGCCAAAGTTTGAAAGCGAATCTTCCATGGAGGCACGCAGGGCTCGCTGCATGTCCGCTTCAAAGGATTCTTCGTCCCTTGACTGGACAAACGGATAGCCAGGCAATATTTCTCCACGTCTTTGCACAAAGCTGGGAAAGTGGTGTGGTGGGTGAGGTGGATCAGCCCTTCTATCGAGATGCATCATGTGGTGTGGCGGTTGCCTGAAGAAGCCGAAGCGGCTGTTAAACGTATCGCTTGAGTCTTGGAAGTCATTCAAAAAGAACCGCTCCACGTTCTGCCGGATTACATCTTCTTCCGGGTCAC
Organism: Yarrowia hollandica; assembly: GCA_900519065.1. NCBI lineage: Eukaryota > Fungi > Ascomycota > Dipodascomycetes > Dipodascales > Yarrowia > Yarrowia hollandica. The sequence continues at coordinate 3,506,399 of ULGV01000002.1, read as the reverse complement.
TTTCTGATTCGTCAGGACGCTCTGTGTCGGATAGCTCAATAACTTCCCGATCGTTGCTATCCTCTTCATCCGAAGAGATAACAATGACCGGTTCCTCCTCAGCCCCAGTCTCCGGGTTACAGTCAGTTGACAAGGTGACTTCTGGCTCATCGTCAACTACGGTGACCGGGTCGCAGACTGTTTGAGATGCTGGCATGGGTTTGTTTTGGTATTTGTGGCGAGTGTTTTGAGTCTTTTGGAGTAAGTGTCGGGGGTTAGTCGTGATTTTTCGTTCCTCTTTATCTCACAACAATATCTCACGGGAATCAAGGACTCTTCCCTCGCTTCTGAGTCCCTCGTCCAAGCTGTTGCAGGAGTTTTATTTTTTTGGGTTGAGTATTGGCACGCACCATAATGCCCGATAACCTCTGTTTAGGGTCACGTGCTTTGAGAAAATGAGGCCCCATAATTTTGGGTTTGGCTAATCATGAGCTGTCTCGGAAAGCCGGTCTTAAGGTGTGGAGTTTCCGATTATAATACACAGTTGTTTTATTAGTTACATCATAAATTTAACTATTTTAAGCCCCATATATTCTATAATTCGTCTAAAAGTCTTTATAGACTGTGGCTACCACGATATACCGGTGTCATATGAGTGTTTACCGACACAAACTGTCAATCTGCCAGCTTAGAGTTTGCTCAAGGTAGTAACAACCAGAGGGGAGATGCCATTCTAACCTGGCAAGAATAATTAGATAATTGCACCTGAAATTAATTTTTGCATTTTTTTTCTTATGTCGTTTTTGTTGAAAGTGAGTAGATATTATGAACATATATTGCACAAATAGCAATCTGTGATGCTAGTTTTGTCTTTTCAGGTTGAGGTTCCACAAATTCCTATAATACCGGTGCGTGGTGCGTTTTAACGTGGGTTGTTAATCCTGTTACTTTGCCACGCGAAGAACTTCAGATTGGGTACCAGTAACTGTGCGGAGATCGCTCTAGGCAACTAGCCTACCAGTACTAATACTCTAACAACAATTATTGTCATGGAATTTCGAATTCATACTATATACACTTAAAGCTAAGAGCTTTCTTCATTGGCGGCCTGAAGTCGCTCCTGTCGAGCTTCCAAACGAGCCTGTCGCTTAGCATCCTTTGTATCCAGGGGCTTGCTCTCATGGAGCTTAGCAATAGACTTCTGCTGCTTGGCAATCTTTCGCTGCTCGACACGGTCAGATCGGGTGACACGAGGAGGCAGAGTGTTCTCGCCGAAGAAACCAACACGGGCAAAGTAGTTTCGGCTGAGCTGGAACTCCTCGGTGGCAGAGGTGTCAGTGAGACCGAGCTTCTCAATGGTGAAGAAGTACTTCTCGGGGTTCTTTCGCTTCAGGTAGACGAGCATCTTTCGTCGATCCTGCACCAACTGGTTCAGGACAATTGTGTTCTCGATATCCTGCTTGTGCTCTCGCAGGTGGCTAACAAGATGGTGGATTCGGATAGTGCTGACGGCGGCCTGGACCTCAGGCGAGCCGGTGTCTCCGGGGAAACGCTCAAACTCCTCTCGGGCCAGTCTAACCTTGTGCTTCAGAATGTCGGCAGAGTTACCGTTTCGCAGGGACAGAATTCGGTTGACAGCCTCACGCTTGTTGGAAAGCTTGCTGGCAACGTCACCCTTGGAGCCGCTGACACCAGACATGGTGGCAACTTCGGATCCGAAAAGCAGGGCCTCAGTATCGGCAAGCTTGAAGCCCGGCAGCTGGTTGGTTCCCAGGCTGGACATGGCGTTGATTCGCTGGATGAAAGAGTTGCCGGGAACACCCAGAACAGGGTCAACCCACGCAGCTTCCTCCTTCTTGGCCTTGTCGAATTTTCGGGCCAAATTCTTTCGCACTCGGGTCAGAGACTCCTGACGAAGGACAGCACGACTCTTCGGGGGAGGGCCCTTCTTTCCACGCACGTACTCGGCGATCGCGGATGTGTGAAATGATGCAACAGGGGCAACGCCTGCCTTTGGCAGAGCCACCAAAGTCGATACCCTGGTTCGGATCATGTTGTTGTGTGATTCTATCCCAACGTTGAAATTTTCAGTTTTCCACACACGAGACAGTAATTTAGCTTTTGGTCGCCAGTTCGATTTCCCTCCCACGCATATTATTAACCACGATCTGACAAAAAGAGTGAAGCGGTTATTAAAAGGAAAAAAGAGCCCGCATCAACTGGAGACAAGTCTAAGAGAGATTGTAAATAAGATAATAAACGTGAGACAGGAAGATTCGCTAGTACTGTACTGTACGTCCCAGTACCTCTAATTAATATAAAACTAAGAACATAAACGTGTACTAACAGGCATTTACTACTTGCTTGAGGTGCGCCGACACCGCTGGCTGACTTTTCTCGTCAGGTGGTTGCCAACAATCATAAGTCAATCAATTTACGATCTCCGAATTTTTATGCGAAGCTTAGGATGGAGATGTACAGCCGTTTGTCACGGAGGCTTTTAACATGTGCCTGGGAAAATATAATGGCCTGGAATCCAGAAACTGAAACATCACCACATACCCGAGCAAGTACCAACTCATTAGTCATCTATTATTTACATTGATTGCACGTATACCGCTAAATTACCATCCTCGGGAAGCGAGCTTGTCGTGAGCTCGGAGAGACTCGACAGTTCGGCCAACCATGGCGGGGCCAAGGTTGGAGGAAACATCAGCAAGGACCTTGGCGTCCTTGTAGTGGGTAACAGCCTGGACGATAGCCTTGGCTCGCTGGGCAGGGTTGTTTCCGAGGAAGATACCGGAGCCAACGAAGACACCGTCACAGCCGAGCTGCATACAGAGAGCGGCATCGGCGGGGGTAGCAACACCACCAGCGGCGAAGTTGACAACGGGGAGTCGGCCCTCCTTGGCGGTAATCTTGAGCAGATCGAAAGAGGCACCAATCTCCTTGGCGTAGGTGTAGAGCTCGATCTCGGACATGTGTCGGGTCTTGTTGATCTCGGACTGGATGGTTCGCATATGCTTCACAGCCTCGGTGACATCACCGGTACCGGCCTCACCCTTAGTTCGGATGAAAGCAGCACCCTCGTGGATTCGTCGGAGAGCCTCACCGAGGTTCTTAGCACCGCAAACAAAGGGGACCTTGAAGTCTCGCTTGTTGATGTGGTGGAACTGGTCAGCGGGGGTGAGAACCTCGGACTCGTCAATGTAGTCAACACCGATCTCCTCGATGATCTGGGCCTCGACGAAGTGGCCGATTCGGCACTTGGCCATGACGGGAATAGAGACGGCAGCCATGATCTCCTTGATCATAGCGGGGTCGGACATTCGAGCGACACCTCCGTCAGCTCGGATATCAGCGGGGATCTTCTCAAGAGCCATGACAGCGACGGCACCAGCCTCCTGGGCAATCTTGGCCTGCTCGGCGTTGACGACATCCATGATGACACCGCCCTTAAGCATCTGGGCCAGACCGGCCTGGAGCTTGAACTGCTCCTCAAAAGATTTCTCGACAGTAGACATTGTGTAGTTTGGGGTTTTGGTGGTGGGATGGAGTGGTGTGGGGAACTATATATTAGGGAAAAAAATGACTCGGGTGGAAAATTTCAAACTTTAACTGGGGAAAACTAAGGTCGGGTCATTTTGCCGCAGGAAGCGGGGCTATTCAAATCCAGTCTAACTACACCACTAATTCCGAGAAAACGGCATTGGAATGGCCTGTGAAGCCCTGTCAGTGAGATTCGTGTGCAATCCCCACAATTGGTACCTGCTTGGGGCTTCATGATACCTACTCTGAACCAGAGTACCACCTGGTGTTTGTCATCCATTAAAGTGTATTTCAGTAACCGAAGTTTACTCTCATGTACATACGCCAAACAAACCCTGACTCATATTATTAGTTACTTGTACAGCGGGCTTGTAAGCTCAAGAAACCGCTTCTTGGAGCGGAGATTTGGAGCAGCCACCCAAGAAAGTTAGTTCACCCTTATCTCCGCTATGACTGAGCCGTAACATGGTGTGGATGAGTTCAGTCATAACTAGTCAGATGTGTGCCTCCATTAAAACAGTGTAGCTTACGAGAAATGAAACCGTTTGGGGATGCCGTACAGTGCCGTGTTGTGCCGACACCCCACGCCCCATGCCACTACAAGTAGATTGGCACTACGGGCTATCAGAGACGCTGGCGATGACTCTACATAGACACGAAATTCGGAGTGCCGCGCTAAAAATTGACTGACGCACATACTAAGTGCGCAAAAAACACGGGGTTATCGGAGTGGGGGCTTTAGCCACATAACTCAAGCCGCGTTGGGGACCATCTGTGTGTACGTACGGTAGGGACTGGACGTACTACGCAGCATGGTGGTAGACAAGGCGGCTAAAGTTACGCTGACAATGAACGTCGTGCGGCTATACGCCACCTCACGCCTCCTGTGCACATGTGGTGAGGTTAGGTTTGGCTGTATCGGGAAGCGAGCAGCGAGGCACAACGACACACCTTGCATATCGGAAGCCATATTTTAGTGGGCCGTAGATCGGGTCGAGTCACATGACTACCGTTTGGTTGAGTGGGGCTATATAAGGCTCTGGCCAACAGTACAGTAGCAACAGATCTAATGTTTAATTCTTAGTTCGACAGACCACTATAGCTTAATTGTGGGGATTTGACCACAAACTACTTCCACCTTGCAAAATCCTTTGGTTGTAATCACACAGTGTTAATGTATTACCAGTATTTGTATTGAGAGTGCTCTATAGTTACACAACTCACATGCTAATGCTCTAGGAATCGCTTAATGGGACCTCCCACGTTTTCCACGTCGAGCAGGAAGGTATCATGGCCATACATGGAAATGTCCTCACCGAGTTCAACATGATGGATGCCGAACTCATTTCCACCCTGCTGCCTTACTGACTCACGCAAAACATCGGCAATTTCCTTCTGTTGCCAGCTGGGGAACAGGATATCGGAAGCAATACCAATAACCAAAACCTTGTGCTGGGCAACGTTCTTCACTCCGTCAACCAAGTCCTGCCGAGACGGAGTCTTGACTTCGGATCTGGGCTGCTCTTCAATAAGCTTATCGGGAAGGGCGCATTGCGCGGCACCATTATCGTGTTGTCGAGTTCGGGCTCGAATGGCCTTTGTATGCTTGGTGGCCTCAACTCCGAGATCGAACAGATCCATTCCTTTGCTCACGTAGAGCAGAGAATTGGCGTCGTACTCCAAACAGAACTTTTCTCCAGCATGATCTAAATAGGTTTCAATGAGGAAATCAGGACAGAGTGCAGGCGCTCGGGTAGGGTCAGCTCTGTCTCGGCCAAATCTCTGTTCCCATTCAGGGCCAGATCTGTATGTAATAGTTGCTACTTCTCTTGCCAGCTTCATGCCAACATGAGGAGGTACACTGTCGTAGTAATTACCTCTCTTCCAATTAGCGTCAGACATGAGGATCTGACGCTGGACATGACGCATAGCGATTGAGTAGGGGTGAGATCGAGCACATCCTGATACAGAGATAACTCGATCAACTTCACATGAAAAGTCGTTGGCATAAGCAAGGGACTGCATACCACCCATAGAACTGCCAACAGAAGCATGCAGCTTTTTAATACCCAAAGATCGAATCAAACGGTTCTGTCCTCTCACCATGTCGTTGATAGAAACAATTGGAAACGAGGTAGCGTATCGCTTTCCACTGGCTGGGTCGACACTGGACGGCCCGGTTGAGCCGTAGCATCCACCCAGAACGTTGGTACACACCACAAAGTACTTGTCGGTGTCAATGGACAGACCAGGGCCGATAAACCTTTCCCACCATCCAGGCTTGGTGTTGTCAGGGTGTGATTTGGCGTGTGAGCTGGCTGACAGACCAGTGTGGATTAGAATGGCGTTGGTTTTGTCTTCATTGAGTTGTCCCCAGGTTTCATAGGCAATGTCGAACTCCGGCAGCACTCCTCCGTAATCCAGATAGAGCGGTTCGTCACTATGGTAGACCTTGTAGCCCTCATTGACTCCGTAGCTGGGTTCCGGGCCAGATTCGAAGGACTGTGTAATGCGTTGTTGTTTCGACTCCAAGTGATCCAGGCACGGGAATGCTAGTTGAGGGTTGGAGGATTTCCTAACTGTGGAAGTGGCTACTGCACGAGTGAGAACCATTCGAGGGCGGATTCCTCTGAGGATCCGAGGTGTTGAGCGTGCAAGTTTCATATTACTGTGTTGCTCAGTGAATTGGCAGCCGGCAGGTATAGTTGATACACGAAGAATGGGAGTTGATCATATGTACTTGTAATAAGCTTTGTAAATCTCGCCATGTCACATGCAGATCGATGTAGGTATCAGGGTGGGCATTGTTCTGTACGAGAATTCTTGGGCGCAGATTTTCCTTAGTGGGACACCATTCTCGCTAATAATTTTTTAAATACCTTCCTATGCTGTCTTTACTTAGTAGAACAATTATTGTGGTAATCAATGGATTTTAAATTGAAGACAACGCAAAGTTCGTGATGGCGACCCCAAATACAGGGCGGGTAGAGATTGCACGTAGTGCATTGAAACTGCAGCCAAAACTATATGAGAATTTGCGGAAGAAGCTAAGAGGAGGATTACAGGTGCAGTGTCAGTAGGTGGCAAAAAAACATCAATGCAACACTAGGCAAAACAGTAGAACCCCCGTTGACTCCAATCACAAGCGGCCTGGAAGTATTAGCAGTGATAGGTGTCACTGACGACGGCTGCACTGTGCCACTGGGGTAAACAGGGTCACTGTGATAACTCGGGAAGGCTTCTGACAAGGGGAAGGGCTTGGACGATGGATCAACCAAAGTGGGAGGGATGTTTGGCTCTGGTTCTGTGGGGGCAGGCGTTGGGGTTGGACTTTGGGGAACGACCGTTAGGGGTTGAGGAAGAGAGATGGATTCCAATGTTTGCAGGGTCTGAGCAAACGGACGAGGGGCGGGCTTCTTTGTGTGAAATGAGGGGCTCATTTCCACAGTAGTGCTACCAAGAGTAAAAGTCTGTGTCATCGTGACTGTGCTGGTAGTCGTGGGTTCGGTGGAAGTGGGAATTTCACTTTCAGGGCATGTTTCGACGGTGGTCGTTTTATCCACATAAAGAGTAGTTGTGGTATACCGTTTTGTTCTGAGGGTTGTTAAGTTGGCCAAGGTGGTTATGACACTGGTCACTGTGTAAGTTGTAGTCAACTCCGTGGGTACCTGCACAACAGTAGTATACCACGTTGGGGTCCTGGTGGTCTTAGTTATCGCAGGTTCATCAGCAACGGTGGTCTCTGACTGGGGCCCATAAACAGTGGACCTTACAGTAATGGTTGACTGAGTTGTGGTTGTGGGTTCAGTATAATTACTGAAGGGAGGTTTCAGAGTAACGTCGTGGGTTGCAGTAGTGTTGTGGGTAATAGTAGTGTTGAAGATAAGGGAAGTATTGTAAACGACCTCAGTTGACGGGGTGATGTAAACAGTAGAGGTGTTTGAAACAGAATTCAGGTTGGAATTGGCAAGGCTGGTTGCGTTGATGGAGAACTTCCCGATTTCCTGAGTAGAATTGAGGTTCAGATCAGGTATGGACGAAGAATGATTAGATCCCGGGACCGAGGGCCAATACTTCGTAGCCCAGCTACTTGTAATGGTACTGTTTGAGAGAGTGTAAGGCATTTTTGGGTGGATAAAGATAAACAGGAGACAGCTGAGCCCTTTATATCAGCCGGACAAATGCCATCACTTACCACAAATGCCAGCCCAACGAAAAATCATGCAATCTGATGTGCCTGGATGTGCAGGGGGTTGTCTAAAGGACGACATAATAGGAAGGCCGAGGTCATGATAGAAAAAATTGTCCTACTTGGTTAAAGACCTTAAAAAGTAGGATCTGGTGAGGTTATCCATATTTTCGGGGGTATTTTGAAGTCTCAGTAATCAAAAGAACTTCTATTAGCATCGGTTCAGTCGAAACAGACTCCGTGGTATCCTTCGCATCGCTAGTATTCTGGAGCTTGTATGAAAGTAACACTCACAGATTAGGGTGACTACGCTTCTTCCTCTCAGCAAGGCATGTCACTGTGAATTAGGGTTTAGACAGGAAGTTGACAGTGCATATTTTCTCCGAAACCGAAATCCAAATTCCTGGAAGGTCAACGAGCGTCAGATTTTTTTTTAAGAACAGCAGCAATATGAGTGTAAGGCTAAGGGAAGGTAGAAAAAATAACACAAGCTACGATAAATTACCTTACAATATAAACTGCACTAGGTAATCTTGTGGTTTTGTTGGATCCAGTTGATCTTTCCTTCTTTCTCAAAAACGCTTTTGGTGGTCACTGCGACGCGTAATCTTCCTTCAACCCTGCAAGGTGTGACCATCTTATAAAGCCCACAACGCCAATACTCGACACTTGTAGAGATATTCCTATATAATAAAAGTGTCTTTGTCCAGACATACTACCTTTGTAAAACATCTTTTACTTTCACCCCCTTGCCTTACGAAAATCTTCATGCTGTTGTAGTATGCCATAACCAGCTGCCCAGCCCTCGCCCAGGGAGCTGTAGTCTCGGAGCTTGCTTGATGCGATCCAACCTTTTCTGTCGACAACTGCACAAAAACTTCGTGTCCCCAACCACAAACATCATGGATCCCGAACAGAACGGCTCGAACGGGGCCCATTCGGTCGCCGACCAGATCACTGAGGCTTCTGCCGACCAGACCCCAGCCAACCATGATTCCGTGACAGCCCCAGCCGACAACCAAGTCGCGTCACCATCGGGGAACGGGGAAGATGACCCAGGCTCCTCCAAACGCCAGGGAGAGGAGATCGATACGCCACCCGCCAAGCGAGAGAAGATCCCGTCACTAAAGTTGCGCCTGAGCCTGAGCAGTCAAGACTCGACTCCGAAGAAGAAGCCAACCAAGGCCAAAACCACCAAGGATGCCAGCAAGGACACCAAAAAGGATACAAAGAAGGCGACTCCCAAGAAAGCAACCCCGAAGAAGGCGACTCCCAAGAAAGCTGTGTCCAAGACGGCCGAAACGCCAGACCCCACCACCAACAAGTCTGAACCGGCTACTGCGGAGAGCACACCTGCTCCTTCTACCCCTACAAAGGCCGTAAACGGAAAGAAGGCACCACCATGCCCCCCAAAGTTCCAGATACTCTTATCGGACTACCCCGAATATGTCATTTGGGGTCGGCTTCAGATTCGTGAGTTCCTCATTCGGTTCAACGATATCATATCTATTGGATCCAGACATGGACCTGTACTGAATGATCTCACTGGTCCCTGGAACGAGTTTATGTATAAGCACATCATCACTGCCCTCTTGTCCGCACTGACGAAGGACTATGCCGTCCACAGCAAACTGCCTCCCAGCAGCAACAATGCATACAACCACCCGGGGCCACCCATGGAGAAGGAGGTCCATCGAGACCTTGTCAAACAGATTGAGCGAATACCCGCTGAGTCAGAACGACTATGGCTCATGCTTGCAGACTACATTGAGATTGCCAACGAAAGATTGGGCGATATCGACCCTGTGGTGGGCAAGACAGTTTTGAAGGATGAGGACGAAAAGATGGAAGACCAGGAGGAAGAAACGAAACATACCAGCCGCGAGGTTCAGAAGCTGGGAGAGCTTTCAACTGAGCTGGACTACGAAAAACGATCCATCGATCTTGTTGGGCGCCTCATCACTTTGGTTGCCTCTACTGAGCAAGTTCGCAATGCCCTGGCTCGTGACAACGACCAACGTGAGGCATCATACACTGAAACCGTCAAGAACCTGAACGTTCAGTGGTACAAAAAGCGAGAGGAGTTGAAACAGAGCCGGCCTAATGGAGCAGGAAAGGGTCGGGCAGCATTGTATGAATGGCAAGATGTCCATGCTGTGGCGAAGAACGCTTGGATCCAAAGTGTGGAACAAGCTAAGTATTCTGTTATCATGAGCAACAGGCACAGGCGACATCGCATGCAACCAGTTGGAAAGGATCATTTGGGTAATGTCTATTGGGTCTGTCAAGAAAGACTCACTGGAATTAGAGATCTCTCTAGTTTCATCCTCATCGAGAAGGCCGAAGACTCTGAATACCCGGTCCCCATTGAAGAGATGGTGGCATACAACGAGGCCCATCCCCCCAAGCCTAAAAACAAGAAGCCTACCAAGAAAGCTCAACCTGCTGCAAAGGAGGATGGTGCAAAGGGAGATGGAACCCCCGCTGCAGAGGTGGAAACAGTAGAGGAAGAGGAAGAAGAAGAGGAAGAGCCTCCCCTCCTTCCCGACGCTACCCATGAGTTCTACCATTTCAGCCTAAACACATCGCGGCCTCTCCTAGGTGCCAATCAGAACACCACGTTATATATGATTACCTGCAAGGAGGACGGTGAGCTTCTGGCAAAGTGGCTGCCATACCATATGGGAGAGAAGGACCCTACCAAGCCTCCCAATGAGCGGGACAAGTTCATCCAGAGAATCAAGCAGGTGAGCGAAATCATGCTTCCTCGAGAGTTAATCGCGACATAGAGGAATTTGCACCCACACCACATAGAAAAATGTAAAATATTGTAGTATATATATTTTAAATGATATTAGCATACGGGCCAATTTCCATAAATGCATGTTTTTGTTTTGTTTTTATCACTAGCTATAATTCCTTTGCTCAATACAACCTGACTCCTACGCCATTTGCACATCTCCATCATTATCCTTGGACTCCACCTTGACATCATTCTCACCTGGAACTTGAGAACCCTCGCGCTTCAAACCATTCAACGTGTCATCATCACCAAAAACTCCAGTCTCACTAGGCTTGATCCAGGCGTAGTAGAATTCGTCCATGAGCTGCTTGGCAAAATCAGGCCGGCTGATTTCTTTGCGGAAAGTGGCGTATTGCAGAAGCTTCAAAACGTGAAGACTGTTTGGGTACACAAGGAACCTTGCGTACTTCGGTTCTCTCCAGTATTCCAGATATGACAGATAGTTCAGAAACTCTGGCGACTCTAGGTATTTGTTGTGTGCCAAATATGACAGATATTGAGGGTTTGCCAGGGACTGAACGAACTGTGTTAGAACCGTGTGGACAGAGATCTCATGGGGCTATACTCACCTCTAGTTCGGCCTCGAATCGAAGAGAACGATCAGGCTGTTCAGATCCATTTGGACTGCCATCAGTCGCCGGCTTTTCAGCAGTTGCCACCTCCGCCATTTTCCAGTGGGTGTTTTGTGTTGTTGGAATCCACGAAGTCAGCTTGCAGAAAATATGCAAGTGCCTTGTCACAGCTAAGTCCGAACCAATGTAGCTATTGGAGGTACCTAAGGAATATACAACACCTGTGGTTTGGGAAATTAATTTTTTATGTCTCATGTGAGTAATTGATGAGTTGGAAGGTGAGAAAGCCCCTCCGAATTACCGCAAGCCCTTGTTCGACATAGCCCAACACGTGATGAAAGCCTATTTGGCTATCATGGCTGCTGTGCGCCTGAGCCTAGCTTGCATTGCTACTACCTGGTACAGTCTCTTAAACTACAGATATGGCCGAAGCTCACATCGTCAAGCAAGAAACGGTCACTAGCCCAGATGGACTGACTTCGACCACCACCACGGTGGACTCCAATGGAGTCACTACAACCACCTCCACCTGTGGAACCGTCTCCACAACCACTGTTGTTGGGCCTGACGGCACCCACACCAGCAGTGAAGGTGATGCTGCTTTTGAATCCTCTTTTCCCAATCTCATCAAAATTCCGGTTGGACAGGCCCAGGAACCCACAGGGTCCTCTGGGACGACTCCCATCAACAGAAGAGGTGGCAACCCTAGCTCCCAAGTTCGGAACAACTACAAGCACCCAGACCTCCACTCTGAACTGACAGAGAAGAGTTTTGGAAACGGTATGTTTTCGCTGCTGGATATGGCTCTAATTGGCCTCGTTTTCTCCATTCTTATCCTAGGTGCCCTTGTCGGAAAGATTGTCGATCACACCTACTTCGCTGACAAGCGCAACTTCCTCAACATTTTGTTTGTCAAAAATGGCTGGCTTTGGACTACTATTGCATTCGGATACATTGTCTACGAGACGTTCTCGGGCTCAATTGGCCTTGGAGTCTCGTTTGGAACCAACACTTCCACAGGAACCCGAACTGGTACCACCCACGATGGAGTTTCTGAAACCAACTCCGACAGCAAGTCTAACGCTGCTCTGAAGCTGCTGCTTGGAATCTCTGCACCTACCCCGATCGGGCAGTTCTCCCGATACATGATCCACTCTCTGTGGTGGCTTCTCTTCACCCAGTGGTTCCTTGGAATCCCCATTATGGATAGATTCTTCGTGGCCACCGGAGGTAAGTGCGAGTTCAATAAGGACGCTTCTAGCCCAATCACTGGCAAGACACCATCATCTGCTTCCTGTCGGCGATCTGGAGGAACCTGGGTTGGTGGTTATGACCCTTCTGGGCATTGCTTTCTGCTCGTTCTGAGTACCATGTTCTTAGTTTACGAGACCATCCCTCACATGAAGAGACGACCATACAAATTGAGCTCTAAGATCGCCCTTGGAACTGCAGCTCTGTGGACATGGATGTACTTCATGACGTCTTTGTACTTCCACACTTTCTGGGAGAAGCTGATGGGTGTGATTTTTGGCATGGTGACGGTTCAAATTGTCTACGTTGTCATCCCCTACGTTACCAGGCCCAAGCCTCTGGCCGCTTCTAACAACTCATAGACTATTTTGCAAAAGTACGCCTTGTAGGCATTGAATAACTTATAAAAGAATAAATATAAAGTGGCTCATGCCTTGCCACATCTATTAGTCAGAGGGTCATCTGTTGGCACGAACAATTCGTCGTCGTAGCCCAGACAACGGGCCCAAAAGAAACGGCTTGCTGTGTTTTTCCACTACCCGTTCTACTCGCGTGGGTCCACAAACCAGTGTGTAGGTGACGCCATGTAGGGTCAACTGGACCATTCGATAAGCCTCATCAGAATCGACATCAGCTCCTAGAGATTGTAGTTCGTCAAATACGCGTCGCTTGAACAGAAACTGCTGTATACACCTTCTGACTCGTCGCACAAACGCAAGTAAATTAACCTTACCCTGAAGGTGTTGTTTCTCCAGGGTTCTCAGAGGAACATAACTTGGAATAGTATGTTTGAACACCTGGAGATGCTTTTCGCCGCTGGTTCTCTTCAAAATCACGTAATATGGCGCCTCAAAAGTTGCTGTGGCCTCGCCAAAATGCTCAATACGCACACCCAACAGATCTGAATATCCCTTCACTCGAAACGCGGTAGTGCCGGTGAATCTGCTGAGATTCTCGTTGTTAAATTGCTCCTGTTCTTGCAAATCGTCCTTGCCTTTTGACAGAAGGACATCTGTCGCAATTTTCCGTTTGAAGTCTTGGGGAGTGTGTGTCTTAACGGTGTGGTTAAGTGTGGTCTGAGTTGCTCGTAATATTGTAAGCTGGTCCTGGAGTGCCTGTTGGCGCCGTGCCAGTGAGCGCAGTTCTTTAGAGAGGGATTGTGAGTCCATACAGGCGTCAGTTCGTGTTGTATGTAGCGTGTGGAACGTGTGTTCTCTGACTGTTTACCTCTGATTATTTACATTATGAACCTTATTTTGTGGCGGAATTCTCGACGCGACATTTGAATTGGTTCTCATAATATTAATAATACCTTATATTAAATTAATACCAAAGAAAATCCTGGCGCTACAGGACGAATACAACACGTTACAGACACAGTATTTCAAGAAAATTCATAAATCAGTTAACTACCTATCCTTGACGGTAATTAAGCCCGCAGGATCTTACAAACAAGATCAGCACCATCAACAGAGTCACCCTCCTTAACGGGGACCTCTCCAACCTTTCCGGAAACAGGAGCAGAGATTACCATCTCCATCTTCATGGCGGAAAGAACAGCCAGAGGATCTCCCTTCTTCACCTCAGTGCCCTCGTGAACTCGGACCTCAACAACAACACCGGCCATGGGAGCGCCCACGTCGTTGGGGTTACCAGGGTCAGCCTTAGGTCGAGAGACAGTCTCAACAGCAGCCTTCTTATCCTCAACAGAGATCTTTCGCATCTCACCGTTGAGCTCAAAGTAGACCTCTCGGAGGCCGGTCTGCATGGACAGGTCTCCGATGGCTCGGAGAGCGAGAATAAGCGTCTTACCCTGCTCAATCTCGACAGAGAACTCCTCGTCCGTCTTCGGAGCCTCAAGGAAGAGTCGGGTGGGGACAATGGACAGATCGCCGTACTTGTCGACAATCTTTCGGTAGTCCTCAAAGACCTTGGGGTACATGCAGTAGGAGGCAATGTCGCACTCGGTGATGTGGCCGAATCGCTCCTCGAGGTCCTTTCGGACAGCTGCGAAGTCGACGGGAGGGAGAGACTTACCAGGTCGCTCGGTGAGCTTCTTTCGCTGGCCTCGTAGAGCCTCAGTTCGAAGAGGCTCAGGGAAGCCACCGTAGGGCTGGCCCATGAGACCCTCGAAGAAGTCCAGGACAGAGCCGGGGAAATCCAGAGAACCGGCCTGCTTAATGACGTCGTCGTAGGTCAGCTTGTTGGAGACCATGAACTGGGCAAGGTCACCGACAACCTTAGAAGTGGGGGTAACCTTGACAATGTCACCAAGAAGCTGGTTGGCAGCAATGTAAGCCTGTTTGGTCTCCTTCCACTGCTCACCAAGACCCACCTGCTGGGCCTGGAAGAGAAGGTTGGTCAGCTGACCACCAGGAATCTCGTGCTGGAAGACCTCGGGATCGGGACCCTTGAGATCAGCCTCGAAGCAAGAGTAAAGAAGTCGCATCTGGGCCCAGTAGGCATCGAGCTCTCGGACAAGAGCAGGGTCGAGACCAGTTGTCAGCTTGCCCTCAAGAGTGGCCATAAGAGCAGAGATGGAAGGCTGAGAAGTCATACCGGACATGGAGTTGGAAGCAACATCCACGACATCGGCACCAGCCTCGGCAGCAGCAGCCATGGAAGCAACACCGGTACCAGCAGAGTCGTGGGTGTGGACATGGATGGGGAGGTTGGGGTACTTGGCTCGGATGGCACCAATGAGTTTGGTGGCAGCAGCGGGCTTAAGAGTACCAGCCATATCCTTGATACCGAGAATGTGAGTACCCATCTCGACAACACGATCAACAAACTCAAGGTAGTACTCAAGGTTGTACTTCTTCTCGGGGTTGAGCATGTCACCGGAGTAACAGACAGTAGCCTCGACGACACCGCCTGCCTTCTTGACTGCATCAACACCAACCTTGAGCTGATCAAGATCGTTGAGGGCATCGAACACTCGGAAAATGTCGACACCATTGTCCTTGGCCTGCTTGACAAAGTGGTCAATGGCATTGTCAGGGAGAGAGGAATAAGCAACACCGTTAGCACCTCGCAGAAGCATCTGGAAGGGGATGTTGGGAACAGCCTTTCGCATCTTTCGAAGTCGGTCCCAAGGATCCTCGTACAGGAATCGCATGGCGACATCGAAGGTGGCTCCACCCCAGCACTCCAGGGCGAAAGCGCCAGAGAAGGCGTGGGAAGTCTCGTTAGCGATGGCAAGGAGATCGGTAGTTCGAACTCGGGTGGCCAGAAGAGACTGGTGGGCATCTCGCCAGGTGGTGTCCATAACAAGAACACCATCGTTCTTTCGGACAGCCTTGGCAAAAGCCTCAGGGCCCTGCTCGACAAGAATGTTTCTCCATCCGACGGGGTCGGGCTTGGAGCAGTCAACAACCTTGCCCTCAGAGTTCTTGAGAGTAGGAATGACCACCTCAGCCTTGAGCTTGGGGTTGCCAACCTGTCCCTTGATGGAGGTGCCGTTGACGCAGAGGTCTGCGAGGTAAGCAAGCAGCTTCTGAGCTCGGTTCTGAGAAGTCATGAGGTCGAACAGAGAAGGAGTATCGTCGATGAAAGTGGTCCAGCACTTGCCCTCAATGAAGGTGGGGTGGGTGAGGAGGGCCAAGAGGAAGGGGATGTTGGTCTTGACACCTCGGATTCGGAACTCGACAAGAGCTCGAATCATCTTTCGTCGAGCAATCTCGAAGGTGGTACCGGAACAAGAACACTTGACAAGCATGGAATCGTAGTGGGGGGAGATGATGGCACCAGCGAAACCGTTACCACCATCAAGTCGAACACCGTTACCTCCAGCAGATCGGTAGACCTCAATCTTACCAGTATCGGGCTGGAACTGCTTGGCAGGGTCCTCAGTTGTGATTCGGCATTGAATGGCAAAGCCTCGAGTAGAGATCTTATCCTGGGTCAGGCCGAGCTGCTCAAGGGTAGCACCAGCGGCGATCTGGATCTGGGCAGCGACAATATCGATACCAGTGATCTCCTCAGTGATTGTGTGCTCAACCTGGATTCGGGGGTTGATCTCGATGAAATAATGTCGGTTCTGCTCGTCGACAAGGAACTCCGCAGTACCGGCGTTTCGGTAGTTGGCGCTCTCGGCAAGACGCACAGCGTCGTCGAGAATGGCGTCTCTCACCTCAACGGGCAGGTCCTTGGCGGGGGCAATCTCAACAACCTTCTGGTGTCGTCGCTGAACAGAGCAATCTCGCTCGAACAGGTGGACAACGTTGCCCTGGCCATCGGCAAGAAGCTGAACCTCAATGTGCTTGGGTTTGTCAAGGAATCGCTCGATGAAACAAGTACCGTTGCCGAATGCAGTCTTGGCCTCGGAAGAAGCTCGGTTAAAGGCATCGACGATGTCGTCACCCTCTCGGACAACACGCATACCTCGTCCTCCACCACCAAAGGCAGCCTTGATGATGACGGGGTAGCCGTACTGCTCAACAAACTTGAGAGCATCGGCGGTATCGTCGACGGGACCATCGGTACCTGGAACAACGGGAACGTTGTTCTTGATAGCCAGGTTTCGTGCAGAGACCTTGTCACCAACAGAGTCAATGACGTTGTGAGGGGGGCCAATCCAGGCCATGCCGGCCTCCTCAACCTTTCGAGCAAACTCGGAGTTCTCGGAGAGGAAACCGTAACCAGGATGAACCATGTTGACACCATGAGACTTGGCAATATCAATAATCTCATCGATCTGGAGGTATGCCTGGACGGGAGTGTACTTGCCACGGTCACCAATCACATAAGCCTCATCGGCCTTGAATCGGTGCATGGAGAGTCGATCCTCATGGGCGTAAATGGCCACAGTCTGCATAGACAGCTCATGGGCAGTTCGGAAAATTCGAATGGGAATTTCACCACGGTTGGCAACTGATGTTAGTATGTGTTTTTGGGCTTCTTTTTTGTGTGTGCGTTTTGCGTGCGTTTCGCCTCGTGTGTTGATGTCACCTTATGCAACATATGGAGCAACGATGTGCATAGCGACGCTTGTTGCATTGCGTGTATGACCCCCACGCCACTGAATTGTTCATGGCTGCTAATTTGTTTTTCCAGGATCCCCATCGCAGCCAGTTTTGAGAGCAATTGAGTGGTGGCGATTGTAGTGTTGCACTCACTGCGAAAATATTTTCAGGCAGCTTCCACCTCCCCCCTTCCCCCCAACAGATAATACTCACCCAGAATCTTGTTCATGGAGCCGAGAATTGTAGAATCGGCTCGCATCTTATCGAGCCGGCTGTGAAGCGCCTGAGAAGGCACCTCAGGTGTCGACAGCGAGGGATCCACCTTGGTCTCAGGAACGTTGGACATAGTGTGCGATACCGTGTAAGACAGGGAGATAGCAATATTTATATAAACTATACCACTATCATGCAGCAGGAATTGGGCAGGGTGGGATTGGGTTTTACTGCACTTTTGTCTTTTTTGGGCCACTTCCTTGTTTGAAACCTTACCCCGGACTGAACGGAACTTCAATAGCCGACCACAAAGCACACACATGTCCGACTCGGACTCGTGTTGGAGTGGGGTAGCACCCGGACATGGCTGGGGCACGGGTTATAAATAATAATCAGTAAAGGGATCTCCGTGACGGCTTCATTTATCCCACTTTCTTGCAAATTCTGGCATTACTATGATTGCGCTCTAAAATATTGGGATTTCACAGTGGAATCTACCCATACAAACGTTAACTTCGTCACAAGCCCCAGAGAATATCACATGGCAAATGTCACCGATATACAGCCAATCTTTTCTCGTATCATATTTTTTGTAAATAATGCAATTGCGATTGAGGATAATCACTCTTGACTCTCCCCAGTGGACCTCATCGATTTTTATTGCACCACTTGGCACGGTTCTCTTCCAAGTTCCTCATGCGGACAGGCTGCACTAATATGCTGTAACTGGTACCGGTACCAAACACGCGCAATGCGATTGGAACACTTTCCCATTCCTGGTGGGCTGTTTCGAATTCTTCACGAGCCGAGTCGCGTGCGGCTTAAGGGGACCTGGCACAAAACGGTATCGTTGGTATGGAAATTCTGCTGGCGAGCTGCTAAATTTTTAATCGTTCACTCCCCCTCACTGGCACTTTTAAAGCCTCACTCTAACTACAAAATAGCCCTAGCTAGTTACGCTAGCTACGACTGGGCATAGGCCAACATAGTGATCACCGATAACGGCTTGCGGGCAATTATCGGGTCAATTTCCTGGAGTTATTAATGGAACCATTGCCGATTTTTAGCCCAGCCCTTTGGTCGCTTTGTCGTATTCTAATTTTTTGCCGATGTCCTGCAAAAGACGTCCATGCCGGATTTTACGTTTTACACGGTGTACATGAGCCCAAAGGGTAAGGAGAGGCGGCGGTTTGTAATGGCCACAGCAGATGTTGGTGATGCATGCACGGAATTAACCTTGACAAGAATCTGGCGTGTCTGAGATTCTATCCCCAGCTCCGGCAAGGCTTACTACAGGAGTAATGAGCGTGAACAAAGACACTGAAAGGCAGAAAACTGCATTGCAAAGACAGCCAATCAGAACACAGGGTAAGGCAACATTGACTACTCATTACAAGTACCGGTAGCTACTTGTACCTACAGTTCTTTGGTGTGAATAAAAAAAATTATGTCATTAGATTAGGCTATAGCTCATTTACTCGTTGTGCTTTATGTTACAGAGCACACTTGTTAGATACATACCCCACGCGTGCTTAATGCGGATAAATGACTCACGGAAAAACATTGGCCAATCACAGGACGGGATATCCTTATCAGGCTAAACCATGCCGCGACTTGTATTGCTGTGTCATCTGTTGCACATATTGGCCGAGGTGTACGACGCCAGTAAGTGTCACCGAGGCAGCAGGGTCCTTAGGTTTTTCCCCTGACAGTCTCTCCTTTTGCTCGTACATTTCCCCCATAACAGCCTCCATATCATGAGATCCTCCAAGCTTCTTCATCATCTCCTCCAACTCAACGCATTGGGCAAGCATGTCATAACGGCCAAGAACGTAAAGACCCAATCTAGCTCGGGACACAGCAACAGTCATACGTCTGACGTCCCGCAGATATCCCACATGCTTTGTTCGCACAAGCGAAACAATGACGTAGTCGTTCTGCTCACCTTGGTACTGATCCACAGTGGTGATAACTCTAGGCATGCCAAAAATTTCTTTGTCTCCCTTGGTGGAAGCACAACGTCGAGAACAAATCTCCTGTAAAAGTGCCTTCTGGCCATTGTACATAGTCAGAATTGTAATCTTGTCGGCAGGATAGCCGAGCAGACGCATGTACTGGTACAATGCAATGGCATACTCAGCTTCCCCGAGGTTCTGAATGACATGAGGGGAAACCTCAGTCTCTCCTTGTCCTTCATAGTCATCAACGTTGATGAACTGAACGTCATGTAGAAATCCAGAGTTTGCATATTGATAGGTTCCCTCTTTTGTGTGCTCTAGGTTGTTAAGGCCACCATACCGCCAGCCATAAATGTCTGAAATACAGGGCTTAGCTCGCCCCTGGGAGTCCAGTAGAAAAGTGGGCATGCCAAGACGAATGAACCGGCCAAAAGTGCTCTGGTCAAAATTGCACTTACGAACAAGCTCATTAGTCACAATAGGCGCGTTCTGCTTGTGATCTCCAATAAGCACGACTCTCTTCAACGAATTGGTCTCCTTCTGTAGCGTCATTGGGATTACCAACTCAATCTCGGTCAACTGGGCGGCTTCTTCTGCAACAAGCGAAGAGTATCTGAAACCCAATTTGACCAGCGAGTCGTGGTGCATGGAAGCATACTTGGCTGTCATGGCAACCACTCTGGCTTCCTTCGCCAACATGTAGTCACTCTGAGCCTTGCCAGACAAGTGCTCCACAGGACGTATGTCGGCCAGATCGGTGAAAATCTTGTCAATGTGGTACCACTTTCCAACGTCAGGGGCATCCTTCTTGTCCTTGAAAAAATCGTTAAAAGGAAAATCCCCACCCTCCTTTTGCCACTGTTGATATCTGGGCAACACAAAAACTCTGAAAAAATGATGGGCTGTCTCACAGCTATCTCCATGTGCACCATCAACACCCAGGCTCTCAGCCAAATTGTCCACCTCACGTAGCAATGCGTTTCTGCCCTCGAGCAAATTCTCCGCACGTCCCAGCTTACTAAAAGAACCACCCTTAGAAACCTCTTCACGAATCATATCTTCACCGTGACCAAGTCGAAGCAGATGCTTCTGGTTCACATCAAGTAAGGCAATCTTCTCAAACAAATGGTTCAGTGCCTGGTTACTGTGAGCAATTACCAATGTGACCTCAGAAGGATAACTGTGGTACAAGTTGAGAATAATCTGGGTAGCGACATCTGTCTTACCGGTACCAGGAGGGCCAACGATCACGGTCAGACCAGGAAGGGTTCCTGACACAATAGCTTGACCTTGAGCTTGAGTAAACTTGAGTTTGTTTGAGTGTTCCTCCTGCACAAAATAAGGACCTTTGTCAACAGGTGTGTATGGCAAAAGACTCCATTTCTCACCAGAAGTATCAAGCTTAAATGGAGCTACCATCTCATCCTTTGTGTCAAACTTGTCAGGGAAAGCATCGTACACCTGCTGGCTGGTTTGAAAGGTGTCCAGCAAATCCACCACGTCTGTGGGTTGCTCTGAGATTTCTCCATAACCCAAAAACACTCCACTGATCCACTCTGGAAGAATCGACTGGGCTTTGTGCAAACCATTGATGGTCTTCAATGTGGGATAGAAAGCGGCTTCCTTAGACTTTCTTCGCATGAGAACGTTGGCTTGAACATTGTTGTCCCAATGAGCAGGGTCAACATCCAAAATGAATTTTCGTTGGGACGACTCAATCTCGTTGTAGCCACTCCACTGCACGATACTCTTGTTGTCAGAGTCAAGAATGTCGTGCACAAAAGCACCCCGCAACTGTTCCAGACCCGTACCAAGCTGGAGCAGAAACAAAACATCTCCTGGCTTCAACAAGTCCCACTCTCTTTTGTCCTGTCTGTAAATATCCACAGTAACTTCCACGCGACAGTATCCAGGGTTGTACTCGCCGACAAAAGGCGGGGCCACGTGAAGCACAGCAAGGTTGAGAATCTTGGTAGCGTACTTACTGAACCCAGTAATTTCCTCTCCAGCATCATTCCGTTTTCTTGTTTTGAGTCGGCTGACTACATTATCCACATCGCTCTTGATTTGGTGGAAAATTTCCACCTGCTGAAGACGCAGTGATTTAAGAATAAAGTCGTTCATGCTGAGGTATTGGAGTGTGAGCCTTGGGAGAGTTAGCTCAGAGTATTGTGAGTCAAGAGACTTTTCCGTGGGCAGCAAATCAATAGCATCAAACTGGGCGTTCAGGTTTCGATTAGACGTGAGTGATTCCAAATGATAGTTGAGAATAGACAGTTTTTTGCCTGGGCTACCTAACTGGTTCAGAAGGGCCTCAATCTCAGCCTTGGACAACTTTGACAGTTCCTTTTTAACCTCGTCCTTTGTGAGAGATGCAAAATTACACAAACTCGCGAGTCGTAGCTTTTCGGGCATATTTTCAAAAGCATACAGTTGGAACTTCTCCAGGTATTGCGTCTGTAGCTTTCTCACTTGCAAGGGAGTCAGCTCTTCGCCAGAGAAATCGTCCATAGGGAAATGAACATAAAAATCAAGGGTTTTCAGCAACTCGGTGTTACCCTTTTTCAGCAACGAGCACACGTTCTTAGACTTGATAACGCTGTTGGCAAATCGTCTGGAAGGGATTTGAGACACGATGGAGATGAGCAGGCACAGATATGTGTCCACAAACTCCGAATCGTGATCTTTTTGCAGCATGGTGTCTGTGAGTGTCGAAAGGAACGAAGATTGTTTGTCGATTTCCTCCTTTTTGTCGCCCTTCTCATAAGCCTTCATGGCACCTCTCCAGAGCTTGCCCAGTCGTTTGTTTCCCTTGAGTAGGTTTTCCCTGACCTTCTCGTCCATATGCATCCAAGTGTAGACAGACACCAGAGCTCCCGCCTCTGATCGCACTAGAGGGGAGTCCAACCATTGGAACGAGACCACCAGGAATCGCAACAGCTTGGTTCGGACTTTTTGAATCCGAATCGGCTTGTCTCCAGCCACGAGGTTCAACATGGTCTTGTAAAAGTGGCCAAAATTTTCGGGATCCTTCTCAAACACTGCCCATAGATCGAAACCATCGTTGACCTTGCAAAGCACCAAGAGAGCCATGACAATGGCATGTGTGTTGGCGTGTTTTCTTTGGTACAGAGGCCATAGTCTGTGTTATTATTCGTCCTGCAACAGTTATATCTTCTTCAACAAAAAAAACCCTTAGTACTCACTTTTCTAGTCCATTCAGAGACTCTAGAGTATGCAGGTCACGGTCATTGAATCCACCTTTCTCGATAAATTGATAAACGGACGTGGGCGTGACATTATCCTTGTTTAGCAGCGCTGCAAGAGGCGATATCTTCAGCAGGTCGGTTGATAGCGCCATTTGATGATGGTTCAAGTTCGGTCTCGTAGCTTAGTCAACACACTCTGTGAGAGTTCAGCTTCCTGCTGCATGGACAGGGCTAGGGCAAAAAAAGTTAATGGGAAAAAATTAGTAGCTGCATATCTCGACCTTACCTAACCATCACAACTACACAAAAATGAGCTTCAGAGGACGAGGCGGATTCCGAGGTGGCCGAACTGGTGCACCCATGCAGATGGGCCCTCCCGATCAGGTTTTCGAGATGGGTGCTTTCCTGCACGCTTGCGAGGGCGATATCGTCTGCAAGTCCATCAACGAGAAGATCCCTTACTTCAACGCCCCGATCTACCTTGAGAACAAGACCCAGGTTGGCAAGGTTGACGAGATTCTCGGCCCCATGAACGACGTCATGTTCACCATCAAGCCTTCTGAGGGCTTCCAGGCTACTTCTTTCAAGTCTGGCGACAAGTTCTACATTGGTGGTGACAAGCTGCTGCCGCTCGAGCGATTCCTGCCCAAGCCCAAGGCCACTGGTGTCAAGAAGCCCAAGGCTGCTGGCGGACGAGGCGGTGCCCGAGGTGGTGCCCGAGGCGGCTTTGGTGGCCGTGGAGGTGCTCGAGGAGGCTTTGGCGGCCGAGGTGGTGCTCGAGGAGGATTCGGTGGTGCTCCCCGAGGCGGACGAGGTGGCTTCGGAGGTGCTCCCCGAGGCGGACGAGGCGGATTTGGTGGCCGAGGTGGTGGCCGTGGTGGTTTCGGCGGTGGCCGGGGTGGCCGAGGCGGTTACTAAGCTCTTTCCAGCTTTTCCAGCATCAATTATCCACTTACATTTACCCAGATCTCTGTCATAGAGTGTCCTGGGTCCATCGCATGTACTCTTTATTTTATTGATTGTATTATATGTTGGTTTCTTGTAGAACACAGGTGCCAGTTCTCTTAGTCGTATTGAGCCTGTCCCCAGTGACCATTTCAGTCTGATAATACCAGCTGCAAAATAAATTTTCAAATAGAGTTTGAAAAATTCAACTGGGAAGAGATGATAGTAATCCTTTAGTTACCCGGCAGTTCCTTGGTCTCGGAGATATCGGTGATTAGGGCGGAAGACGAGCTTTTCGAAGCTGTAAAACCTAAGGGAGAAAGGTATTCCTTCAAGTTAGCGACCATGTACTCCCGAACGTGGCCGACGTCTCTCTTAAACACGGTGGTTGCCGCATTGGCCAGCTTTTTGGACCACTCCAGAGTAGTCAATTCCAAGCCAGTGGCCTCGTTGAGTACGGTGGTAGGAGGGAACCCAACGTTGCTAGCGGTTCCGACAAACCACTCAATCCAGTAGGCCATCTTAGGGTAGGTTGGTTCGGGCATTGTTAGGGGGGCGTATTGGGTGTCAATTGATAAAAGGACGATACGAAGACGACGTTGGGGGTTTTATTTATTTATATACATGTGCTTGCTTTTGTGCTCTTTCACTAACAATGGCTTCATTGCCTCACTATTAGTGCGGGGGAGGCGCCCTAGTGTGTGCTCGAACGTGTCTAACCTCCCATTTGCCAATTGGTAGTCTAATTTGTCGGGTGTACTCCTCATCTTGTCCTTTCCACCGGCTTCTATTAAGACATACCGTATTTGGCCATCTCCTTCCACATTTTCTGCTCATGGAAACCCATGCCACAAATCTGTAGAATGGAGTTCCGCACAACACTAACTCCACTCCCGCCGAAATCATGCTTGTATCCCTGCAGCATTTTCGGGCTATTGCTTACTGCAATCACCCGCTCTAGGGCCTTGGATGGGCACTCGGGAGTGTCCATTTTCTTCACCTCCTCCAAGGTTTTGCCTAACTCAGTCTGGATTGAAGTCTCGGCTAATAGCGCCCGCCGGGCCCACTTTTCCTTTTGTGGCTTTGTCAGTTTAACTGGCTGGCTTCCATTTTTGGGGGGGTTGGCGGCCAACCACATTTCCCGACCCAAGGCCTCTAATTTCTTGTCTCCCCCCACAACCATGTCGCTCTTTGTGAGAACTACCTGCCACGTGACTCCGTATTTGTTGAGTGTGGAGAGCATGTACTTGTCCTCATCCTGGATGCCACGAGTAGCGTCAATGACCAAAATGGCCATTCGAAGGTTAGTTCGCCGCTCCAAATATTGCTCTACTACGGCGCCTTGGTCTTTGAGCGACTTGTAGCCGTAGCCGGGAATATCTACCAGGCGGATCTGATTCCCTCCTGAGTTTGGAATGGTGAGACCATAACAGTTAAAGGATTTAGTGAAACCGTGTTTTTTGGAAATTACCGGGAACGCTGAGTTGATCGAGTTGCTCAGCGAGCCTTTGTGACCCTTCTTTGAAGTCGGGGAATGCAGATGCGACTGCGGCACGTCGGGTCGACCCCACGCCAAGACGTGCTGTACCAGAGTCGACTTGCCCGCGTTGGTGTGACCCATAAACACTATTTCGGGAAAAATTTCGTTTTTGTGCACTTTTTTCAGGTTCTGGTTAGTGGGGATATTGGCCTTGATCATCCGTGTGTTGGTGTTGGTGGGTGTCTCAAGCTGGTCGTACTCGTTGGTCCCGGTCTCAAACTCCTCCTCCGCGTTGAGCTCGTCAATCATCGCCCAGTCATCACCCTTTGTTCGTTTCTTCTCGTCTACAGGCGCCGTAGGAATCTGATCGAAGGAGAAAGCTGTCCACCATCGCTGCAATTTGCCCTTTTTGAAAACCTGATCGGCGTACTCCAGAGACTGCTTATCTACTTCAGGCAAATGAGTCTCCTGAATATAGAGGGGTGTTGAGGTTAGTGTCCGTATCTGGAAATATAAACGACTCGAGCTCCGTAACGTTGGTCGTATGTTCCGTATCATTGTGTGGTGGTGATTTGTATTTTTCTGATCCTAAAAATTCACTTGAAAAATCTCGTTACTTTCTGCACGATAAGAAGCTTATCTGGTGGCGTGGGACTGAACGTCAATTCAGTGACTTTTACAAGCACAAAAGTAAACAGAGAATAC
Organism: Yarrowia hollandica; assembly: GCA_900519065.1. Lineage (NCBI taxonomy): Eukaryota > Fungi > Ascomycota > Dipodascomycetes > Dipodascales > Yarrowia > Yarrowia hollandica. The sequence continues at coordinate 3,480,582 of ULGV01000002.1, read as the reverse complement.
CACCAAGAAAAAGCAAAATTTACCAAATGAATCCCGAAACATTCACCATATATCTTATTATGAAACTCTCCCTAGCGTAAACATTAAGCTCGTGTACTCGTACCCAGCACTTGTACGGGTCCCGCCCTCGCATTCGAAGCCGCACTTGTAAGCAAAATTAATTCCATATTACATTCTCTAACATCAACTGTACAACAAGGAAAAGTTCAATGTAAGTCTAATATATAAGTTATGTACCGGTACTGTAATATGGATGCCTGAGTCGCTTAGCTAGAGGCAAAGACAAGGTTGAAGGAAACAGAACCTCCAGCAGAGCCAGGAGAAACGCTAACCTGCTGGGTACCGGAAGGCACAGAAGGAGCAGACCAGTCAGACTTGCCTCCGTAGACAATGTTGCTACCGTCCTGGGTGAACTGGCCAGCGTTGTTGCCAGAAGCACAAGAGAACTTGCCGTTGACAACGTCACAAGGACCCTTGGAGGAAGACAGAGTGACACCGCCGTACTCAGACTCGCCCAAAGTGTAGGTAGCGCAGGTTCCGGAAGTGTACCAGTTGCCGTTAGAGATGAGACATCCAGACTGGCCGGAGATGTTAATGAAACCCTTGGATCCGCCAGTAGGAGGGTCAGTGGGGTCAGTGGGGTCAGTGGGGTCAGATCCGGATCCGTCCTTGGGGGGGAACTTGATCTGATCGGGACAGCTGGAAGATCCAATATCGTCGATGGGAAGGTACTGGCCAGAGACAACAGAACCCTTGAGGTGGAAGTAGTACCAGACCTCGGAGATGTAACCAGACTTACAAGAAATGTGAACCTGCTTGCCATCAAAGTTGGAGTTGAGGGCGTTGAGGAAGTCGGTCTTGGCGTAAGTCTTGGAGGAGTCGGGGGTAATTCCAGCAGCCTCAAGGAACTTGTAGGTGTTGACAGTCTCAAACACGTTGACGACGGTGTGAGCCCAGTCGGCAAGGGACTGGTACTGGGGAGCATCAGAGCTGTAGCACTTGTCCTTGATGGTGGACATGCAGGTAGCATGCTTGTTCCACTCGTGGGTCCAGAAAGAATCGGTGGAGCCTCGGTTGGGGATCCAGATCTTGTTCATCTTATCGAGGAGCTCAGTCTCGCCGAGTTGCTGAAGAACAGCGGCAACAGACTGCACCTCCATGCTTTGGTCGCAGAACTGCTTGTAGGTACCGTCACAGTTGTCGGGCCAGAGACCATGCAGCGTGAAGAGGTCATCGGGGCCAATAGCAGGAGACCAGTCCCAGAACTGGGTCAGCACGAGAACACCACCGGGGGATTCAGTGCAGCACAGATCGGCCGAGTCGGCGCCAGAAGAACACGAGACGGGAGTGTCGGCGGGGCAAGACTTGTGGTCAGCAGAAGAGAGAGCGGGGGAGGTGAATGCGGCAACGGCATCACGCTTGGTGTAGGGGCAAACCAGAGCCGAGACGGCGGCGGCCACAGTGGCGATGGTAGCGAGAGAAAACTGCATGTTTCTGTGTCTTGGAGTGCTGTTTCAAAGGAGTGCGATGCAGTTATATATTGTGATGTGTTGAGGTCAATGTTGCAGACGGCACGTGGATTGAGTTTGGGTTCCGAGGAGATAGAGTGTGATAGTGTCCTTGGAGAGCTATGTGGAGTGGCACAAGGAAAGTGACATTAGGGGAGCACAAAAAGAAATAAAAATGGGGCTGAAAGTGGCTGAGCCGAACTACATTTTCAAACAATGTTGGTAATTCCCCGCACTTTTTTGTCCCACTATGCCCCCCATCAATTCCTCGCGATGCCTTATCAGCCAATGATAACAGGAATCCATACAGTGTGTCTGCAGGTGCGTCTAATTACATGTATTGTGTAGCCACACTGCATATCGGTAAGGGACCTAAAGGTGGGCATCGCATGTCAGGGTGTCAGGGGGATTTTCAACGGCTAAGAAACGGGTAGTTAAGATATATTTTGTGGCGTACTTACTAAGCCGCTAGTTGACGGTTGTGGATAAAGACTGTTCGATATGTTCCTTGCTACACACTGTGTAACTGGTTACTTAGAAGATCTGATCTCTGTTTTTTGGCAACCTGTATCGTCATGCCTGCCGTCTCAACTCATCCACGGCTCTTCCTCCACCACCGCTAAAGGACAAATTTAGCGAGACAATCTTTTTTGTGCCTGAACGTTGCGTAAACCCAAAGTTGCCGCTTGAACCAGCCTCTGTGTGTAATATTCAGCCTGCGTGATTGGGCCGTACGTATTTAAATTCGACTGACGTGCCGCCGGTGTGCTTTTAGTGTCGGCCACCTCCGCTCCGTGTTTCACATAGCCTTCTTTCTCTTGGAGCAGGGCGATGATTTGCTTGATCAGAGCTTGTGATTCGGGAGAGAGTGTTTCCATGATGAAGAGTTCAAAAGTGTGCAGTTGATTAGATTGTTTGTACTGTGGCACCTGCGTTATATATCTTGTCGACTGATTGACCAGTCATCATTATTGTGCATGTGGAACACACCATATTTTGAATTTCTCAGATCAGGAACAACATTCTACAGTCTGTACGGTAACATTTGATTAATCGAAGCCAAGCTCAACTTGAGCGTGGTGTTCATGCATGGCACAGGTACGAAAACACTGTGGGGTCTTTGTACTGTATCGTACTGTTTCATCTTAGCCTTTGTGAGCTTTGTACGAACTTGAAAGTTTGCCATGGATATTCTGCTGAGGCCACGAGGTCTTGCCCTCTTCTCCCGTCTCTTATTTTTGTTCCATGTAGACTAACATGTCAACGATGCTAACATACAATAACAAAGGCTCGTCTGTAACATGAAAGCTGTCAATAAGGTAAAGCTGTCTTTGGTTTCTCATGTCGTATTACTGCCGTACGGTACACTGTACTGGTAAGCAACCGAGCCACTTCTCGTATACTTTCCGTCTACTTCGTCTATTCGATTGGTTATACCGTGCAGTCTTTGTTGCTTCTCTTCGTCTTTGTCTTGGTTACTGTAGCTACCGGTACGATTAGGGATTAGGGATTTCAGAGTGGAGATTTATAATCACAGTGTCTACTCTACAAGTACAAGGCTACATATTTTGTTCTTTTATCAAATCAATAATTCATCGTATTTACACGGGTTTGCCGCCAATAAACTCACTCCATCGTCGAACCTCGGGAGGAATCTCACCGGTCTTCTTGTTAATTCGGGTGAGGAGACACTCAGACATGAGCTTGGCAGTCTGGGGCTCGTTGAACAGAGGGATGGCAAAGTCAATAGCGTTTCGTCGCATGACGTAGTTCTCGTCGAGCAGGGACTCGGCTCGAGATCGGGTCAGGTTGTAGACACACTGGATGTCGTACTTCTGGAAAATCTCTCGCAGGGCTCGCTTGTCGGTCTTGGGGAACTCAATGGTGGAAACATTGGTCTCAGTAGCCTCAGTGAGGGTCTGGGCCAGCTCGGGAGAGGCACAGTAGAGCTTGTAGCCGGTCTGGGCGGAGTTCTTGGCGATCTGGACGAGCTGCTCGGTCAGATCACCGCCAAGGAGGACACCACAAGGAGGCTGGGGGACCTTGAAGCCCATGGTGGACTGGATGGAGGTCCAGTAAGCCTCGAGCTTGTCAGCACCGAAACAGGCAACCTCACCAGTAGAGGCCATCTCGACACCGAGGTAAGGGTCGGCACCAGCAAGTCGGGTGAAGGAGAACTGGGGAACCTTGGTAGCAACGTAGGGTCGGTCAATCTTCATGAGATCAACGGGGGCAGGGACACCCTCGTTCATGAGAGCCTTGGTGGCAACATCAATGAAGTTAACACCGAGAACCTTGGAGACGAAGGGGAAAGATCGAGAGGCTCGGATGTTGCACTCAATGACCTTGAGGGCAGGCTCGTCGGTTCCGTTGGGGACCATGATGATCTGCATGTTGTAAGGACCGGAAATCTCCCAGGCAGCGGCAACCTTCTCGGCAATCTCCTTGAGACGGGCCATGGTCTTATCGTCAAGGTCCTGGGGGGGGAGGACAAGGGAAGCATCACCAGAGTGGATACCGGCGTTCTCAATGTGCTCGGAAATAGCGTGGACAAGCATGGTACCCTTGGAAGCAACAGCGTCAACGTCAATCTCGTGGGCGTTCTCAATGAACTTGGTGATGACGACGGGGTGGTCGGGGGAGACGGCAGAGGCGTTGTTCAGCTTGTGCTCGAGCTCAGACTCGTTGTAGATGACAGACATTGCGGCACCAGACAGAACGTAAGAGGGTCGAACAAGAACGGGGTAAGAGACCTTGTCGGCGAACTCCTTGGCCTCAGCAACGGAGGTGAGCTCGGACCAGTCGGGCTGGTCAACTCCAATGGAATCAAGAATGGAAGAGAACTTGTGTCGGTCCTCGGCCTTGTCAATGGACAGAGGGTCGGTACCGAGAACGTTCGCACCCTGCTCCTGGAGGGTGAGAGCAATGTTCTGGGGGAGCTGACCTCCGACAGAGACAACAACACCCTGGGCGTGCTCAAGCTCGTAGATATCCATGGTTCGCTCGAAAGAGAGTTCCTCAAAGTACAGACGGTCAACCTCGTCAAAATCGGTGGAGACAGTCTCGGGGTTGTAGTTGATCATGATGGTCTTCTTGCCAGCCTCTCGGAGAGCTCGGACAGTGGAAACAGCGCACCAGTCAAACTCGACGGAAGAACCGATTCGGTAGACACCGGAACCAAGGACCAGAGTACCGTGCTCGTTGAACTCAATGTCGTGAGAAGAGGCGTTGTAAGTGGTGTACAGGTAGTTAGTGTCGGCAGGGAACTCAGCGGCGAGAGTATCGATTCGCTTGACGAAGGGAGTGATACCGAAGGACTTTCGTCGGGATCGGACAGACATCTCATCGGATCCAACAGCAAGAGCAATCTGCTTATCGGAGAAACCAAGCTTCTTGGCACGCTGGAGAATATCCTGGTTGAGTGCGGAGAGAGAGCCAGTAGCCTCAAGCTCTCGCTGCATCTCAACGAGGTTCATGAGCTTGTAGAGGAACCACTTGTCAATCTTGGTGAGATCGTGAACCTGGTCAACAGTGTAGTTCTCGTGCAGAAGAGCCTGTCCAACAGCGAGCCATCGTCGGTCGGTGGGGTTGGCAAGGGTATCCTCGAGGAACTCCTTGTTGTTAGCAAAGTCGGGATGGCCCTGGAAACCAACAAAAGAGGGATCAACCTGTCGAATGGCCTTCTGGAAAGACTCCTCAAAGGTTCGGCCGATAGCCATAACCTCTCCGACGGACTTCATGGAAGAACCAATGTCTCGCTTGACGTTGGAGAACTTGGCCAGATCCCATCGGGGAATCTTGGTGACCATATAGTCAAGAGAGGGCTCGAAGTTGGCAGAAGTGGTCTTGGTAACAGCGTTGGGGAGCTCGGGAAGAGTGTATCCGAGAGCAATCTTGGCAGCAGTGTAAGCAAGGGGGTAACCAGTGGCCTTGGAAGCCAGAGCAGAAGATCGAGAAAGACGGGCGTTGACCTCAATGACTCGGTAGTCGAGTCCATCGGGCTGCAGAGCGTACTGGACGTTGCACTCGCCGACAACACCGAGATGTCGAATAATCTTGATGGCAGCAGATCGAAGCATGTGGTACTCCTCGTCAGAAAGGGTCTGGGAAGGAGCAACGACAATAGAGTCACCAGTGTGGATTCCAAGAGGGTCAAAGTTCTCCATGTTGCAGACAGTGATACAGTTGTTGTTTCGGTCTCGAACAACCTCGTACTCAACCTCCTTCCAGCCCTTGAGAGACTTCTCAACCAGAATCTGGGGGGCAAGGGACAGGGACTGAGAAGCAAGGTTTCGGAGCTCCTCCTCGTTGTTAGCAAAACCGGAACCCAGACCACCGAGGGCGTAGGCAGATCGGACAATAATGGGGTAACCAACGGACTCGGCGGCCTTAAGCGCGTCGTCAACGTTCTCAACAGCAATGGACTCAGCAATGGGGATGTCAATCTCCTTCAGGGCCTTGGCAAACAAATCTCGATCCTCAGAGGTCTCCAGGGTCTTGATGGGGGTACCAAGAACCTTGACGTTGTATCGGTCGAAGACACCCATCTTATCCAGCTGGACACCGACGTTCAGACCAGTCTGACCTCCAAAGGTCAGCAGGATTCCGTCGGGCTGCTCTCGCTCAATAATGTGAATAATGTACTCGGGGGTAACAGGAAGGTAGTAAATCTCGTCGGCAAGGAAATGCGAAGTCTGGTTGGTAGCAATATTGGGGTTGATCAGAATGGACTGCTTGCCTTCCTCTCGGAGAGCCTTGATGGCCTGGGAGCCAGAGTAGTCAAACTCTCCGGCTTGGCCAATGGACAGACCTCCAGAACCAATCACAAGAACTTTGGAGACATCAACAAGCTCCTTGTTAGCCACCTGGGACAGGATTCCAGCTCCGGCATACTCGGGGGTGGTTGTGTATTTTCGGATGGGGAACTTGTGTGTCAATTTGGTTCGCACAGCAATTCCAGCTCGCAATTGCGGCTTTGCCAGTCGCAAGAGCGATCGCGCTATCATTGTCGATGAGGATGGTGATGTCGAGGTGTGCGAGGTGCAAGTTAAAGTACCTTATTTTTTTTTCAGGTCACCAATTTTCAAAATCTTTTACCCCGAGCTTAATTTCTTGCAGACGGAATAATCGGGACAGGGCTGAGGAAGGAAAAAGCGAGCTGCACGAGCCTCTTTTGTAACCGAGCGCGAGCTGGAAATTCCGATTGCGCCACGTACTTCGCCTGGCCTTCTCGTATTGTCCTCAAAAAACCTTGGAAACATCTGTCAGCCCCTCGATATAAACTCCAATGAGTCCTACAATCTACGATTTGACTCTCCCACACCCATTCGCTGTTATCATAGATAAGGATAGGCTTATGAGTCAGAGTCAGAAGGAAGCTTCAAACCCGACGACCAACGCCATGGTCACATGCACTGTGACTATATCGTGTGCAAAAAACGGAGGTTGCTAAAGAAAAGCAAGCGATAGAATCATACGGCTGGAATTTAGGGGAAGGGGGTATGTCGTGAGTCAGACTGCACTCCCTGCTTTCTCACTGCAGCTTTTTTTAGGAGTGTCTTTCTACACTCACGGTGATTGATCAATCCTCGGCAATGATTTGAACTCTATGACGCCCGTCAGATACACGGCTAAAACGTGGTGGGGCCAGAAACACTGACTGGAAAAAAATTGACAACATCATCGGCAACAGTTTAAATATGTCAAGTCATCTCTGGGCTGCTGTTCCTGCCCAATCAGCTTGCGCTCACCGCATACAGCTCTACTGTGCTGTACCCCATTTTTATGCTCCACAAGAAATGCACCCCTGCCACGTTTATTCAGTGTGGGCATATCCAGCACTGTTGTTCCGCTGGTGCTAATGCAACTGGCATGGTAGCCAGAAAGAGTGGGCTATTTGACCTCTTTTAGAGCATCTGACAAGTACAATCCCCGGCTACACGTTAGGCGTAGACAATGGCATGCAGACTTGCAGCTCAAAAAAAATTGTAGAGTTAAAAATCTCTTTCACGTACCTGGTACTGACGAAAATACGTGGGAGCTGTGAGGTTTATGTGATATGACTATTTGTCACGCAGGGAGGCGAAAAAATGCCATTGCGTAGGTTAATTGGTCATGTGATGGGTTGGTTCTGTTGCATTTTGCTTCATGTTTTTGCACTTTTCCACACACTAACAAATAGCCCGGATTTCACGTCCCTGGACTTGTCGGATACGAAACAAAGATTTGTGAGAGTTTAAGATCGATATTAGGTTACTTGGCTTCATCTGGGAGATTAGTTCAGTCAGGTCAATTCTCTGAATGAACATTATTATGTGATTATAAAAAATAAAAATAAAACATTATGTGATCAAAAAATAAAACGAACAGTATCTGCCAAACTTGAGATTGGAAGTTACGATACAAGTACAAGTAGCTACCTGGTACTTGTATTTCGAGTTTGTTGTACTTATACAAATGAATCATTTCTCTGTGGTCCCTATTATCCCATATAAAGTCAATATAGAGCGCATAAATTTTCACACTTACCAGGTACAGTACCAGGTGCGATAATCCATTTTACAGTACTGTACTTTTACAGTAGCTACCCAACCCATGCAGAAGTGACCCATGTGTCATACAACGCGTAAACCAAGACACACTATGGCAGGGGTACTGTACAGTACCAGGGGGCAATAGCACTGAGGCAAACGCACAGCAAATACTCGTACGAGTACAAGTACCAGCGGGGGTTTAATTGACTCCACGCTCGAGGATGTGGAGGCAGCCCTAACCTTACAAAGATTAAGTTATCGTCCTAATCAGGAAGATAAAATTATCAGGATAGCTAGCTAGCTAATAGAATAACTCGACTTATGACGATGAAAGTCAGTAAACGTTTACTCTTTAACATATCATATTGATCCCAACGGTATCCCATATGTCACGTGATAGTTTATGGGGTCTCTGCATGCATATATTTCGACCAAGGTGGTATCTAGTAGGGATGGAGATGAGATATTTTCGTACAAGTACCGGTAGTGTCAACATAAACTACCGACACATCTGCAAAATAATAATGACCACTCCGCGCAATCAGTCCACCTACAGTTTCGTTAACACGAGAGGGGGTTTTGTTCAGGTACGAGTATCGGTAGCTACCGGTACCGGTACCAGGTGACACCTAAGTTTAATTGTAGCTCACGAAATGTGGCGATAATGATATCAGGCGTTGTGAAGTTCCGGTATAAACAATAACATTATTATAAATTGGTCTACAGCAGTCCCTCATCGTCCTCCTGCTCGGTGATGCCGTTCTTAATCTTCAGCATCAAGTTGGTCTTCCACTTATCGAGCTTGCTGAACTGGTCATAATCGTACACCTTGTCAGCAAAAAGCTGGGGGTCCTGGTTGTTAATAGCCTGGCAGATGTCAACCAGCAAGCCGTACTCCCGGGACTGGCCAAAGGCAGGGTCCCACTCCAAGTAGGCGTTGATAGGGCCCTCACAGGCCACGGGATCAGCAGCAATTCGACACAGGCCAGCCTTGAACAAATACTCCTTGAGAGACCACTTCATGATGTTGGAATTGAGGTTTCGTCGTGCCACCATCTCGAACATCTCAATGGCCTTGAACAGGTCGTCGTTCTCAGCAGACAGCTCAGCCACCTTGAGGTATGCCTTGGAGGACAGCGTCTCTGCTCGGTCCTCAGAAAACCAGTCTCCAGCATCTGTGTAAGCCTCCATTGCTTTGGGGACATCCTCGAGCTCCTTCTCGTACAGCTCTCCCAGCTCCATCTTGTAATTAGCGCCTCGTCGGAACTGACCACGTGTGGTGAAGAACTGGATGGCCTTCTCCAGACACTTGGCAGCATCCTGGGGGGAGTTAGATCGGTATGACTTGTACGCCTCCAGCAGCGAGTTGGCGGCCTCGTCCTTGCTCTCGGACTGTAGTTGTGCGTTTGCGGCCTTCTCGAAGCACTCTCCAGCAAGCTTACCGTTTCGCTGCAGCTTGTACTGGTTGGCAGCCTCGGTGTAGAGGTCAGCAGCCTCCTCGAATCGAGAAGAAGAGCCGCCGCTCATGAAGGAGAACATGCCTCCAGAGGAGGTCATCTTTTTGTCGGCTCTGGCAATGAGCGCTTGAACGTCTGACATTGTATCGTAGTGTGTGTGGTGATCTAGAAGCCTGAGTTCGTATGTACGTCATACAGCCATCTGCACGGGGCTAATTCGTAAGGGGTTGGGAGTTCGAATCTCAGGTCGCGCATTTTTCTGAGAATTTCAACGCGTCAGATTGTGCAAGTCTAAAACGCGACCAGAAAAATAAATCACACGTCAAACTACACACTCGACATGGATACAGAAACGCCGAATGAGGCCAACACAGGGCAGGTGCCTACCCATAAAGAACAAGAGACACAGTCAGACACACAGGATATTGCCCTTGTCGATGCTATAAAGGTGGGTGGAGCAGAAGCACAACCAGCAGCAGCAGCAGCAGCAGCGGCAGCAGCAGCAGAAGCACCAGGGGCAACAGAAGGACAAGCGGAGACAACAGAATCAAATAAAACAGTGGGGAAAGTGCAGCAACAACAAGGGGGAGCAGCATATCAAGAAACAGCAACTACTAATATGGACTCGCAAAAAGATGAACGCGTCCCATCGACAGCGGACACCCAGCCAACAACACACTCTTCAGAACCCGTCACACACCAAGCCTCAGCACGTTACAGACGTCTAGTAACCTCATCTTCCACAGCATTGGCACACGCAGTAAAGTCCCTGACGTTCAAACGAGTAGCTGCGTGCTATCCGAGCATTGCGAAGACTCAAAGCGGACAGGATGCGCTTCGAGAGGCACTGAAACAGATTTGCAAGGCTTGGCAGGACTCAGTACAGACGGAGTTTGATGCAATCTTTGATGAACGACATCTTCTCGAAAAGCTGGGCCAGCTAGATCAATTAGTGAAAGAGGCCAAGCTAAGAATGAAGTCGAACACCGAGCTACCTATTCATGTCGACAGACTGACACCAGATCAAATCATCAAAAGTCATCTCAGAGAAACCAAGCTGGCGAGAATCAAGAAACTGAAACTTCTGGCACAAACCGTCAAAAAGGAGAATGAGGAGTATCGGCAAAAAATCAAGGAAGATAGCGAACGGGTTCACGCATCACTTGACAAACTGCACAAAGTCACATCCGATATTTCAAAGGCCACAGCAACAAGCCAAGAGATGCCTGAACGAGCCGAGCTTTACGAGAGTTGGAAAGCAACGTAGTAAGCAAGCTTGTTTAAGTGCCCGAAGCACCGCGAGCAGCTATGGTTTGCATTATACCCCGTCACTGTACAGTACACTAATATATTATTTATACGTTTGAACACACATCTCTGGTAGCTGATGGTGATCTCATTCACTGTCCCGGCATCCGCACTGATACTTGTACGTACTTGGAGGGCCACGTTACAGTATTTTTGTAAGGCCACGTTATTTTGAGATTACTGTACACAAATAGAATCCCGACAGTATATATAGGACTCCTTCCCCCTCTCCTTCCCTTCTTCTTCACACCACAACTTCGTCAAGACTAAAGACACCGAGCTCGATTGCCGATACCTGTCTTCGTGTCACTGGTCTGTTGTGGTCTTTTTGAATCTTCTTGAGTATCGGTTTGTGTTGGGGGAGGATATGAGGAGTTCAGGTTGGATCGTGACGTGGTTTGGGATCACATAGTGACGAGATCAGGTGTTGCTGGTTTCATTATCTATGCCTCATTCTGCTGATAGTATGGGGTACCTCATCAAGGGTCCATCGTTAGAGCTTGTCATCACAACGCTGTTGAAGCCAATGGATCTTAGGCACACCACTTGATTAGCAAACACAACTTACGACCAACTCGCAACATTCACTAAGAACCTATTAACCCAGATAACCACACATGAGGGCAACCGCATCATTAGCACTTCCCGATAATCTACTTAGCTACAGTCACCTGGTACTCGATAGCCCTATTGTTTTTACAACACCAATAGCTCATCCGCTCAATCGACAGTCTAGATATAATCAACAAGGTCCTATTTAAACATTAATGAATTACTTACATATCATCATAAAAATTGAGATCAACTCTGGTCCAAAAGGTAATTAGTAGCTTCTGCGACATTGTATTTGTGCTTCTGCAACGCACGCTTGGCCTTTTCCTCCGAGAAACCCATACCAGTAAGCTCCTCAACAGCTCGAGATCGAGGAGACGAGGCTCGCACAGGGGCGGGAGCATTGCTCACGGGAGCAGGACCAGTGGACATTCCAGCAAAGATCTGTTCCCATTCGTCGTTTCCAGGAGGGTTAGCGGGAGCAGGAGCCTGAGACATGTCGTCAAACGCACTGTTAAAATCGTTGCTGTATTGCGACTGGTCCATGGAATTGTGAGCTTCCACGTTTGTGTCCTCAAGGTCGGCAAATGCATCGTCAAAGTCATCCTTGGCAGCAGCAGGCGCCTGTTGATCAAAATTGAAGCCATTGGTGCCATGGTGCTGGTTGGAGCCAGGTCCCTCGCTCTCGTCGTATGTGGGAGGGTTGGGAGGCAGCTCCTTCTCGTTGTTGGAGGCGACAGCGGCAGCAGCCTTCTCCTCCGCTGCGGAGGGGTAAGTAGCGTGTGAAGGAGCGTTCTGTCCCTGTGAAGAAGCAGCAACAGGAGCAGCGACAGCAGCAGGAGCAGCAGAACCAGGGAAATGGCCAGGAGCCATGTGGTCCTCCTCAATACCGGCAGCAGGGAAGGCGGGCTGAGAAACCTCATGCTGGGGGGTCACAACATCAGAGGTAGTATCATCATGGTGCTGGACATCCTTGGGCTGGTAGTTTTTGTATCGGTTAACACCAATTTCCTCCACATCTTCATCGTCAGATGAGTCGTCATCAACAGCACCCTTGCCCTTGTCTCGGGGCATCTCGCTGATGGAGTGCTCGTTCTCGTCAGCACTAACAAACTCGAAAGACTCGTTGCCAGAGTCCTCCTCAAGCTGGGTAGGGTTAGGGCCAAACGGCTGAGCAAAGGGCTGGTCAGGGAAGGGCTCGGAAGCCTTCTCAAACTCAGGCTGTCCTGGCTGGGCCTTATCAGTGAACTGTTCGAGGGCAGCGTTGGTCTCGGGGTGAGGCTGCTCGCTGGTAAACTGATCGGGGGTGGAGAAAGGAGCGGGCTGAGAAGCGGGGTTGGAGCCGAAAGGTTGAGCGAAGGGCTGGTCGGGGAAAGGTTCCGTGTTCTTGAACTGAGTGGTCATTCCATCAACATCAGGCTGAAGAACACCCTGAGGAGTGGGTTGTTCAATCTCAGCGGGACCAACAGTCTCCTTTGAGGCCAGGCTGGGGTGGCTTGCATGGGCATCCATAGCCTGGCCAGACAAGCCAGTGTCAGCAGACTTGACAACATCGTCATGCTCTCGAGAACCCTCAAAAGGAATGGGAGCAGTGGAGTCACTGAGTCGAGTGATGTTGGACACAGGGGAGTCAGGTCGGCTGAAGTTCTCACCTCGAACAGACAGAGGAGCATTGTTCTGAACAGAAGAGGTGGACGAGTGGGGCCGAGCAAGAGGCAGGGTAAATCCAGCAGGCTCGGGCTGGTACTCATTGAAGTCAGACTGAACGGAAGAAATGGGAGTGTCGGAGGGGGCCTGGGAAGGAGCCTGAGAGGGGGAAGCGTCCATTTGGCTGAAAGCCTCGTCGAAATCATCCAACTTGGCGTTGTGCTGCTGGGGCTGACCAAAAGAAACAGGAGGAGGACCAGAATTATGGCCAGAATGGGCAGCGTGGGCGACACCAGCAACACCTGCAGCAGCAGCTCCAAGGGCGGCACCTCCAGCAACGAAGAAGGGGTTGTTGGGGGATTGTCTGTGCTCAGGGGCAGGGACAGCTCGGGGCATAGCCTGCATCTGGGACATGTCAGGAGCAACGGGGACAGGCTCCTGGGCACGTCGCTCAAGCTCACGCTTGGCAGCCTCAACCTCGGCATTGTGGGCATCGATCTGAGCCTGCATCTTGGCATGCTCTTCCTTGAGAGCAGTTCGCTGCTTATCGTTGATGGAAAGCAGGTTCTTTTGGTGTTTGGCCTCCTTCTCGGCAGTAGCCAGAAGCTCCTTGGTCTTGTTGACCTCCTCGTTGGCTACACGGATGTTCTCCTTGATCTCCGCGTTCTTGACCTTGTCGGCCTCAAAGGCAGAAGTGATCTGCTGGTACTGGGACTGCACAGCGTGCAAAGAAGCATCAACGATGGAAAACTCTTGCTGAACCTTGTCTGTCTCGGCCTTGGCGGTAGTCAGCTCCTGCTCCACCTGCTTGACCTTGGAAACCTCAGACTCGTACAGAGTTCGCAGCTGGGCAAGCTTGGCCTCAATGTCCTTCTTTTTAGTCTGCATGGCGGCCAGCTCGCTCTCGGCCTTGGCTCGCTGATCCTTGATGGTGGTGGTCTGCGACGTCAGCGAACCAATCTGGTTGGAGAGGTTGGCAAAGTCCGTAGACGCAGTAGAGAGCTTGTTGGAAAGCTCACTGTTGGAAGACAGCAGGTCTTCCGAGTGGATGTTTCGAGGTGCCACAGGGGGACCGGGGTTGGCCTGAGTAGGAGTGGGAACCTGCTGAGGAGTAGGCACTTGAGGAGGAACCTGCTGCTGAACAGGAGACTTGATAGGCGACTGGGGGGTGTCAACCGACTTGATTTTCTGACCAAAGTCCGAAGAGGGCACAAACTGCTTCTGCTGTGGCGGGGGAGAGGAGAAGAGATCGTTAAGCTGTACCAAGTCGTCGTTCAGAGCAGGCTTGGGAGGAGCGGGCTTGGGCTGTGAAATGGGAGGAGATTGAATCTGGCTCTGACCCTCACCCTGGCCCTGGCCCTGGACGTCCTTCAGCAGAGACTCAGGAAGCTGCTGGGGCAGTTCTCGGCCACCAATGTTCTGCTGAACCAGATGCATGGCAATAGCAAACTCGGCTCGGCCAAACTCGCCACGGTTGTGGAAGTCGGCAAGATCCCACACCTGGGCAAGGGTGGCTTCAGGCAGACGAGAGGTGGTCAAAAAGGGAACCACAGCGTCGGCTCCAATAAGGCCGGTCTTTTTCTTGTCAAGAGCAGCAAAAATACCGTCGTATCGTTGTCGCTCCTGAGGAGAGATTGTCCAGTCATTACCATGACCAATCTGCTGTCCGGTGTACTGCCGAATGACACCAGGTCCAGCATTTGAGCCAGTGGACATGACAGAGCTTGCAGACGAGATTCGTGCAGCCTGAGGTCGCACACTCTCAATGTATCCAGAAGGAAGCTGGGAAGGGACCTGGGGCATAGAGCCGTTCATAGAGCTCTGGATGAGGTGCATGGCGGCAATGAACTCTCCCTGGTCGAGCGAGCCTCTGTTTTGGGAGTCAACGAGGTTCCAGATTTGGCCGAGGGTCTCATGGGGCAATCGAGCCTTGAGGAAAATATCACGAGCAGCAGAACCTTCCACAAGGCCATTGTGGGCAGATTGAGAGAAGAGCTGTGCAAACCGGGCCTTATCCTGGGGAGTCAGAGCAGGAAGGCCTCCCTGGGCAACAGTGGCTCCAGTTCCCTGCTGCATAGGAGAAGCCACTCGCTGCTGAGGAGAAGCAGCAAACTGCTGGTGGGGAGAAGCAACTCGCTCATCTATCAAATTGATACCCTGAAACTTGGGCAAGGGACCAGGTGTATCTCGCAGTTGGGCAGAGACTCGAGCTCCGCTCTGGGCATGGCCAATGAGCCGCAGCGCAGTGGAGAAACCAATCTGGTTGAGAAAGCCACTGTTTTCAGTGTCTGACAGCTGCCAGATCTCGCCTAGGATGGCGGGAGAAAGTGATGACTTCTGGAAAAGAACCTTTGCGTCCTCACCAGTGACGATGCCGACACTCTCCTTGTCGGCTGTTTTGAACAGCGAACCGTAGAGCTTTTTTTCTTCCGGCGTAAGGTTGATAGACATCTGTGTTAGGTCGTGGGGGTTGGAACCAGGTCGCGGATACCTGTCAACGCTGCAATTGTCGGGGGTTCAGGGGTTACTCACTGGCCGTGGCTGGGGTTGCGGTGTTTACGGGGAGACTTGGCATCTGCAGCACAATGAACTGTAGGTCACGTGTTGGGAGACAACGCATTTGCACAGCGTATCTCCTCAAAAAAACTTTAATTAGTAGTATTAAAATCATTAAATCGGGTAGCTACCAGTAGGGGTTCACTAACGAGGGGAGATGGATGTAGATAATAAATAAATGTGCAAGGTTCCCCACAAAAAGTGACCACATACGGTGTTTTTTCTCTTTTCAAGTGGCGTAATAACTAGCAAACGACTAGAGAGTTCTAGATTGGAAATGTAGTTTCAAAAGGGCCTAATCGGACATAAAATGTCCTCTTTTGGGCGCAAAATGGAACTTATTTTGATGTCTATACACACTACAGATTACGTGTTATATACCCTCCTCTATATTATTTCACTTTCTAGTCACTATCGACATGCAATAGTGGTAGCCGTTCCATTTGAAGTCCACGCACCGCTGATATGCCCCTCATCGTTAGCTCACAGCAGATAACCATGCACAACCTCATGCAAGTTGGACTTTTTTCCATCCAGGCTGGTTATGCCGCTTCTTCCAACTGAACTCAACGTGCAGATATTTGCTAGACTGGACTGCCAGTCCCTGATCAACCTAAGCGAAACATGCTCTTCTTTTCGTCAGGCGATACAGGAGCATAAATTATTCCAGTCTGCAGCCATCAGCATTTGCCCATGGCTTACAGAACCTCTGAAAGGCACGTGGGAAGCCACAGCTCGGTACCTGGCTGCCGCACCGCAGTCATACACGGAAATAAAGAGCTACGATACAAATGAGATTCTCGCCTCTTTTCCCTCAGTGCAGTTTCAGGCGGATCTTGACATTGCCTTTGAACATGAGGAGGCCGTGGACCCAGATGGAGAGGTCATGTTTGAGACACAGAGATCACAATTGGACAGCGCCATGTTCCGCGTGTCTCCTGAAGGTGATGGGTACATTTACATGTCTCCTTCAATGAGTAGTGATGTGATCAACCCACAAGTGACGCGAGTCAATTGCCAGACCCTAAAAACAGAGAAGGTGATGGATGGGTATTTGTTGGGAGACCCGGAAACGGTCGAGGGAGGACTCAGAAATTATACAGGACAGACCTTCAAAGTTCCAGAAGGAGATATTTCGCATCAGACTGTGGTGGATGGTAAATTCTATGCCTTGTTGAGACGACAAGGCGATGTGTTTTTGCTTAGAGATTCTCAACTTCTCAAACTGCCCTTTGCTGGCAGAAAACTGGTGGATATAAGATTGCATATTGTCCATGGTCATGCATTTTTTACAACCACTAGCTTGATGTCGTTACGGCCGCAGGCTACGACACTCTACGTGGTTGGGCACGGCTCAGACATTGTCCATCCGTTGTTTGATTGCCATCCTTATGATATTCCTCATAATTTTGCTGTGCATGGTGAGTTTTTGTACCTGTGCAAAGACATGAAGCTCTTCCAGCTTTACTGCAACGCTGAAGAACAAAAAACGTATTTGTGCCGCATCATTAACAACCCCGTGCACTATGCGGCCTCAAAGACATACAGTTTTGGAAAGTACTTGTTGATCAAGAGTTTTGCTGGCTCTCAGGTCTTGTTTGATCTGGAGAATGATTCAATGTCACACATTATTCATGACCGTGATGTCAATTGCATTATGCGTTACGAGGACGAGCTTGTTTGCTTTTGTTTCTCCAAAGGTATGCTACTTCGTTTGGGTGGGAATTTGTAATCACCAGGTAGCTAGGGTATGATATTTGCATCTATTTGTGCTGTAGGAGACAACTGTCGATGGTGTCATTTCATAGACGCTCATTGTTTTCTCAATTTACAATCACTATTTGACTGGGTGGTGCATCAACATCTCCGGTTTAAAGACGGAGTAGGAAAAGCAAATAGCGCCTAATGAGCATGTGTTAAAGGGGATCTTACAGTGGTTCGACATCATTGATCATGGACCGCCCTACTGTAGCAGTCCTAATACACTTACGGATCTAATGTGCCAGTTGGTAAACTCAGGTGACTTTGATGCTAAGCATTAAAATATGCGCCCAGAGCCTTGCAACAGTCTCATGACTTTTTCAAGGATAACAATCACATTGTGTGGGACCTGGTCTATATCGGTTCGGTAAAACTGTACCCCGGGTTCGGTGAAAAACAAACCTCCCACGGATGAGCCTCATAGTAAAATTAGCATTTACTGTACATACGGTAGCTACGGTTTTGCAGCAAATGTCAGGTGTAGCAATAGTTCGTTGAGCCCCGAGGATTGAGCGGTGGAACTTTCCCCTCAATTGGAAACACCCCCAATCTGTCAAATATATTTCGTCAACGAAGAAAAGCCCCAAAGGTGAGCTACAAATGTACCAGGTACCAGTAGGCATATCTGGGGTCCGAGGTGTAAATTCACACGGGTTAGGGTATCGGACATTTCCTTTTCTACAATTAAAGTTGTGTTGTTCAACGGTTTCAAAAACCAGCCGATGAAAATGATGCCGAAACCATGTCGGTTTGAAAGGGGAATATCGTGACAAGCCATCTCCGAATTAATTGTGGGGTAGGTATATTCCACAGCACTTTTTTCCAAAGCCCTGCAGTTTCTAACAGTGGAAACGTCGTCGTTTACGCTCAATTATTCAGGAGCAATGCCAAGACCCTTAGGCCCGATAACACCGATGTTTTTGATCAGGCAGTTGGGTGGGGTTGGTCAAGTATAGCAGAGAAGCAGCCAACCACCAACCACTCAATTGAGAAAATCACATTTTTGTGTCTCTATTCACAAGCTCGTGGATCTTGGAACAAGTCCTTGTTCGGCCTCGGCAGTGGCAAAACTGGGGTATATAAACCATCAAGGTTATGGACTGATTGAGATGCTTGTGGCCTGATAAACCGCCTGACTTTCGTGATAAGGTTTGTAATGCGGCTTGGGAAATGGTGGAGGAAAAAGACGGAAAAGTACAGCATAAAGGAGTAAGAGCAAATTGAGTAGAAAAGCCGGATTTACCCGAATTGTCCAAAACCGCTTGCAAATGCGACTTTTCATGTATATATGTGTGCAGTCAACCGCCCCATCCTCGGTACTGCCGTTAGACTTCTCGTATCATGGATATAGTTTCAACGCTGATCGCATATGGCATGATCCAGGGTAAAGGATGAAACTAAGTCCGTGCTTGTGTTCTGAAATCATGTGGGGCCCCGGATTTCCCAGAGTCACGTTTTCACTTTGTCGTAGATGGCTTTCTTTTTCGCATGAGCCGAGGTAGTAATCTAAGCGGTTTGGCTCATGTATGTACCCCACACAACGCATAGTTGCATTGACTCGCAGGAATATATATATACGTGATCCCTGCCTGTATTTGATCCATTCCACTAACATAACTACAAACTACAACATCACCACTATGAACAACAACCCCACTAACGTGATCCTTGGAGGCAAGGAGTACGACACCTTCACCGAGCCTCCGGCTCAGATGGAGCTGGAGCGAGCAAAGACACAGTTCCTGGTCAGAGACGTCACCAACTTCCTCACAGGCAGCGAGCAGGAGACTCTTTTGACAGAGCGAATCATGAGAGAGATTGAGCGAGATCCCGTTCTCAACGTTGCTGGCGACTACGACGCTGATTTGCCCACAAAGCGACGACAGGCTGTTGAGCGAATCGGCGCTCTGGCCCGATACCTGCCTCGAGACTCTGAGAAGGAGGCTATTCTGCGAGGTCAGCTTCATGGAATTGTCGATATGGGTACCCGAACCCGAATCGCTGTCCACTACGGTCTCTTCATGGGCGCTATCCGAGGCTCTGGAACCAAGGAGCAGTACGACTACTGGGTTGCCAAGGGAGCCGCCACTCTGCACAAGTTCTACGGCTGCTTTTCCATGACCGAGCTTGGTCACGGATCCAACGTTGCTGGCCTCGAGACCACTGCCACTCTTGATAAGGATTCTGATGAGTTCGTCATCAACACACCTAACTCTGGTGCCACCAAGTGGTGGATTGGAGGTGCTGCCCACTCTGCTACCCACACTGCTTGTCTCGCGCGACTCATTGTCGACGGCAAGGACTACGGAGTCAAGATCTTCATTGTCCAGCTCCGAGACCTCAACTCCCACTCTCTGCTCAACGGTATTGCCATTGGTGATATTGGAAAGAAGATGGGCCGAGACGCCATTGATAACGGATGGATCCAGTTCACAGACGTCCGAATCCCTCGTCAGAACATGTTGATGCGATACGACAAGGTTTCTCGAGACGGTGTTGTCACCACCTCCGAGCTTGCCCAGCTCACCTATGGTGCTCTCCTGTCTGGTCGAGTCACCATGATCGCCGAGTCTCACCTCCTATCTGCTCGGTTCCTCACCATTGCTCTGCGATACGCTTGTATTCGACGACAGTTTGGCTCCGTTCCCGACAAGCCCGAAACCAAGCTTATTGACTACCCTTACCACCAGCGACGTCTCATTCCTCTTCTGGCCTACACTTACGCCATGAAGATGGGTGCTGATGAGGCACAGCAGCAGTACAACGCTTCCTTCGGTGCTCTGCTCAAGCTGAACCCTGTCAAGGATGCCGAGAAGTTTGCTGTTGCCACTGCTGACCTCAAGGCTCTGTTTGCCTCTTCTGCCGGAATGAAGGCTTTCACCACCTGGGCTGCTGCCAAGGTCATTGACGAGTGCCGACAGGCCTGTGGTGGCCACGGCTACTCTGGCTACAACGGTTTCGGCCAGGCCTACGCTGACTGGGTCGTCCAATGCACTTGGGAGGGAGACAACAACGTCCTGTGTCTTTCCATGGGCCGATCTCTCATCCAGTCCTGCATTGCTATTAGAAAGAACAAGGGCCATGTTGGCAAGTCTGTCGAGTACCTGCAGCGACGAGAGGAGCTCAAGAACACCCGAGTCGACAACAAGCCTCTCACCGACCCTGCTGTCCTCATCCAGGCTTGGGAGAAGGTTGCTTGTGAGGCTATCAACCGAGCTACTGATGCCTTCATCAAGCTCACTGAGGAGGGTCTCAACCCCGATCAGGCTTTCGAGGAGCTGTCTCAGCAGCGATTCGAGTGTGCCCGAATCCACACCCGAAAGCATCTTATCACCTCCTTCTACTCTCGAATCTCCAAGGCTAAGGCCCGTGTCAAGCCTCACCTCCTTGTGCTGGCCAACCTCTTTGCCATCTGGTCTATTGAGGAAGATTCTGGACTCTTCCTTCGAGAAGGCTGCTTCGAGCCTGCTGAGATGGATGAGATCACTACTCTTGTCGACGAGCTCTGCTGTGAGGCTCGAGAGCAGGTTATTGGCTTCACTGATGCCTTCAACATGTCCGACTTCTTCATTAACGCTCCCATTGGCCGATACGATGGTGATGCTTACAAGCATTACATGGATGAGGTGAAGGCCGCCAACAACCCTCGAAACACCCATGCCCCCTACTACGCCACCAAGCTGCGACCTTTCCTGTTCCGACCCGATGAGGACGAGGAGATCTGTGATCTTGATGAGTAGTTTACCAACTTCTATGATTTATTATGCGTTTATAAGTTAATTAAAGTATAAAATGACACCACAATAGCCACGTATTTCTGTAGAAAATAAATATCTTCTCGAGTTCAAATATCGTAATTACGGTTTCATCCTGCATATGACTGCAAGATAATGCGTCAATTAACTGATCTGATGAAACGAATCAGACTTACAGGCCACATAAGAATAATTGATACTATGATATATTAGAGATAGGAGTTAAATAGTAAGACAAAAAGACCAGCTCGTGCCTGGGATGTGACTGCTAAGGCTACTCATGGACAACTACTTGCTACAGCAAGACTTGTTGAATGCCAACTGGGACACCTTATCAGTCAAGGAGACGACCTTGGCTCCGGCAGCAGCCTGGGATTCAGTTGTGGTTCGCGCATGACTGGGAGGAACATCAAGAGCAGGGTTCTGCAGGAAGAAATTTCGAGGTCGCAACAGCAAAGTCATGGGCTCGGAAGGCATGAGAGGGAAATCCTCAGTAGCAGGGAAATGCGTCAGACCAAAAGTGTGGTAGGCAACCACATCAGTGTCGTTGATGTTGGCATTCTCGCCACACTTTTCAATCCACTCGGGGATACCTCGAGAGGGCTTACCGCTGGTCTGACAAACAAATCGACCAGCAGGGTAGAGCTGACCATCAACGTAAGGAACCACATGCATATGGTGTCGAGCGAATCCAGCTCGGTTCCACACCAGTCCTCCAGGCTGAGGGAGAAGAGGAGGACACTCTCGAGAAACTAGCTTGTAAGAAGCGGGCTTCTTGGAATACTGGTTGATGGACTTGGGGTTGAAAAAGTCCCAGGTTCGCGAGGTGTAGCCGTCGTAGTCTGTCATTGCCTCCTTGGGGTTGGTGAAAACTGTTCGCTTGGGTCGGAAGCCGTTACCATGCAGGTTCTCGGGGTGTCCTGGAGGGAAAGGAGATCGCTCAGCGTCCACCATGGCCACAGCATTACCGGGATGCAACTGGGAATCAATGGCAGGGTGGATTCGCAGCGAGAACAAATGCTGATGGTTGTGGGCGTTTGTACCAGGGTACACCTCAGTTCCCCAGCCATGCAGATCCTCTCCTGGGTTGCAAGGGAAGGTGTTGAGAATACCGGTAAGCTTGATCTCCAACTGGATAGTACCATCCTGGTGGAAGATCCAGTAGATGCAGTACTCGTAGTTGGCAGCAGTGAAGATCTGAGACAAAATCAGCTTGGTGGCTCGAGTGACAATCGATGTCTGGAACTCGTCTCGGAAATCAGAGTGCTTGAACAGCAGACCATTGTCTTCCTCATGGATGCAAACGGCGTTGGGAACAGTCAGAGGCTTTCCTTCAGCGTCGGAAAAGTGGGCATCAAGGTAGTGAATAACACCCTTACAATCGCAGCCCAGAGAAAGAGGGTTGGTCATGAGACCAGCACCGTACTCTCCCAGATCAAAGGCATGCTTTCGCTGATGAGGATGCTCAGGGTTTCCGTAAGGGACCACCATCTCAACCAGTGACAGACGGTGGAACATGTTTCGCTGGTTGCCATGATCATTGAAGGAGATCTGAGACAGAACGATACCCTCTCGGTAGTTGAAACCAACGTGGAATCGGAATCCTTGCCACTCCATGATTCTGCCTGTCATCTTGAAGTTGACACCCTCGGGCTGAGAAACATCGATAGGCTTGACGTCTCTGTACCCGCTGGTCTTGGTGATATCCTGAGGGTTGAAGTTGGCGTTCTTGAGCTTAGAGAGGGGTCGTCGAACGGGAGGAATGTCGATGAAAATCACCTTCTGTTCTGTAGCGTCGTAAATGGGGGTGAAATCAAGAGGGTGCGAGTACTGAGAATCGTCCTGATGCGATCGGTAGTACAGGAAGGCCTGCTGCAATCGTCGCTCGGCTCCCCATCGCTCGTCGTATCCAATCGTCCAGGGATCACAGTAGACCGTGGACATATCAGTGACACCAATAATCTCACACTGTTTGATCACCTCGGGATCCCGTCGAACAATCTCCTCGACCTTCTGGAGATCATCAACAGTCAGAATGGGCTGGACACCCTCGATCTCCGACCATGACAGAACCTTGGAGCCGGTAAGACACACTCGGCCTTCGGTGACACCCTTCTTACCTCTCACCACGAGCACAACCTCAGCTCGTCGGGGAGGCTTTGCAACGGAAGAAGGCGAAGCTTCCCATGCCAGTAATTCGGCCTTGGGGGGCTCAATCAGCGTGATCAGGTTGAATCGGTAGGGCATCGTTGCGTCCCGCATCTGAGATTTGACAATCTGAGCGGCATGCTCGATTTCAGATGGAGAAAGGGGATCCAAGGGATGACCCCCGCTGATAGTGGCAGCTGTTGTCTGCGTAGCAAGTTGCGATAGACGGTGCATGATGTTGTAGTAGTAGTTGTTATCTGTCTGTTTTAGTCGGGCATGGCTGTCATTTTATAATTGTTCATCAGAGACCAGAATACACAATCTAAACCTGTTTTTCGTCTAATCTGTTTCATTAGTTTGGGTCTGCATAAGAACAAAGTATAATGCAGGTCAATTGGGAGCAAAAAATGATAAGTGGGGATAAACATCAAATGTGAATTGGTTCATTGAGGGTATTGTGTTTGGGAAAAAAGGTGAGAAAAACAGAATTCATCATTAAAACGGCCACTTAACGACACTAATGATACCATATTTTCTACCAAGCTATAGTAAATGGCAAGACAACTCTTCCATCAGCTTTTACACCCCTCAATTTAACGTTTCATATAGTTGGATAAATTGGGAGATAACAAAATCTTAAAAAGATAACAGCCAAGCCATGATTGGACTGATTGGCAACCGCGAAAAAACGGGTACTGGAGAAGAGACGTGTAGCGCCTGGTAGATTGTCATGGTTTGAATTGGGAGCAACGGTTGTGGCGCATGGAAGACATCCGAAACACTGCTCGTGAGCCATAGCTCCGAGTAATTGAATGTGTCTGGCGTTACTTATTGAACTGAGGCTCGCTTAGTGCTTTGGAGTTTGTGTTTCAAGTAGCCCAGTTCCCACACGGCCGTATTGTTTTGCCCTTCTGGGTATGTCAGTGCTTGGACTTCACGACTAGACTGTTTTACCCGTTTGTCTGGTGTCTCGTGATGCGAAGTTTAAATAGCCACAACCTAAAAAGTGACGATATAGACGAAAATGACACTTGGAAATCCAGGGCAAGCAGATCTTGATGGAGATAGGCTGAAGTCCAGGGCAAGTTTTAAACAGATAGGGGAATTTCAGCCCCACTGTTTGATACGAAGTGGGGTTTGTACGGGTGTTACTGAGTTCCGAGCCCCGGGACCTGGTTGACAGAAAGTTAACAGATACACTCTGAGCTTCAATGCCTCGAGGCCATAAAAATGCCGCTCACGATCGGTAACAGAATTTACAGAACTCCTACCTGTCCGTTAGGGTTGGATTAGGTCTATAGGCACGGCCTTCTGGGAGTAACGTTCACTCAGTTGTGAATCCTCTATGTAAATATGGCACTGTAGCACTGTACTGGTAGTATCAGATCTAACCGGACCCTATCTAAAATCATGGTTAATTAAACATGCACATACCTTATGCTATCGTAGGGCACCGGATTCTGTACACCCATACAGGTCTTAAGTACGTGGAGAATATTACGTGTCAAACATGTGTGCCCACAGGTATAGATTGTGGCAGTCTATTGACGATGGTACGAAAAACAATAGGTAGCTACCGCTAGTTTCATCTTCACTGGGACCTATAGAAGCACATTAGAACATCACTTTTAACTACATGAGTGGGGGCCGTTAAAGATAAATAATTGACATACCCCCTCATTACCCATGTCTATTATTTTAGCCATAACTGACACCCCTTTCCTTCTCCACCTCTCTTGCTCCAGACCAACACTCCACATCTCAAAACGGACCTTGAATGCGATGAGGTCGTTACACACCCTTCTGGGGATGTGGGGATGTGGGGATGTGGGGATGTGAGGGGAGGTATGCACACATCGTGTGGGGGATGGTGGGGGTCCCAACACACCACCCAGGGAATGGGAGCAAGCTGTCAATTGTTCCTCAGTCTGGAGCAAACGAAGTAGCAATCCAAGAGGTATTTCAGTATATCGGTTTGTGTTATCATCCAACAAATGATGTTCCGGCACATTGTCGGCATGGAAATTAATGTACAGTATCAAGTTTTCACAACTCTAAGAATAAGTTATCCATAGTATCGTACGATACTCGTACGAGTATCGTGGTCGTAGCTACTGGTATCAAGTAAGGGTGACAAATCACTTATGGTCTCGACTGTTAGACCTGGCTTATATCAGATGCTCCCATCAACGAAACCGCTGTCATTGGCATACAGCCTTCGTGAGCCCACCTACAAGTACTGTTGTGAGACACGTTCCCGGGACAATGGTTACTGAGTTGCTGAAATAAACGATCTCTCTCTCTCTCTCTCTCTCTCTCTCTCTCTCTCTCTCTCTCTCTCTCTCTCTCTCTCTCTCTCTCTCTCTCTCTCTCTCTCTCTCTCTCTCTCTCTCTCTCTCTCTCTCTCTCTCTCTCTCTCTCTCTCTCTCTCTCTCTCTCTCTCTCTCTCTCTCTCTCTCTCTCTCTCTCTCTCTCTCTCTCTCTCTCTCTCTCTCTCTCTCTCTCTCTCTCTCTCTCTCTCTCTCTCTCTCTCTCTCTCTCTCTCTCTCTCTCTCTCTCTCTCTCTCTCTCTCTCTCTCTCTCTCTCTCTCTCTCTCTCTCTCTCTCTCTCTCTCTCTCTCTCTCTCTCTCTCTCTCTCTCTCTCTCTCTCTCTCTCTCTCTCTCTCTCTCTCTCTCTCTCTCTCTCTCTCTCTCTCTCTCTCTCTCTCTCTCTCTCTCTCTCTCTCTCTCTCTCTCTCTCTCTCTCTCTCTCTCTCTCTCTCTCTCTCTCTCTCTCTCTCTCTCTCTCTCTCTCTCTCTCTCTCTCTCTCTCTCTCTCTCTCTCTCTCTCTCTCTCTCTCTCTCTCTCTCTCTCTCTCTCTCTCTCTCTCTCTCTCTCTCTTGATAATACTCACCTGAGATAGAAGCGGAAATAAACGATACCCTTCCAACCAGGATACATCGCCCTAAACAACTCCTCAGGCCAATTAAATAATCCATAACAATTCCCCTATGCAATATCTAAGACTTCTACTGCCTTCTGGATTCCCTCAACACATTATACCTTGACAGGGGCTCCTGGATTCTCAGTAGAAACCCCTTCGTAGCACCTTAATAAACCTCTACTAGCTTGAGCTAAGCTGAAGAAGCCTTCACTATCGTATCGTACGTAGCCAATAAGGTTTTTGAACTAATCACTGTACACAAATAATTAGTGGTGTCGTGTTTTTCCAGCTTCATGGAAACCATAGTTAAAAGGACCAGACAGAAATCGGGTGCACGGGGTGAAGAAATGATAAACTTGACGTACTTGTATCGTACTGTAACAACCGGATACAGTAATTACCACCGTCATGCATTCGTATGCACTGCACGATTAATACTTGTAATATAGAAGATAATTGATGCTTATACCGGTACTTTTACTTGTAGATGAAAATGAACCAAACGCTTGAAGGATTGTTATTGGAAGCAGGATTAAAGTGCCAACCCGCATGATCCACACTACACTGCGCGTGTTTACGTGTACTGGTACTTGAAACTCCTTTTTCTAACTCATAACGCGCCCTCTATTATCAACCTCATCTCGTATGCATGAGACCATTAAATGCATGGCTGAAGGGAAGCCCACAGAAAGGGACTATTATACTCGCATATATTAGGGCTTTTGAACACATACCTGGGAATTAAGTACCCTATATAATACTGCCCAATCCTTTCATGAATTATTTTTATTGTTACGTTCTATTTCCCCCTCGTTAATGCTCCGTATATTTGCTCCAGTTAACATCGACCGTCCTTTCCCAATTTAAGCCTGCTCCCAAAACCATCTGATAACTTCGGCCACAATGCCGATAACCCCGAAACGCGATACGGGGCGGAAAAAGTGGTCCCATCAGAAAAACCGCCCTATAGTACGTGTCGTCGCGTTCCTCGCTTTAAAAACATTGCATTTTTGCCCATTTCGTTTTCAGTCCGCTCATAACCTGATTCAGTGACAAATCACACGGCTTGAAAAATGGCCTGTTTGGAAAATAAGCACGCTAGACCTAAATTACCTGCTGGGTAGTAAAAAAATACACACGTCTATTACTATGTACAATATGCAAAAGTGGGTTAGTGGTGGATTGCGGCGGGATGCACGCATTCCTGATTGTCCGGATGGACTTTTGTGATAAAGATAGATAATCTTTTGTGTTGTGAAGTGGTTGTGTGGTGTGATGGGGTGGTTTGATCATCAGATGTAGGCATGTCTGTGTCATGTATGTGTCAGGTTTGCGATGGAGTAGTTGTGTCACAGTTTCCGTGCTTGAATCACGCCGTTTTCTGTGTCATTTGCCCGTCGTCATTCGGTTTCATACCACTTATTCAGTCCGGGTCTCCTCCTTCTTCTCATCGTTAGCCAGGCCGTTAGAAACGGGACAAGGCATGAGCTGGGGGGCAGCCACGGTGAAAACGGCAATCAGAGCCGTGGTGGTGAACAGACTGGTGGTGAAGTTTTTTCGGGTGGCTGCTCGAATGTACATGGCGATGTGATTGTGGTGGGACGGAGAGGTTGCAATGAAAGAAAGACGCTATATCTTTTATCGACATGTGTGCAAAATAGGCTTAGCCAATGAGAAGGCGACTGTTGACATGCATTTGGTGTGGGAAATAGGGGTGTAAAACCTGGCCAAGAGTGGTGTTGAAGTGTTGCTAGGGACTCTTAAAATGTAGTTGTCTAGTCAGGTTTTCAATATCATTACTTATTTGCTCAAACACCTATCGTGAATTATTTGCTCGAGGCCATATTGTTATTCCAGCCACTTTCCACAGCAATTACTCCCACTTTTTAGGTTATTTTTCGCACAAGGTTTAAAATTTAGAGTGTTTCAATTGGCTACATTGGTGGCAATGGTGGCGTACGTGGCGCAGCTTTAAGGTTGAGGCGTTCCCGGAAGACAACGAAATTTATAGCAAGATAACAGAGGCGTTTGGAACCAATAGTAGGAGACCAGAATTTTGGCTATGGCTTTCCACTAGAAATTTACACGTATTATGAATAATTTTACCTGTCTTTCAATATAAAAATCCGATTTTATTGCCGTTTCCCTAGCACCTGTTTTTTACCCACTCACATCACACCCAAACTAAAATCACCAAACCTTCTATTAACCGAAAGTTGTGTGGCTGGGGAGGTTGGGAGTTCGATTCCAACTGAGGGATAATGTTGAGGGGTTAGAGGAATTAATTGAATCGGATGATTTTTGCAAGATTTCGTACTAAATTTAAACATTATTAAATCTACCGGTACTGGTAGTGGCAGGTAATCAAGCGATGAACCATGGAATAGCCATATATTGAGTTCCTACGTGTGCACACGTGTCTAATATCGAATTGTAACAGAGTAGATTACGTGCCGGTGCTAATGGGGAAGGAACGAAATGAATATAAAAAACTACACAAGTTGTATTATGAAGTATGAATGAGGAAGTTCCTGTACCAGCATCACAAACAAACATGTCATTTCTACCAATACACCCCAGCTACAACCCATACACTTACAAGTCATTGGGCAATACTTAGGAGTCTGCAAATAGTGAAAGGTAAGTACCAGTAGCTTTAATAGAATAAAAAAAAATAAAAAAAAATAAAAATGGTTAGAACCCCCAAGAAAAACTCTCCCATCTCAACTGAGAATTATAGCCGTCGAAATCTTCACTATTCACAATACATTGCTTACTAATACAATCGTCAATCGTTAATGCTATAAGTTATTTAAATATGCCATCCTTCCCTGTTTTTTTTTTTCAACTCTCTAATTGTCATTTGGCTGTGTGCCGAGTCTCTGGCCGGTTTGCTGGTTAGGGCCCACCGACCGAGCCCAGTTTCTCATTCCAGACAGCCACGAAGCTCTAGCTTGGGCTTCTTCGGGGTTGTTGGGATTATTCGGCGGTTGCTGTTGCTCAAGATCCTGAAATCGCATGAACCGCAGAGGCGAATCTCCCACTTCATGCAACGCATGAGCCTCTCCGGTGGTTCCAGATGGCTCCTCACCCTCCTCATGGTACCTGTTGACGTTTCTATGTCTGATGACGTTTGCGACAGCTGGCCAGATTGCAATTTCACCAGCTACTGACCTTCCACTGATTCGGTCTTCGATCATTTGCTCTCGAGGGGACAGTGGAGTTTCCTCGCCACTGAGTAGAGGGTCTTGGGAAGAGTTGGACTCATCGGATTCGTCAGAAATGGTACCTAGACGCTGGCCCTGGGGATCGTCAGTGGTTGTTTCGTTTGTGTCGGTGTTGTTCTTGTAATGGGGCATGACGATAAGTGAAAATAGTGTGAGCTGGAGGAATAGAATGATGAAATCGGACAAGATAAGTCGGCCCGTTGACTCCAGAACGTTTCCCGTAAACTCGAAGGACAGCAGTCCACCATGGTTACGTGTTGCAGGGTTGATGTACTCCACCATGGTACCTTCTGTGACTCCAGGCACTCCTCCGGGGTAGATGTGGTTCATAAGTTTGCTAGCTTCATCCAAAGAAGGTACCACTGGGGCAGGAACCATCTCAGCCGAGCCACGCAGCCATCGCCACAATGCCGGGAATCCAACAGGTGCGGAAACTGTCCAACTGGGCACAAATAGCTGGCTTCCGGCGCCCTGGTGGAGCAAGCCATGCAGCACCAAAATGGCGTAAATGTTTGCAAACAAAATGTAAGAAAGCATACCGAAGTAGCTAGGAGGGCGTAATGCGGCCACGAGCGACCGGGGCCCCAAAAACAGAAACTGGGGGATCACACGCATCAATAATAACGCCGATGAAGAGTCGCAAAAGTAGCCCGCCACAATATATGTGTAAGTGAGCACATCTATGGACTTTTTGAGATGAGGCAAGT
Source organism: Yarrowia hollandica (assembly GCA_900519065.1). NCBI lineage: Eukaryota > Fungi > Ascomycota > Dipodascomycetes > Dipodascales > Yarrowia > Yarrowia hollandica. The sequence continues at coordinate 3,450,498 of ULGV01000002.1, read as the reverse complement.
AGGTGGGTTCGCGTGTCTGCTGGTCGTCGTCGCGAGCGCCATTGCTGCTGGAGTTAGCTGTCGTGTTCATGGTGCTGGTGACGACGATAGATGCAAGGCAAGTACAGTATCTCCGGAGACGCCATCATGATGCCATGTATGTGAGTGCATGCAGAAGGAAAGTCTAACCTGAGGGCGTGGGTTCGATTCCTTGATAACACGAATTTATGCATACCTGGAAAACATACGAGACAGGAAGAGATCAGAAATAAATGTTACTGGATCTATTTGAGCAATACTGTCATCGTCTTACAATTACTTTTCAAGGATTTGGGAGAGAAATATGAGATAATTCGAGGTTGATAACGAAATGGATAATCAACGATCGCCAGCAAATACGGAAAAATTACGGCAACACTGGTACCTGTAATTATTGGTAGCAAATAGTTGTAGCCAGCTAAAAAACCGTTTGGTCGCTGGCTACCGCTGCCAGAGTATCTATAGGAGGTGCAAAACTATCGGTGTTCCATACGAAACGAAACCAATATTAGGCCACATATCTGAGAAATGGGCACAGAGGTATTTCTAAAACGTTCAAATTAAATGGCATACAGTATGAAAGCATCAGATATTTGTAAAAATAGCCCATCGGGTGTTATTGTTATATACAAATTCAATAAGGGCTCCCTCAAGTATTCAAGTTACAGACCAGCCATTAGACCTGAACTTAATAAACATTAAGGTGGCACAATCTTGGTAATTAATCCACTGCTTACACCCAGTTGGTCCGCTAATATATAAACTTAAATTGGCGATCGGAGTGGCAAAATCGAAAACGCCTATCATTAGAGATATAGCGGTGCAACAGACATTGTCTTGTCTAATCGAGGTGAGCTTAAGTTTGGTGTTTTTGTATAATCTCATGAAGCTGTTGAAATTACCATAGGCTGGTTTTTGGTGACAGCCAGCTCAACATTAATTGCACGTCTTAAAATGGTAATAACCTTAAAATGTATAGCGAAATACCCAAGTGCGGAGACTCAGCCCATACAGGCGGATTTTTTTACTTGTTTCACTCCTTGAGCCTGTTCACTCGTCTTCAGTTACAATTCAGCATTTCACCTTTAGGGTTTTTTTACCTTGTGCTTTACGTTAATCGGGTGAAGTACCAGTGACATGTGACATATCTTTGCCCCTGGCACCCCACACAACTCCATTGAGGACCACCCCTGTAGTAATTAACATCACAAACGCTATAGAGTTTAATGTATTACGTGATTATAAAAAAAATCCATGTTCTGTAACCACTCAAAGAATCTACCGTTACTCATGTAATTCAGTATAGAAATAAAAATATTAGCTAGCTTCTGTACTGATACTGTAGAACATCTATACAAGACTAGTTTGATTGTCCAAATTAGGGATGTTATTATTAATTACATTGTTAGAGGGTCAAATTACAGGAGGCATGCAAAGGCACAAACGAAGGCCAGGGCAGGGACAGCCATCTTGTTGGCACCGTTAGCCTGAACGGGGGGTGCAGATCCAGAGGGAACCTGGACGGGCTGCTCAGGAATGTTTCCACCAGCGGGAGGGCTGGGGGGAACGGGAGAGAGCGTGGTAGGAGTAGTAGTACCAGCACTTCCGGAAGGAGTAGGGTTGCCCTCAGTCTTAGAAGGAGCCTCGGGAGTAGGCTCAGGGGCCTCAGGACCAGGGGCAGGAGTCTCAGGAGAAGGCTTGGGAGCCTCAGGAGTCTCGGGAGTAGGCTTGGGAGCCTCAGGAGTCTCAGGAGAAGGCTTGGGAACCTCAGGGGCCTCAGGACCAGGGGCAGGAGTCTCAGGAGTCTCGGGAGTAGGCTTGGGAGCCTCAGGAGTCTCGGGAGTAGGCTTGGGAGCCTCAGGAGTCTCGGGAGAAGGCTTAGGAGTCTCGGGGGTCTCAGGGGAAGGCTTAGGAGTCTCGGGGGTCTCAGGAGAAGGCTTGGGAACCTCAGGAGTCTCGGGAGTAGGCTTAGGGGCCTCGGGGGTCTCGGGAGAAGGCTTAGGAACCTCAGGAGTCTCGGGAGTAGGCTTAGGGGCCTCGGGGGTCTCGGGAGAAGGCTTAGGGGCCTCGGGGGTCTCAGGAGAAGGCTTAGGAGCCTCGGGGGTCTCAGGAGAAGGCTTAGGAGCCTCGGGGGTCTCAGGAGAAGGCTTAGGGGTCTCAGGAGTCTCGGGAGTGGGCTTGGGAGCCTCAGAGGAAGGAGCAGGAACCTCAGTAGTAGGCTTAGGGGCCTCAGGAGTCTCGGGGGAAGGGGAAGGAGCCTCGGAAGAAGGAGCAGGGACCTCAGTAGTGGGCTTAGGAGCCTCAGGAGTCTCGGGGGAAGGGGAAGGAGCCTCGGAAGAAGGAGCAGGGACCTCAGTAGTGGGCTTGGGAGCCTCAGGAGTCTCGGGGGAAGGAGAAGGAGCCTCGGAAGAAGGAGCAGGAACCTCAGTAGTGGGCTTGGGAGCCTCAGGGGTCTCGGGAGAAGGAGAAGGAGCCTCGGAAGAAGGAGCAGGGACCTCAGTAGTGGGCTTGGGAGCCTCAGGAGTCTCGGGAGAAGGAGAGGGAGCCTCGGAGGAAGGAGCAGGGACCTCAGTAGTGGGCTTGGGAGCCTCAGGGGTCTCGGGAGAAGAAGAGGGAGCCTCGGAGGAAGGGGCAGGGACCTCAGTAGTGGGCTTGGGAGCCTCAGGGGTCTCGGGAGAAGAAGAGGGAGCCTCGGAGGAAGGGGCAGGGACCTCAGTAGTAGGCTTGGGGACCTCAGAGGAGGGGGAAGGCACCTCAGAGGTGGAATGGTCTTCGCATTCGGTGCAAGAGACAGTTTCCCAAACAGTAGAAGGGGGTCCACCAGTACTGCAAGGAACAGTAGTGAGAACGGTAGTATGAATCACCTCGGTAGTAACTACCTGGATAGGCTTAGAAGGCTCAGGTGTCTCAGCAGAAGACTTGGGGATCTCAGAAGACTTGGGGGTCTCAGAAGACTTGGGGGTCTCGGAAGACTTGGGAGTCTCAGTAGAGTGAGGCTGCTCGCACTCGGTGCAGGGAACAGTCTCCCAGACGGTGGAATCGGGTCCACCAGTGGTGCAGGGAATAGTTGTAAACACAGTCGTGTAAACAACAGGGACCGAAGGCTCAGGCTTGGTGCTGGAGGGCACGGGCGTGGACTCTTGAGGGGGAGGGGCAGGAGGGAAAGAGCTAGGTGCGGGGGCAGTGCTGGTGGGAGCAGGCTTGGTGCTGGAGGGCACAGGTTTGCTTGAAGTCTTAATGCTGGATGTGATAGGGGCAACGGTAGAAGAAGGTGCGGAAGTCACCTCCTGAGGCTGCTCGGGAATAGAAGTAGTGATGGGGACAATGGGCACAAGAGGGGTAGTAGTAGAGTCGCAGTCGGTCTCCCAAGGCTGAGGAGGCTGAGGCTTGACAGGAGTCTCCTCACAGTCGGTGGTCTGGGGCTGGGGAGGGGGCACAAAAGGAGGGAATTCCTCACAGTCAGTCTCCTGAGGCTGAGGAGGCTTGGGAGGAGTAGGGAACTCGTCTTCGCAGTCCTCATCAACCCACTTGTTGGTGCTGCCGTGGTCCTTGTGGCTCCATTTGCTACCCCAGCCGAAGGTGGCCTGAACAGGCATAGAGGCAGCCACTGCCATAATGAGTGTGTTGGAGAACTTCATGTTAGTTCGTTAAATGAGTGACAAGGGTGAAATGAAAGTGGTTGGAGGGTATCTTGGTAGAGAGAAACAGGCTCCTTATATATCGAAAGGGTATCAAGTGCAACGGCGGAGCGTCTTTGTCTCCGAGGGGATGCGGCGTTTAGAGCCGCTTCTCCAACCACATTCCAGGCCTATTCACGGTTCCTCTTCTGATAATAATCGCCTTGACTTTTCATTTTTATCGACAGGGTGCGTATAGTGAGACAAGCGAGACGTGTAGTAACGCATCTACTTCGTGTATCATCTTTTTGTGTTTGGTGCACTGAGAGCGTTTAACCTTGAGCCCAAATAATATTTTAGTTGCCGATGCAGCAGTAGTTGATGCTTGTATCATGACGCGAGGGTTGAAATAGGGGTCATCTAATCGGCTGACGCATTAAGGGGGAAAGTGCTGGTGCGGGTGACAGATCTGGATAATAATATGGCAGCGTCTAATGCTTTAGTGCAGATGAAACTGAGGCGATTTGCGATGGGAGTTGCACGATCGACAGCTTTATCATGTGGATAGTGATGAGACCACTACGGGGATACTCAACTAAAGAGGACAAATTGTGGCCGCGACCGTTAAGGTTAATGCACCCAGATGGCATTAAGTTGGGTGTTGCAAGACACTCTCCTCATCAGTTCTGCACAGAGAAGAGCCAATTGTATTGTTAGTCACACTTGTAAACCTGGTTGCCTGTTTCATCGTGTTTATTTTCCCCGAACTATTTTGTTTCGCGACGTTAGATGCACATAGGGGAACGCACAGCGCTGTCCTGACAGTCACGTCTTTATTTGTACGAGACGCAGGGTATGATATCGTGGGGAAGCTGATCTATACGCTGATGAAGTTTTATGATAACATCCCACCGTAGATCTATTACCGGGGGGGGGGACTCGTTTTCTGAGTCGTGTTTGCTGTGGTGGTGAACCCCCTAACTGCTTTCCCGCACTTACCAGGGCCGATCCCCTGTTCCCGCATGATTAGGTTTTTCTAACCTTGAACCAACCTGATTGAAAAACCAGGTGTGCATCTGATGAGCTTCACGCTCGGGGAATGCAATCAGTTACCCCACCTATTAATACGATAGCTAGCTTTCTATTTTTAGACTAATTTCTCTGTTGAGTAATCTGCTGTCAAAAATCATTTGCCTGGGGTAGCTACAGTAGTCTGATATCCATGATCATTAAGCTAACGATGTGTCAAAGTTAAACAAGGATGTGCTCAGATAGAGTTAAGAAAACTGCTCCCTCCATGCCTACTAGGGGGTCTTCCCCCGTCCTTTTTGAACAGGGAGGTGAGTAGGTCCCCTTGTTCGGGGGGGAGGTTTGCCTAGAAGAAGCATGTTAGAGTCTACAGAACCGTGTAAAATAAGCTGATCCTGACCTTTACGGTTTACGCGACTTGCCGATCTTCCACACGGGAGCATTCAACTTGACAGGCATCCCTGAAATGTAACCCCATCCAGTGTCTGCCGTCTGACACTTATTTTTAGCAATAGTGGGCAATGCCGTCTCTGATATTGCTTGATATTATTAAAGCACCATTTGTGTATGGCTTTTGTTAGCCAAGCCGGCAGGGATCTAATGGTGCAGTGCACTAATAGTCAATTGCAAGTACTCGTAGCTACCTAATGCATGAGCCTCGTATAGTTAGTACCTGTGTGAAACTGCGGTGTGTTTCAGGTTCGCGCCATGAAAAATTTCCTTCTTTGAAAATCAAGTCAGGACTTTGTTCGGGGAAAAGTCAATCCAACCTTTTCCAGGCACCAGTTACCAGGCCTATTCGATGTTGCATTCCCCGTGGCACGTTCCTATCGTCATCTGAAATAATCGTCGTCTTAATTGCAATACAGTGACACCCTCCATGGGCTGATAGACTGTAAGGGACGTTACAAGTAGGAGTCTTGGCCACGTTTATGACGTGGGAAAAGGGTGCCAATAGCCTTGGTGTAAACTTTAACATATACTGTACAATACCGGTTCCAGTAATTACTCGTACTGTACATCTGCTCGACCATTCTCTTGTGCTCAATTATGAAGACAGAATTGGAGTGGTATACTGTACAGTATCGTACTTGTACAGTACAGGTAGAAGTAGAAGTAGAAGTACTGTTGAACTGGAATCTCAAGAAAAGGGGATCAAAAAAGGACATGAACTGAGGCCCATAGACACACTAACTTGCACTACTTTTACAGGTACAAGTATTTGATACTATCAACGGCAGGATAAATTTGATTAGACAGTAGCCACAGTATCATGCCGGTACAGTAGCTACTCGTACTTGTAAAATAAGAGCAATTATTAATGGAACGGGAAAGACCTTGATACATTCCCGAATGAGCAGGGATGAGACGGTGCGTGACGAATTAAGACAGAAATTGCTTTTCCAAGCTGTCTCAACCACTATATTATCTAATTTACGTACATCTGACACAAAGGGGAGCGCTTAATGAAACTGCGGAGCGCGCGTATCCAAAATATTACATGCCACCGTTACAGGCACTCAACACAAATGCTAAAAAAAGAACTGTTGTACGCCAGATTAGCTAATCGACAGATTTTAAATATATTATCTACTTTAGGTTGTCTATGCAGTAGGGGTCGGTGTAATGAGAGTCTTGTCACCGTTAATGACGTCAGCCACATCCTGGGCACGCTTCTTGTTCAGACCATACACAGAGCCAATCTCAAGATGCCAGACATCTCGTGACTTGAGGAACACAAGCCGGATTTTGGCGGTAGGAGTAAGAGTAGATAGAGGTTCCTCGTCGATGCCTAGCTCGTCGAACATTAAGGTAGACCGGTCCCAAACTGCAGTGGCCTTAACTTGGCTCCTGGGAACTCTATGGACAGTATGGCGTGTCTTCTCATCAAGAATGATAATGCTATCGTTGCAAATGACCAATCGCAGATGAGTAGCACAATGATGCGACAACATATCGTCTCCTAAATAGAGCTGTTTCACCATGAGACTATCCACGGTAAACGAGGTGGGACTAGCGTAGCGGAAACCCTGGTCCACATTCTTTTGTCGGTGAGCAAGACTGTTGTACACGACCGCGTCACCCTCACCTTTGTGTTTGGCGGACTCAAACAACGTTTTCTTCTCCAGAACAGCCAAAAAGTCAAACTCGTACACTCTATGGGGTTCAATGATGGGTGAGGAGTGTCCGTAATCTCGCTGAAAGCAGTAAAGAAGATAGTTTCCCTCGGCCTTCTTCACCACAGTGTCGAGATCTGTCACAAACTTGGTCCAAATCTCCGAACACTCTGTTAGGAAGGGGTCTCCAAACCTTGACATTTGTGTTAGTATCTTCTTGACCTCCTGAACATGGTCTCGGGGGAGTCGCATATAATCGGACAGTTTTGTCATCGAATGGTTGGATCTTCGCTGACAAATCTTCATCCAGTCTGCGCACATGTAAGAAGCTGCAGTGACTTGATGCCCAGTTTCTCGCTTCACAGCTTTCTGAGCCTTCGCCTCATTTACAGTAACGGGCCGGCCAACACCCATGGAACCAAAAGAGACAGCATTAATGGAGCTCATGGGTTTCGACTCCTTCAAATACGCAAAGTTTTCCTCCCATTTCAAAATACGAGCGTAAACCGTTGGGTAATTGCTCCCGTAACACGAGTAAAAGGCGTAGATGGAGTCCTTCTTCTTGAAGACTTTGAGAAGAGGCTCGAAGGTTGTGTCTTTGTTGTTGAGGTACCGGGTGTATGCTTTTTCGATTCCTGGAAACATAGTCTCTTTGTGGATCTTTTGGAGAGGAAGCATGTCTCTAAACGTAGCCTTGGCCGCCTGCGGTTTGCCTTTTCCAGATGAGTTGATGTAAATCTGTACAAACTGGGTTAGTGGGGAAGGATTTCACTGTCCTTCCTTTCCATTCTGTAGGAAAAAATAAATAATGCTCTCGCCCCTAAAAAGAATACTCACATCACAAAGTTCGGTCATGTGTTGCACGTAGGTAAACTCGAGGTTCACCAGCTGTTCATAAAGGTCGAGAACGCGTTGTCGGGAGATCTCTGCAGTTCCAAAGTTGGTGGCGTACTCAGGAAACGATGTTGCTGTGTTATTGGCGTCATGGCTGTAAACCGACAAGGGCTCTCGAACGTCAGGAAGCAGCTCTCGAGTTGTAGCCTCCCAAATATCGCGAAAGAAGTCAAGCAGAATATTGCTTTTGGCGATGTCCACAGGCTTGACCATAGTCGAGATGGATCCTGACGACCCCACAGACTCGCAATAAGTCACTGAGCCTTGTGACGAGCCCCCTGAGGCCATGGATGCAGAGGAGAACTGGTTTGCCACGGGCCAAGAAGGAGTCAGAGAAGTCAGGCAGTCTTCGTCGTCATCAGAAGATGGTGGGCTGAGAGCCTCAAAGTTGAAAGTCGAGTGTCGCTTTTTTCGGAACGATTTAAAAATGTTGTTGCTGGTTTTGGGCTGAGGCTGCTGCTCCGACTCTGACGAAGACGAAGTCGTTCCTACCAGCCTGGCTGAGTATGAGTTTGGTGCCTTCTTCTTGGGAAGAGACAAGGCTCTGGCGACGGCGGCGTTGAATCTGTCGGCAAACTGCTTGTTTCGTTTCATCAGCTTATCCAAGCATGGGTTGTCATCTAGATTAACCACCAGCAGACTGTCGGAGATCCTGGCTAGATGATCGGGGAAAATGGATATGTCGTTGGAATGGACATCCAGCACCTTGAGGTTCAGCAGCATTGAAGAGACCCAAGCATCGATCACCTTGAGCCCCATTTTCGGTGCAATGAGATACTGCAACGATCGGCATTCCTGTAGCCACTGTGGTAGTCGTCCGGTTTGCTCAACGTGTTTCCTTGCCGGCTGGGAGTTATACAAGTCCAAGTAAACAATCTCCGAGAGCGGCTGAAGACCCAGGGAGTTCTGAGAGGTAGGTGAACCGAGAGGTTGAAATGCTGGCGAGCTCATGGGCTGAAAACCGGGCTTTTTTGCCAAAGGCGATTGAGGGTTAGATGGTGGTGACAGAGGCTTGGCCTTGAAGTCGAAAGATGACAGGGCCTCTGGGGCCATTGACGGCATGGGAGCCAGGGGTAGCTGTGGCTTGCCAGCTCCATCAATAAAGTGATCTTTGAGATACCTATCGTCAAAAGGAAGTGAGCTCAAGGACAGGGATCGAGTGTCACTGGTGATGTATCTACGACTGGTGTTTTTAGACCGGGCAGCGCCCATTTCCCGTTCCAAGTCGGCCAGCGACGGACCAGGCAAGGTCATGGTGATAACAGGCGGGGTGCTGGACTCGTGTTGCATCTTGCTGCGACTGATGGCCCACCTTCTGGAGCCACGCCTTTGGATATATAGTCTTAGGTGGACGTTTCTTTTGAACGGTTCTCTTTGTTGTCTTAGATAAACTTCGTGTCATAGGCTTGCCATAGGAGTTACGAGCTAATCTACGAGCTGTGGATTGAAGACAGTTCCGGGATCTTCGAGGTAGGTGACGATCGAATACGATGGAGGGTCCAGATGGGGTACTGCAGTGCATGTGGGGGTGGAGATTATGGTGCATGTTAGAGCACTGACCTCTTCATACATGGGTTGGGTTCACTTTTAGGGACCACGTGGATATCTGCAAAAAGGGTCGATAGCTTTGATATCTAATTTTCGCACCAATTTTCAGATCACGTAGGCACATTGCAGTAGCTAGTTCTGTTTTAGATTTGCCTCGGTGGCTTGTTGTTTTACGGCGCCTTGTCTTTCTTTTGAAGCGGTGAAGGTCCCAGTTTGGCACCAGAGACACACAAGGTGCGGCAAGCGTCTTCCGCAGTTGGCATGAGGCTGTGTCATAAGCCTTTTTTTTCCCGCTGAATAGCCACTATATGTATGACCATTAATTTCCTATCGTCCCAAACACAGCTCTTTTACCTTCGCACTAGGAAATAGGGGGAACGTTTTTGTTAGCGTGAGCATTTCTGGAGAAATCATTTTAATGCAATCCGACCCATTTGAGTTTATGGCAACGGTAAATTAGCCAAAGTAGGCAAGATGCGAGGGGAGATGGAGCGGATGATTGCATTAAAAAGCAACGACCGCCTCCCCATGTGTACATGAGGGGAAGCTGAGTCACTATTTCGATGGGAGTTATGAAATATTCCTCCTTCTCAAAGGCTGCTCCTATTATCTCTTCCCACTTTTTTTTTTTAGGAGGCACGCGATTAGGGTGGGCTAAAAAGCTTGAAAAGAAGAAACAGGTACCTCGATGAGTGCAGATACGGAGTGGCTAGCTCCAAGGTGCCGTGCGCCAACGCAATTAACGACGAAGTTTACACGTCCGCAAATTAGCACAATTCTTTTTATGTCTGCTTTTTCCTCGGTAGATTGCTCATGGCAGCCAAGATATCTGACGTGCTCCGACGGATAAATCCACTCTAACGGTCCAGAAGAGCATCCGTCCAGCCCATGAAACTCTTGTCTGTTGATCTCCACAGCTCGCGTATTTTGCGTTTGGATTTGCGATTTCGGCAAAGCTAAACTTCTTGTGTCGCGGACTTACCAGTCTCACTCCGTCTGCAACAAGTTGCACGTGCGTGAACATTGGATGCACCCTAGACATTCATTGGTTATTGTTGTGTGTTGAGAGAGAGCGAGAGAGAGAGAGAGACAGAGAGTGAGTGAATTCCCTACGGGTACAAGGTGGATGGAATCGGGCTCAGGCTCTACAACCATGGAGTTAACATGGGTCGAACACAATAGCTGTGGCAGACAAGCAGTGACTGAAGGAAAGTAATACGTGACGTCTATAAAGAATGGTTAATTAATGCGGGGTGAGCTAGCTACTCTCGATTTCGTTCCTCTGGAACTGCCTCAATGTCTCCCAACTCGAGATCGGGCTCGGGATCGGGAGCTACCGCAATGGCCGAGTCATCGACAGGTTGGTATCGGGCCAAACGAGCTCGGGTAAGCATACCTGCGTTAGTAACTGCAATGTTTGTGCTAAAAGGAGGGCTAAAAGGATAAAGGGGCATAAAAAGCAAACCTGTAACCCAGTTGTGGAGGTGGGGGCGTCTTATTCCATGGGGGTGCTAGCGACAAGCGCGCCCTGCCGTTACAGTTCTCGTCGCGTCCAATTGCAAAATTCCGATTTCACCTTCCGTTTTCACAGGTCTGTTGAAGTTAAGGTGTGGCGGATAATCTAAAGCCCCGGGGATGTGTCGTCCGAGCCCAAGTCACCTGCGGAGTGGTAGCGTGCAAGCGTTCCCTTGTCACACAATGAACGGTCTCACCCGCACATCACTTTTCCTGAAATGGACGTGTTTGTGATGTGTCAGCCAAAAGCATAAGCAAGTCATTGCATTGTCTTCAAGCAAGTCAACACATGCATCCACGAGTACAATGCAACAACTTTGCCGATGGCGTATTCATGAACATGCTGTTGAGCGAGCGAGACAGCAAAAACTCAACCAAGGAAGACAGTCACCCGAACGACACGTAGAGGTGCGAAAATAATTTAATAGCCGCGAGCAACCATTCAAGTCTCGGAACAAAATGAACTCAATCACCAGCCGAGACGAATGAAGCGGGTCGTTTCCTTGAGCTAGAATTTCAATATCATCTGTAGATACGTAAATTCAAGACACCTTCACCAGACTCCAAATAAACACCACCCCACAAATATCCGGGCATGTGCAACATAATCCCAGCGATATCCGACATGAACATCAAGAGGACCTGCCACTACTTTGCACCATTCCACCACACAAAAACCTCCATACTCACGCTGGTGATAAAGGGCACACATCAAAACAGCCAAAAGTGACCCCGCAACATTGCACTGTGTTAGCCATAGCCATTAAGCTGCACACTCAGTAGTTCAGAACGTCATTCCAATTTGCTACTCCGTAACCAAGCAAGGAAGTTCCAATCCAATGCCTCAGAAACGACAGTATAAAATTTATAAGCCACCAGTCCATTGCCTAACCTGCCCGTTCGTCTCCTTCTTCTCTGCTCTATCCATACTCACCAAAATGTCCTTGGGGTCAAAAGTTCTATGCGGGAACAATGTCTGAGCAAACTCGCTGCCAACACCTCCAAATAGCGTACAAACCACTATACTGGCGTTAATGCATCGTCGACGGGAGGTGTCGAGAATCCAGTAGAAAACCAGAGTGAGAATGAAAAAGGTGGTGAAATGCACCGCCTTATCGTACTTGATGGTGATTTTGGCAAAGCCGAGATAAGCCGAAAGGGCGCATAGTACCAGAAATACTAGGTTAGTGACAATTGAGAGGTGATCAACGTGATTCAGTGGTCTTACATACCTGCGACAAAGGCCTTTCTGATCTTCATAGGTGGTTTGGCGATATGTTGAGAGATAATGCAGTAGGGTAAATGTGGTTGATAGTGACCACGAAACCATAACGCAAGGAGTATTAGGGCTGGCTAAAAGCGGCTAAAAATGGGTCTAGGCTGGGACTTTCCAGAACCGACGCATGTGGGATAATTTGTGCAAGAACTGTTTTTGACAATGGGCGTGTTTTTTACTATTGACACTTCTGACTGACGGGCAAATAATATAATATCGCAGCAACCAACTGTGAAAAGTGTAAGATTTTTGGGGCAACGTGTTTGAAGCATAATAATGATGAAACAGGAGTTACAAAACGGGCTGCTTGATTTTTTCAACGCGTCCGTGTACTTGCTGCGAGAGCGCCAGTGGAAGTCCATCCTACTAGCACGTCACATGACGTTCCCCCTTCCTTCCAATATGCACGACTAGACCTTTCAATATATGCATCGCCAGAGCCCAGTCCAGGCCGGAAAAAGACATTGCTTGCTTCTATTTTCTTCTTCCCCCCCTTCGCTGCATCCTAAACAAGAAGAAGCCTTGAGAGCCTGCTGACACAATATTATGTCATTGCTGCGATGTGGTTCCAGAATCGGCATCACCTCAATTAGCATGGAATATTGGGGTCACAAGTGCTACGCTAGACGAGCTATAGACATAAAACTAGGGGTGGGGGGAACGAGTAGCGGCTCAACTTGTGGGCGTTGTCGTAACCGAGGTTTTGAGAGCCGATTATTTTTCTCCAGATACGTGATGATTTGCAGTTTTGAAAATGTTTCACCCAGCACTGATCATGGGCTTAGGCGTGTCTGTGGGGAAAGCTTTTGAAAGTCGCTTTTGGTTATTGATTGAAGAGAACGAGTTGCAGATCTCTACATATGGAGATTGCGCACTCTTACATTCTCTTGTATCTTGCATTCCCTCCACTGTGACGCTGAGCAACCTCACATGTGGGACGTATCCCAGTATCCCATTAATCCACTTTGGGACGTGGTCAGGCCAAATTGAGCACAAATGTGAAACATGTATTACGTAGGTCGTAGTTGAAAATGCAGCAAAGGACGTGATGACGTGTGTGGAAACGCACGTGCAACGCGTTACGGGACCAGTAATAACAGGCTCGCTGGCCCCATACGTACCTACATCGTAAAATTGCCCTGTGGTTATTTGGACTCTTTTGGGCTGGCCACATCTGGTTGTCTTAATCGTGTTTCTGGTCACTCCCAATTAGCTATGGGGCGCCTTAGTTTTTTTTGGTCATGCACCTCCAAGCTTTATCAGCGCACTTGTCTATATCACACTGCTGATGAGATACGGATCACGCCCATACACGGTGTAACGAACACGGCAGTTACGGGCCCAGGAACAGTCTGAGGAGGCTGAAAACACGCTAAACCAGAAGCTCCATTGTCTACACACTATGTACACAAAACCAGGTCACACAACTATGGGGCTGCCCCTGACGGATTAGCTTCGACCCAAGGGGCAGGCGAACAAAGACTGCGGGGTGAAATATTATCGCCTTTTTTGAGGCCTGTGGCGGGATATTTTTTGGGCCTGAAATCAAATGAGGACTACAAATACATACCAAGCCCGGAGAGTCTGAACCTCCAGATCACTCACTTTCCACATCCCATGACCACTTTCTACCTGGGCTACTCGAAAAAGTCCATCACTAGCAACTCCTCGTCCATCGTCTCGTCCGTGTACAACTCCAGTGACGAGTTTCAAGACGCCGAACGCGCCTGGGACCCGACCGATCATCTGGTCAATGTCGTGACGCGACGAGACGTTCCCTCTACGCCTGTCATGAGCCGAGATTCTTCCCGGGAGATTCTGGACAACGCTAGCGCTACATCGTCTCCTACTTCGCAGAGAATTTTCCCTCCTCGCCATATTTCTCTCCCCACTAACACTTTTATGGCTCACGGATTGCCTACCAGCGACGATCTGGAGACGGTGAAGGAGTTTGATTTCAGCGCAAAAAAGCCCCAGCAAAACCTGCCCAAGGCTCCTCTCGATTTCCTCATCGATCAGTCCCAGAGACCCCCCTCTCCCCCCTATGTGCATGTCTCCGTGCCCCAAAATTCTCCCCTGAGTGGCTCAGGGACACCTTCTCAGGTGCAAAATCAACCCGTGAATCTCGACGGGGTTCTCAAGTCGTTTGGGGCCGACGAGACGAACGAAGACGAAGACGAAGACGAAGACGAAGACGAAGACGAAGAAGAGGAAATGGCCGCGTTTTTGGACGACGATGACGACTATCCTGCTTCGAACGAAGATGAAAATGAGGGCTCAGACTCAGAAAGAGACACCTTCTACGTGGACACGGACGCCATCAAGGCCGCCCACGAGTCTGTCCTGGACCTCAAGGCGCTGCTTGAAGACAACTTCATTCTCATCCCAGGAGAAAGTGTGGAAAGCCTGGAAAAACGGGCTCTGAAAATGGTCCACCTGGAGGAGTCCTTCAGTGTCCAGGACAGCTTTGAGCCCCGAACCCTACTGGCCGATCAAGATCGAGCATTCATTCCTTGGATCCCCGTCATTGACGACCTCCATGTCTACTTTGAAATGAGGTACCCTGATATGGTCAAGGGAACCAGCCGGTACGAATTCCATAGAGCTCGGCTGATTCGAAATCGAACCCGACTTCGGATCCTGGCCCAGTACGTTGCCGACTTGGAACATACAAGCCGAAACCTTTGTAGATTGTCCCGGAGCTATTAATCAACTGCCCTGGGCACATGCAACAAATGGATATATTTATTGCTAATCAGATTTATAGTGTCACATAATTTACTGCTAAATAGAAGTTGCTAAAAAGAAAACGTTCACACCAGGTAACACGCGATCCACTCCTTGAATAATATCTGCACAACCTTGGGCCCCTGGCGGATAAGTGTTGACATAATTTTCAAGACGCTTTGGGGGCTTCGGAAATGCTTCCAAATGCAATATCGTGCTTGACATTATTATTTCTAATATGCTCCGTTAGGGGACGAAATTACGGCGGGAACCCTAGGTTATTGTTCACTAACACAACGGCTTTTTTTCGAACAAACGAACAAACGACAGGAAGAAGGCACAGCCAGAAAGTGCAATTATTATGTATTAAAATTTTTGGCGTCCAGAGGAGGCGGGATATGCCCATCTTCTGAAACAGGGTGAAACTGGGCGGCAGACTGTATGTTAGTCAAAAGAAACGTTCATTTTTTGGATCCCTTGGCTTTCTTTGAAGACTTGGAGGAAGCCTTCACAGGGGTAGCAGCAGGGACTTCAGTGGGCTGGTTCAGCTTAGCGACATCCCTGAGCTTTCGGTGGGGGACAGTCTTGAAGATGGTCTTTGATCGGTAGAGTAGAACCAGACCAACAGTGGCCCAAATCAGGTGCCATGCCCCAAACCACCAGTTAACGTAGATCTCAAAAGCGGCAAAGAAGGGCACATGGGCAAATATGAGAAAAATGTTGTCGTGGCTGTCGAGCTGAGAGGCAGAGAAGCAGTAAAGAAGCAGCTGAGCGAAAACGACGGTGGGCATCAGGTTGTGTTCATCTCTCGAAAACATGGCACAGCAGCCTCCAGAAAGAAAGGCCGCTGAAATGGAAATGAGACCCCAGAACTGGAAGTTTTCTGCTTTCTTCCGGTCCTCCAGCTGTTTTTGTGTGTCTGTCATGGTGGTGTAGATGAGTACGGCGTTAGGTGTTGATGGCTGGAATCAAATCTATGCATGGGCAATGCACGTCGACAACTGTAGAGCAGAATAGGCGCACCACGTGGGCAAAGTCCCGTGCTGTATTATAGCTCTGGAAAAATGGAATTTGAGGTATTTAAGGTAACAGGAATGTGGACAAGGCATGCATTTTACTGAGTATGTCATACGACCACGACTGTCTGTATTCTTACGCAATTCGCTGTCTTTTAGTGGCACTAAATTTTGCATGCATTTGTGATCGCCAAGGAGAGGAGATGAAAAGAGTGCCGGAAGAAACAAAAAAAAAAGGGAAAAAGAAACAAAGATATCGGATGCAGAAGAACCCACGGTACCAAGTATCGTATTAGCACAGAAAAATCTCTTGGCTAGAAAGCGCATACATACACCCGTTTCCTTAATAAGTTTTATCCGCTCTTGGTACCATTCAATGCAGGACGACCATATTTGCGGTTACCGAACAATAAAAGAAGAGCTGATCAGGTTATTACGGTGTTATCCAAATGAAACTGTATCTGGGAATAGGGGCTTGGCCTCGCTTCCCTACGACACTACCGCGGTAGCTCCTGTACACATATGTAGGTACAGCCGTTGGGTGTTGCATTTGAGAATGGCACGAGAGGCTGCTCGTAACTGGCGGGACATTGGTCTACTTGTGGCGTATTTATTGGAACGTCTTAAATCACAAATATATATTTTGTTGATATTACTTAGAAGTCCAACTAAATGAAGGTATCGTACATTTTTAGTATTGGCTTTATGTTTTCACGCGATGAAATATGAAGCAAGCCATGAAAGGTAAACTCAACTCCACAGAGGATCTCAGTAGAGGATCTCAGTTCCAGGTCTTATAAAAGACGATAAAGATACGCGAGCTGATAATGGTTAACCAAGAGTCGTGATATCACTGAAAACCCTTTCATCTGAGTCAATGGCAGGAATGTCAGTAGTCGGGCCTTTCATAATCATGTGAATCTTTTTGCGAACTAGCGGAACGGCTGGCGAAAAAATATGGTCACAAATAACATGAGGAGTGACACGATACATTACAGTGCGTATCTGGCAAGCTATTTTTGTATTTTCAATCAATTGACTTTCTCGGATGACTTTTTCACCTCTTAGCTCTTTTCTTGCTATCGCAGGTAAAAAACCCACATATGCGAATAAACCCAAATAAGATAAATCCAGTGTACATCAAACATTGGGCAGTGTTTGAAATCTCAGCAAGTTAATCCAGCTTTGCAAACGATTACCAGGTACCACCAACCAACAGACAAACACGATATAGAACCCCCACAACATTCGCAATGTCAACATCACCATTTGCGAAGGAGCTCACAGCCAAATTCGCTCAGTTATGGACCGAGAAAACCAAACGACCCTTGCCACCCGTTAATCAGGCCATGATGCAGCGACTACGACAGAGCCAGCGCCAGTCTGCGCCCTCAGAGGTCTCCAGCCGTGTTTCCGCGCTTTTCAGAGACCTATCTCTCATTCCACAGTCATTTGAAAACGCGGAATTGCAAGATGCAGCCATGGAGATTCTGCCTCTGGAACGGCTATATTCTGTGGCCGAAGAGCGGTCACAAGAAGAAGGGGACAAGGATAACTGGGGCCTACAAGACTACCTAATCATGGAACTTCTAAGGTGGTTCAAACAGGACTACTTCACATGGGTCAACAGCCCCCCTTGTGAGAACTGTGGAGAAAATGGAAATGTGCATTTTGTCAGAAGAGAGAACTCGACGCCCGAGGAACAGAGATATGAGGCCAGTGGAACTGAGGTGCACCTATGTTCGACATGCAACACGGAAATTCGGTTCCCCAGATACAACGACTTGACCAAACTGATGGAAATTCGAAGAGGGCGGTGCGGAGAATGGGCAAAGTGCTTTGCATTCTTCTGTCGGGCCCTGGGCTCCAGGACACGATACATTTGGAACGCCGAGGATCATGTGTGGTCGGAGGTGTATTCTGAGCGTCGAAAGGAGTGGATCCACACGGATTCTTGTGAGGAAGCATGGAATAGTCCCACTATTTATTCGCAGGGATGGGGAAAGAAAATGTCCTATGTAGTTGGATTCAGCGTCGATGGAGTCGCAGATGTCACGAGAAGATATGTGCGAAAGGCCGACCAGCAACTACCCCGAACCATGGTTCCGGATGAACAGCTAAAACTGATTCTCAACTCGATAACTTCAGACATTCGCCAGAATCTCTCACAGTCTGAAAAGGAGCAACTACAGCGAGAAGACGAGGAGGAAGAGAAGGAGTTGGCCAGTTATAATGCTGACGAGCCACAGCAGCCGCAGATGCCTAGACAGAGTGGCAGTGCTGAGTGGACTAAAGCGAGAGGGGAAGGTGGTTCAAATGATTGATTACACACAAAGACTCAAAACACAAACCGACATGATTCCTATATACGAAGCAAAAAGTACTGTCAATATTATCCGGTACCGCACATGATTTTAAATGGTGTCGTAAGTTGGTAGAATTTGTATAAATTTGCAAGCAGATGATCTGTGAAGCCACTGTTATTACACGGCTCTGGAAGAGACAAGAACGTGCCATCACGTGACACCACGTGTGTTCAAAATGAGGTGTAATTATTACTGTCATCCTGTTACTGTCCCTTCTTCCACCCCGGATCACATGACATTCATGTTTAATTATTAAACGGCTGTCATAAATCAGTTCTGGTACGATAGCCAATTTACTATTACGAGCCAGAGTGCAGATGGGGGTTTGCAGCCTTGGTAAATTACAAGGGTAACTAGAAAGAATGTTAAAAGTCAAGCCAGCGTGGATATATTACCAAAGTAACGTGGTGCAATCCCGAAGAAATCAGCCAGGGGGTTTCTATGAACCAGTTGTCGCTCACTTGTCTGGTTCTAACAGCTGCCCCTTTATGCCTTGACACTCTCCCCGCAACTTCCCCACGGCACGTCGTTTAGCACGAACATACATGCACCACTCTGATAAGCCGAACTTTAAATTGTGGCGTTGAATGAGGGTGCTTTCATATACACATTTGGGCCATGACTTCTTGGAACACAACTCGGCCTTTTGGTCATTTGGTTCAGGGAGAAGAACGACAGTCAAGCTTTGACATTTATAGAGCTAGTCTAAGCTGTTGAGTTATATGCTTTATTCTATTGTTCTTGTCAAGGCATATATTAGGAGGAATGGGCATGTTCTGTCGGCTCTAATTTCTAGCCGAGGAGAATATTTTGGAACTACCGGGTTAGGATGGATACTCGTGCCCGAATTCGCACAGTTCTTTGTCCTTAATTATATTATTTTACAAGTCCATCTCGTTCGTGTGCTCTGTCAAATCGTGTTCGTGTCTTTGGCTTGGCCTTCCAAACTGAGAAGGCCTTCCCCAACCTCCCAAACCCAAACTTTAGCACCACATGCATACAGCAATCACCAACCATATCCGAGGCTAGTCATCACCAAACATGTTAGTTAAGAGCTTGGTGGCAGGGTTTCTGGCCATAGCCACACTGGCTGACGCTCTGAGCGACTCGGTGGACCCCGGATACTCCAAACGACTAGTTCCTCCTGGAAAAGGAGGTAAAAAACCGACGAAACCAGGGCAGCCCGGCAAGCGTCCTGACGATTGCCCTCCCTGCTTCAACTGTCTTTTACCCGACTTTCCGTGCCAGCAATTTGCACCATGCGACCAGGCAAACGGACGGTGTCACTGTCCCGAGGGATTCACCGGCGAAAACTGTGCTCAGCCGGTATGTGGAGGACTTGGCGAAATCAACCGACCAGGCCGGATGGAGAACACCACGTGCGAGTGTTCCGAGGGATGGGAGGGAATCAACTGCAACCTATGCAACCAGGACACAGCCTGCAACCGATTCTTCCCCAAGGGAGTCAACGGAACTTGTTACACTGGAGGAATGCTGGTGAGAGAGAACCATCAAATGTGCGACGTGACCAATGTCAAGATTGTGGAGATTCTTAAGGGCGCCAAGCCGGAAGTGACCTTCACCTGTAAGAAGGACGAGGAAAACGAAGTCGAGGGCGCCTCCAATGGCACATGCTCGTTCCAGTTCTGGGTTGACGAAATTGAGTCCTTCTACTGTGGCTTGGACGAGTGCAACTTTGAGGTGAACGGCAACAACACACTGTACAGATGTGACAAGATTAAATGTGCCTGTGTCCCTGACCAGTTCTTGTGTGGCAAGGACGGGTCTGTCGATCTGACTGACTTTTTGAAAAACACAATCACTGGTCCGGGTGACTTCTCGTGCGACCTCAACTCGCAAAACTGTAAGTTTTCCGAACCCAACATGAACACACTGATTTCGTCCGTTTTTGGCGACAAATACATTACCTTGGGCTGCAAATCGGCCGAATGTCTGCATATCAGTGAGATTCCAGGTTACGACCAACCCAACAAGGGTGTCAGCACCCTCTTGGCTGGCGCAGGACTGGCATTAGCCTTGTTGTTTTTGGTTGTGGCATATGTGCTTGCTCAATCGTTGTTCAAACGTTCAAACAGCCCTCTCGAGTACTTGCCCGACGCCGATGAGACTGGAAAACTGCTCCACGACTTTGTGCCTGCTAAACTCGAGTTTGAGGACATTCTGTACCGAGAGAAGGGCGCAAATGCAGCCACCTCGAAGCCTATCCTCGATGGAGACATTTTCGGATCTGTCAAGCCTGGAGAAGTCATGGCTATCATGGGCGGATCTGGTGCCGGAAAGACGACTTTGCTGGATATTCTCGCCCGAAAAAAGAAGAGTGGTAAACTCGATGGCCGTGTTTTTGTCAACGGATCCTCTGATTACACGGACAAGGAGTTCAAAAACATGATTGGTTTTGTTGACCAGGAAGACTGTCTTCTTCCCACTCTTACAGTTTACGAGACTGTTCTGACATCCGCTCTTCTTCGACTACCCAAAAACATGACGCTTTTGGGTAAGAAAATGCGTGTTCTGGAGACTCTTAACGAGCTTGGAATCATGCACATTCGAGATAAGCTGATTGGATCTGAAACCGACCGAGGAATATCCGGTGGAGAAAAAAGACGTGTCAGCATTGCCTGTGAGCTTGTCACCTCACCCAGCATTCTGTTTTTGGACGAGCCCACCTCTGGTCTCGACAGTTTCTCTGCTTTCAACGTCGTTGAGAGTCTGGTTCACCTGGCTCGAAACTACAACCGTACAGTTGTTTTTACCATCCACCAGCCTCGATCTAACATTGTACAGCTATTCGACAATCTGCTGATTCTCTGCCAGGGTCGTCTCGTCTACTCTGGAGCATACCTGGAGTGCCAGCAGTTCTTTTCCGAGATTGGATACAACATCCCCAAGGGTTTCAACATTGCCGATTTCCTTATTGACCTGACCATGGAGCTGAGTTCCGGCTCTGGAGACTCTTCGCCTGATGATTCGGGCCCACAATCCCCAAACACTTCTTCTGACGACATTCATACAGTTGAACGAACCGATTCTCAGGGCAACTTGGACACTACCAATGAGTGGCTGCATTATCAGATACATCGGGCTGAGTTTGACGAGTCTGCTGATGCTCGAAAGAGAAGACAGCGGCAAAAGTTTGTCAAATCTCTTGGAAGTGGGGTCCCCATGCCTGACAGAAACCTCGATGAGCTCGTCAACCTGTTCCAGTCGTCTGCACTTGCTCAGCGAATCAAGAGGTCCATCGAGGAAGACGTTGATCAAGCCAACGCTGATGCTGATGCTGAAGCTGATGCTGACGATAGCACAGCTGGATTGCTGCATAACCGATCTCGGCATGTCAACAGCCGTATCTCATTCTTTGCACAGCTTCAGATTATCGCCGGACGAACTTTCAAGAACCTCTACAGAGATCCCATGTTGCTTCTTACCCATTATATCATGGCCCTAGCTCTTGGTCTTTTCTCAGGAATAGTTTATTACCAGGTCACCGATGATATTTCTGGATTCCAGAATCGACTCGGCCTGTTCTTCTTCCTCCTGTCTCTCTTCGGCTTCTCCACTCTCACCTCCCTCAACCTGCTGTTTGGTAATGATCGAATCATTTTCATGCGGGAGCGTGCAAAGGGATACTACCACCCTGCAGTTTACTACATTGGTAAGGTGGTTTTCGATATGGTGACTCTTCGAGTGTTCCCTCCGATCATCCTGGGATCCATCTTGTATCCTCTGGTAGGCCTCAAGCCCGATTTCAATTCATTCCTGGTATTTATTGCCACCTTGGTGCTCTTCAACCTCGGCTCGTCTGCTCTGGTTTTCGTGATTGGCATCACTCTGGGTGCCAACCCTGGTGTGGCCAACCTCGTGGGAATTCTGGTCATGCTCTTTTCCATGCTGTTTGCTGGACTTTTTGTCAACCATGACAGCGTTAAGATTTGGGGCATTGATGCTTTGCAATTCCTTTCCGTTTTCCACTACGCTTACGAGTCCATCAGTGTCAATGAAGTCAAGTATTTGACGCTGATTGAGGAGAAGTACGGACTCGAAATCGAGGTTCCAGGAGCCACTGTGCTCAGTACGTTTGGGTTTGACGTAAATGCTGTTTCCCGCGACCTGTTCATGCTCACAGGCTTTTTGGGATTCATGCTCTTGGCAGGATACATTGGACTTCACTACGTGTTGGTTGAGGTGCGATAAGACAAGGACTATAGATAATTTAATGTGATATAACTACAAAAGGACAGGTAAGGTATGTAGAGCTTGGGGCTAGCTACGTGACGAAATATTTGGGGCTTGTAGTGTTTACCCTTTCTCAGTCTGAGTGCGAGTGCACCACATTTATTATTGAATGTGTTATATTCACAAAGAGCAAAAGTGCATAGTAAGATAGGATATGAGTGGTTCTACAGTACGAGTAGAAGAAAGGCCCTGTGTTCATGTTTATCTACTTGTTCGTGCTATCGTTTGCCTTCACACGACGAATGAATCCTAGTACAAAAGGTTGCGTTAAAGGGGACAAGAACGAACCTGTATAATCACCACCCCCTTTAATGGACTTGTGCCATCATATTAGCTTGTGTATATAATACAGTACGGTAGCAATAACATTGAAACAGAAGTGGGCATTCAAGGGCAATCGACGGCACGGATACAAATATGGAGAGGCTTCCGACCTTTGCTCTCGTTGTCAGCTAGCGATGGACACACGACCGTACCTGGAACTCAACAAATGACTTGGCAGAAATAGGCTCACCGGAAGATGCCACACCCCACAGATATTGACTGCGAACCTGTGACTAAAATTAAATTTCTCACGACGATGTCCTCTCTTTTTCCCAAGGTTGGGTGTTAATGAACCTTGGATGGGGTCATTTGTGGTAAATGTGGGGAAAAAGGAATAGACAAAATTCAAGGACGGTTTGAGGTGGTCGTTACCCTTCTAAAAAATACGAACAGTCCATGCCCAGCTTTACACAGCCTGCTTTGCCAGGAATGATAATACATACACAAGGCTGGTCCATAACGCAAGGCTGTGGCAAAAATGAACAATGGGTGAGGAAGACCAAAACTTGGAAACAGAATACTCATAATGTGACACTACTATTTATTAAAATTTCAAGCTACGAAATATCGAAATCCCCTCTGCCAGTTTGGGAAGTCTAGGGATACAATGTCACGGGAAGTCCAGACAATTATTACAGACAAACAAGGTTTGAACACAGATTATTGTGACAGGGGAGTTTCTAGCCCATGACATGCACCCCTAAATAAATGGAGGGCAACAAAGATGTCCAAGGGAGAAAAAAACAACACTTGCCAGCCTATCAAGGGGAAAATCGTGGTGGGCTGAATTCTACCCAGCTTCATTGGCCAGAATTCCGTGTAGACTCTGAGTGCATTTGAGACGCATCACAACTGGCTCCGAGTATTGAGCCGCACACCACGGAAGCGTGGGGGACCATTTGCATGCTCCAAACCTCTGCACTTTTGTGTGGGTATGCGGCTCTCTACTTTTAAGTGTCTGGTCACCTAAGCTCGAAAAACAAGAGGCATTTAGTTGTGGAATATAAAGAGATGGGCATGGTGGGGATTTGTGCAAGCTAGGGGATTTTTGGCCGCCGAGCTGAAGAAGACAAGGATGAGTAAGCTCCGAGGCTTTGTTGTGTGTTCGGCCGACTTTACAACAAGGGCCAAGAATGAGGGCAGCGGCACGACCGACACAAGGGCGGAAAGAACAAGGAGGTGGAAAAAATGACAAAGCAGCGGAAAAATAAAACACACCGACGAATAACCGACATTCAGCAAAATCCGGGATCCAATAAACGACTTTTCAGCCAGCGAAATGTACAAATTTTGGGAGTGAAATAAGCCGGTTTAGGAGTTCACGTTAATCTTACGCCAGGGGAATCAAGGCCAAAGATGCCAAAGTTCAATCTAATGCCACGGTCTAACAGTATCATGTATTCAGCCGTACGTGGCCAGTACTGTATGTACGCACATACCTGTCGGAGCGGGAAAATTCGGGTCGCCAAGATACCCTGGTGGTACCGGTACTTTACGCTGCTTTCAAACAGGCCCCTGACAAGTCGAGTGTTCACTTTACACGACAAGATTCATTTCTGGGCGGCTAATACCACCGCCAAGATGGAAACAAGGCTGGTTATAGGTACATTGCTCATTTTTCATTTCTCAGACACAGTCTGGGGTATTCGGCATGCAGTTCAAGAAGCGCAAGCAAGGCAATGAGTTCAATCACGCCACATACTCGCCCTTCAATTGCACAAAGAGATTCCCACAGTAGTCGAGACAAGAGTACCGGCTTCTGGATACAAAGAGATACTTCGATAGGATGAGACAGGATGAGACAGGATGAGACAGCATCACGAGATGATCTATAGTAAACCCCGTGATGAGATACCCGCTTATATTCCATTGAGGACCCTTCAAACACACTAGGTATCCCTTTTTATATCCTTAGTGATAATGACATGGGATGGTCTTAACAAGTTCTTTACGAACAAGCGTATCAAGGCTTATGCGATGTCATGCGTTTTTCAGCCCCAGAGGCACGGTCTGCCCTGCCAAGCGATATGCTGTAGTTCCTCTCGTCCGGATCATCATGATGAGCCGACGTGGGAGCGAGATTTGGTTGTTGTCTTTGTGTTTCTCTAAGAATAACTTTTACCCCGCTTTCATTTCCAGTACTCGTACTGTACCGAGCAACTCTGTTTCGAAACCTGGGGTGCACAGAAAGGATGCAAGTCTGGGAAATCCGGGGTTAAGGATATACTTTCTGAACCTTGTTTGGGGCACAAGAAAAAGCTTAAACTCCCAACCGTTCGTAAAGTCCACTTTTATTGTCACTAACCAAAATTCCCTGCAGAAAAAGACAGCCCACCCAGCCTCGTGACGTCGTTGCATCTAAGCAACCAAAGTGCCAGTGGCCCCCAAACCACGTATTTGCTCGAAGGTTGAAACTGATGCATGAAGAAGAAAAGATCTGGCAAATCATTCTTTGCACTCTGTAAAGCCGATTATTCAACACCCCACTCAGGGAGATAGAGAGCTAGGGTCCCAGTCTTGTCGGAACCGGTCAATATTTTTTTGTCTCCGTATCCCTTGTTTGACGCACGGTGGTCGATCAGATGGCGTTTCGACGCACCTTCTTTGTTGTCGCCAAGCAGTGCCAAGCCCTGAGATACATGGACGGCACTATCCCAAGCAAGAGACCGCGAGAGGAAGCGTTTCTCCAGCGTTTCAACTGTGCAATTTTTATGAGCAATTTTTTCATCCTTCCATTGCTGCAATTTCGCCTCCTTTTTTCTCTACAATTTTAGAGTTATGCTAATAGCCGTCACTAAATTTGCCACTAACAAGCCATACTGCACTCATGGGGCTCACTAAAGCTCTAGTGTGAAAGGGTATTCTCTGTCGCTGCCTCACTCAGTCTCAGTTCGTATAGTACTGAGCGATACGTGCTAGAATAAAATATCTCTCTAATCCACCCCCCGTCTCCCCTTCGCTTAGTCCCGTTGCATGTCTCAGTTCAGTTCTGCATCCACTTGGTGCGTTTGGGACATACATAACAGCACCTTTTCGACATTGTTTTTGTATTTTGCTTTTTTGGGCAGTAAGTCGCATCCTCTCACCTGTGGTGCAGTATGTTTGAAATCTGTGGTCCGCTGCGCTTTTGTCGTGTGTTTTTTTTTCGGTGGGGACTACTGCACGTAAGGTAGAACCAGATAATAGAGAGAACAAGGAAGCGTATTTCTGAAGATCCACACTAACTGCTGTGGGTATACGTAGCAGCGATTAGTTGTTTTACTGGCTTTTTCCGATGTTCAAAGCGTTCCGTAGAGACATCTCTAATGGCCGCTGTCCACCCTTGTCACCCCTGCTTAACCTGCCACAAGTAATGCACGCACTTTCCACAAGTCGCGTTCAGCTAGTTTAGCCTAGTCGCGCTTAACTGTTTCGTCTACCAACGTCATTGTACAGAGATACGAATTAATAGGATGGTAATGAAAAAGGCAACACACAAGGACAGTCTATGCTACGGGAAACAAGTGTCGCAAATTAGCCGCATTGATAATTCCAAGCCCTAAAAGAATCTGGGGTTTCCAACCGTTCCTTTGCATTTCCGGGGTCATCGTATTTATCGTCATTAAGGATCTAACTTTATTGACATCATTAGTAAACGAGAAATGAGGATCTGAATAAATCAGGAACAACACGTGGGTGGCGAAATACCCAGTGCCAGTATATAACTATCACGGAAAACGAATTCTCATCAATTCTTCGAAATGCACTTTTGTTGGCCACCGTTGAAAAGAGAGTTCGGACCGAGGTATTTAGCGAAAAAAAAGTGCAAAGCCTTGCTTGCGGACATTTGTAAGCGTTGATGCCACCAGTGAGAAAAGAAAGAAGAAAAAAAGAGAACGAGGCGATCAAGGTCTGGTTATTTTGACATCCGTACGTGCGAATAACTAGGGGCACATATCTCCTGTACTGACTGTTGCCGTATTGCTATTAGCTACTAATTTTAGTTTACAAGAGGAAAAACGAAGCGAATGCCCGGAAAAATGCCATACAGGGTGTGGAAGTGAGCGAGTCCTACGGAGATAAAGAAGGATACTTCGAAAGGACTAATTATGAGAAAAAACTCCATCAAAAAATGATGCAACAAGTGCTCTCAAATATAGCGGGAACGTCATATTTAGCAATCTCGACTCCATACAATTAGTTGAATTTTAGGTGAACTCATCATCCACCTTAATGATAAGGTTGGTATTAACGGAACCCTTAGTGGAGGCCAAAAAAGACGGAAAAAAAAGCATGCCACAGTGTGGGCACCAAACAAACCAAAGAAACAAGGACATTAAGGCTGGCCTACGGGAACCAAAACTAGTACAAAGGGTAGCCATCATTATACAGGAGTACTTACGCGTTGCTTCTGATTGCAGCTGTACACCACATCATCTCCGCTTCGGCGATTGAGCTCGGCCGTCACTCGTTGTCACTCGTTGTCGTTCATTTTTGTGTTTTCTCTGCCTGGGCCACTTGGGTGCGCCTTCCAAAACAGGTTTCCCCAACATCCAACCGACATCAAACCTTATTACGCCAAGACGTCCTAAAGCCTAAACGGAATAACCAAGAAATTATCCCTCTGCTATAGGTCAAGCACAAGGTTTTCCCCGGACAGATGGGACTATAGGTTGACGACTTTGTGAAGAAGGGGGTGTGAGACTGGTAAGTCAACAGACTCCAGAGTTCCAGAACAACAAGCAAATACGCCATAAGAAGCTTTACCATCCCCCCAAGGAGTCACTATATCATGGATTTATCCCTCCGCCATTCTCGATTAAGTCTCCATAATATCCACCATGCCATTACTTCACAGCCCATAACAGAATCATCACCACAAAGTCGACATTCCCATACAAAGAAGTCTGATCCCAACCAAACCTTAGCATTTTTACTAAACTTTCTGGTAAAACCTTATTCCTGATTCTCTTGCATGATGTATGGCGGGGTTAAATTTTGCAGATATATGGTCGCAAGTGGAATATATAATCCGCCAGATCGCCTACACTAACACCCATCATCAACCACCATCACACCCTCACAATGAACACTGAAATCCCCGATCTCGAGAAGCAGCAGATTGACCACAACTCTGGCTCTGACGACCCTCAGCCCATCCACGACGATATGGCTCCCGTGGCTCGAATCCGATCCTCTGGACCCAACCACGAGTACATTCACATTGCCGACCAGAAGTTCCACCGAGACGACTTCTACCGAGCCTTCGGTGGTACCCTTAACCCTGGTGGAGCTCCCCCGCCTTCGCGAAAGTTCGGTAACCCTGCCCCTCTGGGTCTGTCCGCCTTTGCTCTTACCACCCTCATTTTTTCTCTGTGCACCGTCCAGGCCCGTGGCGTCCCCAACCCTAGCATCGCCATTGGTCTCGCTCTGTTCTACGGAGGTGTCTGTCAGTTTGCCGCCGGTATGTGGGAGTTTGTCCAGGAGAACACCTTTGGTGCTTGCGCTCTGACCTCTTACGGAGGTTTCTGGATGTCTTGGGCTGCTATTGAGATGAACGCTTTTGGAATCAAGGACTCTTACGCTGATGGTATTGAATTGCAGAATGCCGTTGGTATCTATCTGTTTGGCTGGTTTATTTTTACGCTCATGCTCACCCTGTGTACCCTCAAGTCTACTGTCGCATTCTTTGGTTTGTTCTTCCTGCTCATGTTGACCTTCTTGGTGTTGGCCTGTGCAAACATTACTCAGCATCACGGAACTGCCGTTGGAGGAGGATGGCTCGGAATCGTTACCGCCTTCTTCGGTTTCTACAACGCCTACGCTGGTCTGGCCAACCCTGGAAACTCCTACATTGTTCCCGCTCCTCTTGACATGCCTTTCGTCAAGAAGGCCTAAGCCCAAGAAAACACCGCCAATCGTTAGTATAGTTAGTTCAGGTCATTAATTTATTCAGTTTAATTTGACACTCCACTGTGATCCGTTGATTCGTAACTATTGCTGTACTCATTATTTGCCACTTTCACTTTCATTTATGGCCATCTTCGTTTGCCCGTTTACCAACAGATAGCAACGCCTGAAAGTTTAAAAACCGCCTTTAATACTGTTTAGGACAATGCACACCAGGCACACTTGCCATAACAAGGAGGTACAGTGCTTGTAATAACTAGGCTTTTGGTTGAGGTTCGCTGACAATATTTTTCGTATATAACGTTGATGATGTCTGTCATGTTAGCCGCACCCGTTTTTTTCTCCTACTGCTGGATTTCCAGTCAGAGCCCCTGCATACATTTGTTGTGTATGAGCGGTGTATGAGCGGTGTATGAGCGGTGTATGAGCGGTTTACATTGATTTTTATTGCTTTTTTGTGTTTTGTCATCTAAAATATGCATGGACTTGTCCGCGTCTTGTGACTATCCTGGGTAATTGTTAGCACGTTTATGGATTAAGGAGCAATATATGGAGAAATCTCGGCGCCATGATATATTGTTGAGAAACATGCATACTAAAAGTTTTTTTGTTGTGTGACAGTTGCTAAAGGCTCGACAATGGGTGACCATCATAATTTGGCACCGTTGGTATCTTTTTGGCAATTCTTACTCCTCTACGT
Source organism: Yarrowia hollandica (assembly GCA_900519065.1). Taxonomy (NCBI): domain Eukaryota; kingdom Fungi; phylum Ascomycota; class Dipodascomycetes; order Dipodascales; genus Yarrowia; species Yarrowia hollandica. The sequence continues at coordinate 3,421,208 of ULGV01000002.1, read as the reverse complement.
CATTCCTCTGTGGCTGCCTACAAGATGTCGTCTCCCTGCTTTCTACACGTGACTCTCGGTATGACAAATAAGGTTCACACAGCGACCGAGGTGGGTCCAGCGGAAAAAAGAAAGACGAAAACAAAACCAAGCGCAGAAAAGTTACCGGCTTGTACGGCTTCGGGCATGTGTGCAGATTGGATGCGTCGGTGGCGTACTTTCAAGGCGTGTAAGCGCACTTTGGGTGCAATTGGGCGATGTATGGACGCATTATTTGTCAGGCACATTACTGGTCAGATCTCAGTCATGCAATCTGGTGCAACTTTACAGAGTAAAAGCTAACCGTAATTTTGTCTTTTGTTGGGGTATACTTAAGATGTTGCATCTATACATGATATAGGGTGCGAATACCGTTATGGGGCTGAAAAAATGCTATACAGCCCCATACCTGTGAAAATAATTGATACAGCACTGACTTGATCTAACATTCATAACCTACAGCTTACTGTTACGGTTACGGTACGATACGATACTGTACACTGAAGAATGATCCGGTTCGGATAACATTCAAGTACGCATGCCCACGCTAAATTGATTTCTCGTTTTCCCAGACTGAATCTTTAGGTAGAGTCTGTAATGTTAGGGATATATAAAGTATGTTCAAATGTGAATAGCATCACTGCGAATGTTTTGGCACCATGAAGGGCACACAAGAAGGGTTTATTTCAAATTTGCTGGCGACTTTCTCATTGTTTCGTCTCCACCTTCTAAAAAACTTTAATGTGATCAAAGTTCACTAAAACAACAATTTGACCAATCTGTCTTTATATATTCGATGTACACTGGCTTACAGAAAGTAGAGATTCAGAACAATTGTCGCGTCACAAATCACCATTTTAAATACCTAACTCATATGTTCACTGCATCTCTTCCTATCACGTGTGCTTAAAATTTGCAGTGTTCCCAATATGACGCGAAATAAAGTTGGGGCAAGTCTGATCCATCGATCCTCAGAAAACAACACCAATAGTTTTACACACAAAGAATACCCACTCCAGTAAAATGGAAAATACCAGTAGGATGGAGTTCTCCCACCCCTACACTCCATACCCGATCCAAGTGGATTTCATGGAAGCTCTGTACGATTGCATTGAGTCCTATAAAGTTGGAATCTTCGAGTCTCCCACAGGCACGGGCAAGACCTTGTCTCTCATTTGTGGCAGTATGACTTGGCTGCGTAAAAACAAGGCTCAGTTAGCCGTGTCTAAAACTGATGGAGACGAAAATGAACCTGACTGGGTTCTCGAACAATCCATCCAGCTTGCTCGAGAAGAGTTTTCGCGTAATCGTGAGCTGCTGCAAAAACGACTGGATAAGATGCGCAAGCGGAATATGAGAGAGCGAATCAGCTATGAGCAGGGATACAAACGTGCCAAGAAGGCTCCCGAACCTGTTGATGACTCCCAGTTTCTTCCAGATGACTATACCGAGGCGATCAAGCCTGAAGTACAACGCCTACTCTCTGCATTGGCTCCTCCTGTGGAAGACGACTTCCAGGAACCCGTCAAAATCATCTTTGCATCTCGAACCCATTCGCAGCTGTCCCAGTTTGTTGGACAGATGCAACACACGACCTTCCCGCCATCCTCCGATCTGCAGGATCTCGAAAGTACGAAACTGATCTCGCTAGGATCTCGTAAGCAGCTATGCATCAATCCACGCGTTAGTCACATGAAAAGTGCGCAAGCAATGAATGACGCATGCAGAGATTTGAGAGAGGGCAAAAAGGGCGGTTGCAAGTACTACAAGAACCCCCATGATGCTCTTGGAAAGGTGGACATCCATACTTTCCGAGATACAACACTGGCTGAAATCCTGGACATTGAGGACTTGTATAAGCTGGGAAAACACACTTCCACGTGTCCCTACTATGCGTCTCGAGCGTCTATCCCTGCATCCGAAGTCATTACGGTCCCTTACCAAATTCTGCTATCTCGTTCGGCTCGAAAAGCCATGGATTTGCCTGTCAAAAACGCTATTGTGATAATTGACGAGGCCCACAATTTGCTGGACACAATCACATCTCTCCACACCATGTCCATCACGAAAACCCAGGTCGCTTCGGCGTTTTCCGGACTTCAAAAGTACCAAACCAAGTTCCAGAACCGACTCAATCCAGGCAACCGTGTCAACCTGGGCTACTTGGTCAACATGCTACAGGCTCTTGTGTCTTTTTTTGAAAAGTGCCAAAAGTGGCCCAAGAAAGATACGGCACCAGGCACACCTGTCACCACTTCTTCATTGTTCGATGGAAGCACTGCTGATCTCATCAATATCCATAGATTGGAAAAGTACATTGATGAAAGCAAAATCGTGTTCAAAATCGAATCCTATCTGGATCATATTGCTGGTGAAGGCAATGAACCAAGCCATGGGTCCACTCTCGTACTGTCAAACGTTTTGGAGTTTCTCCGACAAGTCAATAATCCCGACTCAGAAGGTGTTTTGTGTTTTGACGGCCCAGCTAAACTGAAGTATCAACTGCTTGATCCTAGTGAACCGTTCAAAGACATTGTTGAAGATGCAAGATGCGTGGTTCTGGCAGGAGGAACCATGGAGCCAACAGGGGATTATCTGGAGTATCTTCTTCCATACCTCTCACGTGAACAAATTAAACTGTTCTCCTGTGGACATGTTATCCCCCCTCAGAACTTATCAGTTCAGGTAATCCCCAAGGGTCCCAATTCGACCTTCAATTTCACGTTCGACAAAAGGAACGACGAAAAAATGATTTTGGATGTTGCAATCACTCTTTTGGAGTACTCCAAGATTATCCCCCAGGGTATGGTGATCTTTTTCCCCTCTTACAAGTACCTAGAACAGGTTGTTCAAGTTTGGAAGAAGGCCAAGCGTGATGGAAAAAGCATCTATGAAATCCTTGGTGATCAGAAAAAGATCTTTATGGAATCCCAGACTGATTCTGTTGATAAAACACTCTCTGAATATGCCGAGGAGGTTTCCAAGGGAGCTATTCTACTTTCTGTGGTTGGTGGAAAAATGTCAGAGGGCATTAATTTCTCAGACGGTCTTGCCCGAGCTGTGTTCATGGTTGGCCTTCCTTTTCCCAATCTCATGTCTGCTGAAATCATTGCCAAAAGAAAGTACATTGAGCAGACTGTTTCGGAGAAGATGAAGAACAGAGACCCCCCATCTACTCCTCAGGAAACACTCGAGGCATCTAGGGGAGCTGCACGAGACTTTTACATGAACATTTGTCTTCGAGCAGTTAATCAGAGTGTTGGACGAGCTATTCGACATGCCAATGATTATGCTTGCATTTTCCTACTCGATGAGCGTTTCGGCAAACCTGAAATTCAGAAAAAGCTCTCCAAATGGATGCGGGAGGATATTAAAGAAGGTTCCTTCAAGGAGGCACTAATGGAGGTGAGGGGGTTCTTTGATTCCCATAAAAAGGACCAGTAGACTGGCACAAATAAAACTATTTAATAAATTGCATTTCATTATCCTTCTTGGGTACGACTTCTTATTGGACGAGCTTCCCCAAGATATGTTTTTTCCTGTCTCTCCGTTGCAAGTACAATGACTGTTACGCCATTTCTCCACCTTCGGGAAGATACTAGAGTGGGAGCTCTAACTATATCTATAACCCCTCGTTGAGCGTGGGGGGTTAGCGCATCGGGAGTGTTATAGTTAGAGAGTGATTTGAAGACTAATGCACGATTGTTTTGAATAAATAGGGCAAATTCATATCCCCTCGGCGCCCTTGTTAGATTCGCCTTCAAATAGGAGTTTTTCGGTACGAACCGGCTTGCGCAGAAGTGCCGTGGCATGCAGAGTTTGCTGATAAGTGGGCGGATAAGAGTTTATTGGGGCTGATGCTGAGGAGCTGATAGGAACTTTTGGAAACCGCTGTTTTATTAATAGGGTAAAATTGACAACTGTTGTGCCCCAGTTTGTATTCAATACATTTTGGCGTTTCTAGAGCACGCGGCTATTCTCCGGTTGCTACCAGCTTACACTGGTGCCTGCTTTCACCCACCGTCAATTGAGTTAATGTAGTGCCGTTCCATAACGAGTTTATGCGACTTGAAACTCGAAGAGTACTGTACCAATGTTACATGAGAGTAAACGGCGCCGCGGGGGTGATAGTGTTCCTGTGATAACGTTGGAAAGCTGGGGGATCGTGTGTCAACAGATGACAGACAGTTCGGGCTGGTGGGCCCAGCTTAATACGCACTTGAAACTTGAGCATGATGAGGAGCAGTGGGATTTATATGAGTAAATTTGGACCACTTTTCCATTTGAAACAATCCAACCCGAGGTAACTCACCTTGATAACATGTTGTCACGGTTCACGTACCCCTGCCCAGACAAGTTAATGCACACCCTGCATCTATTAAACTCAGGAACATATGAGGACCAGCCATCACCAAGTGGTGGGCATGATAGAGTGTATAAAGAGACGCCGATCCGACGAAGAAATGACAGTCAGAAACAAAATCTAACCCGGAAAATCACAATGAAGCTTTCTCTTCTCCTTTCATCTCTCCTGGTCGCCTCTACTTACGCCTACGAGGTGGTCCAGAACGTCGCCAATCCCGGTTACAGCCTCCGAGTGTCTACCGAGGACCCTTCGTCTCTTGGTGTGGATACTGTGAAGCAGTTTTCCGGCTATTTGGACGTTGAGGACGATAAGAAGCACTTTTTCTACTGGTTTTTTGAGTCCCGAAACGACCCTTCCACCGATCCCATTGTGCTGTGGCTCTCTGGAGGCCCTGGATGTTCCTCCATGAGCGGTCTGTTCTTCGAGAACGGACCTTCTTCAATTGGATCTGACATCAAGCCTATCAAAAACGACTTCTCATGGAATTCGAACGCTTCTGTAATCTTCCTGGACCAGCCCGTCGGAAGTGGCTTCTCTTACTCTGATGTTCCAGTTGATACTACTGCCGCCGCTGCCGTCGATGTCTACGCCTTCCTTAACCTCTTCTTCACTTCTTTCCCCCAGTATAACAAGGGACAAACATTCCATATCACATCCGAGTCTTACGGAGGACATTACGCTCATGTTTTCGCCGAAGAGATCCTTAAGCACAACAAGCCCGAGCGAGTGTTTGACCTCGCCTCTATCGCTGTCGGTAACGGTATCTGGGATTCGCTTCACCAGGCTGCCGGTTACGAGCCCATGGGATGTGGAAAGGGAGGTGTTCCCGCTATTTTCGATGACAACACTTGTCAGCAGATGCAAGCCAACCTTCCCTTCGTTGTCAACGAAATCCAGGACTGCTACGATACCCAGGATGCTGGTTCTTGTCAAACTGCCATCAACAGCTACAACCAGGTGTTTTTGGGTCCTGTGAGCCAGACTGGAGTCAACGTCTATGACATCACCAAGCAGTGCGACACTAGTGTGCCCAACGGACTCTGCTACGCCGGAATGGAGTACTCGGTTGAATACCTCAACAAGCCCGAGGTTCAGAAGGCTTTGGGAGTCCACCCTGGTATCAAATTTTCCTCTTGTTCTAATTCCGTTAACAGTGCTTTTGCCCAGCAGTCTGATGAAGTCCTGCCTTACATCAAGGCCTTCCCTGCCCTCCTGGAGAAGATCCCTGTGCTCATCTACGCTGGAGACCGTGACTACATCTGCAACTGGGTTGGAAACCAGTACTGGACCGGAAACCTCACTTGGTCCGGACAGGACGACTTCAACAAGCAGCAGCTCTCCTCTTGGAAGGTTGATGGCGAGGCTTCTGGAGAGATCAAGAACTATGGCCACTTTACCTTCCTCCGAGTTTTTGAGGCTGGCCATATGGTTCCTCACGATAAGCCCAAGCAGGCGTTGGCTTTGTTGAACAGATGGATTGGTGGTGATGTTACTCTGGCTGACAAATAAGCAGCCATAAAGTGACCACAACAACTACGCTTGACGTTTATTTTTACTTTCTTGTATAATTTATTAATTTCCCCCCATATATCCCTGTAGAACGAACAGAGAACAGAAGTGGTGAACAGGACCCGACCGATCAAAGCTCTGACGATAGAAAAGTGTTTTAGATACACAGTGGCTAGCAGAGTACAAAGGTAGCTCAAGATTATGTTGCCCAAACCTGCATTAACGACTCCAGATTGTCCATCAAAGGGGGAAAGACTCAATACAGGAACCATAGGTCATGGGGCCCATGGTTTGTTGTTCGAGGGGCGCAAGTTTATGTTCTTGTAACTCGGAGCAGATTAAGCAGATTTACTGTATAAGAGGAAAAATTGGGAGACAGCTCTTATTTTTATGCTAGGAGGTATCGTTTGTTCAACGTGATATTTAAGGTGGTCAAAGCATTGAAATGTTGCTGGGCCAGCAAAATATTTTCTGATACAGTAAGCTGGTGTGAGCAATGCAAATGTATAAATATATTATGATAAATAGTATCCAATTGAGCCATATCTGCTCAGAAATCAACCTCATTCTGGTATGAAACATCAGCCTGGCGCTTCATTTCCTCCTGTCTCGACAGCCACTTGGCCTCGAATCCATTGCTTCTGTCGTTACCATCCCAAAGGCATCCCGGCTTGATATTGAATCGGTTTGATGGGAAACTACCAGCATAATTAGGAAGTGCCCCGGAAGTCGTGGTCAATCTCTTAGAACCAGCCTTTCCAAACTTCGCAGCAGGATCAGCAAAAACAGCTCGGTTCTGTCGTTCCTCATTGTAATCCTTATCGTCAGCATGTACAGCCACCTTGGTGTGTTTCATTGCCTCTTCTTTAGCCTGTCGTCTTTTGGCTTCCTCCACTTGGACGGCACCTAGCAAGTTTTCCTTCTTTCGACGTTCAGCAGCTTCCTTCTCCTGCTGTCTTTGCTGCAGAACCGAAATCTGATCGTCCAAAGAAATGATGTTTCCAGATGCATCTCGATACACAGTTTCTTCGGTTTCAGTCACCGGATCAATGGCTTTGCCTGACAATGTCTTCCATCCACCTTTTGCATGTTGGGGGGCCGCTGGCTGTGCTTGCGTTTGCTGAATTGGCGCTGTGACGGTATCTGAATCTTCCACCACCTTTCTCTTTTTCGTTTTCTTGGGTTTAGACCCATATTTTTTTGCGAGGTATTCGTCCATCTTGTTGTGAAAGAGAGAGAGCCCCTCAAAATCCCGTGAACTAAAATCAAGTGTTGTGCAGTAAAGCCGAACTTAAAATAATGACGAGTTTGGAAATTCGGTGAAATATTAAATATTTCAAAAAAACATGTAATAAAATATTGGAAAATGGACAAGTCTTTTAGTACCCGTTGGAAAGTATTTTTTTACTTCTATCGTGGCATATTTTCATATACTGTCTCAGTCAACCGAGGATCTAGTGTTAGTATATTCTCGAATGTCACAATATATAATTTATACACACTAATAATAGCTAACTAATAAAAAGAAGGTCTGTCTTCAACAAGACAACGAAGGAAACTCAGTGTTTTCCCTTTTCTCAACTGCTTCCCTGATCAAAGTTCCAATCTCCTTCCTCTCCAACACCGAACACCATCCCAGAGCTGTGCAAGAGTAGACCGAGTCTCTGATATCGAGGCTGGGGTTGAAGACAAGGAGATGCTTCGAAAACTCAACATCTCCGCGTTCAACAGCGTAATGCAGAGCTGTTTTGCCGTCTATCAGATCGTCAATGTGCGCAGGGAGCATAGAACTGGCAAGAGAAGCTCCTCCTAGGTCCCACAAGTCAAGTACAGTATGAGGAGCTCCCTTGGCGATCAGCCATTGAGCGACCTTTGTGTGTTTGAACTTCACAGCCATCTGAAGCAGAGTCATTCCACTGGTGGTGGGGAACGAGAGGGCTGTATCGGACGGAAGTTTTTCCAACTCGTTCAACTCACCCAAACAGACGTGCTGGATGATATTTTGCTCTGACAAACTGTTCTGGCACTTTTCAAACTCCTCTCGATACAACCACCATGTTCTTCCGTTGCAAATGTGCTTGAATCCTAGTTTCAGATACAACTCCTGGCTGACAGCATTGAGAGAAATTCGAGTAAACCCCTTCTTCTGAGCAAAATTGCAGGCATTCTTGATCAGCTGGGTACCAATACCCTTACCGCTGTAATCGTCATGGACTCCAATGTTGTGAATACCAGCTTCAGTGCCCATGAACAGATCACAATGTCCGATAATCTGGCCCTTGAGAGTGGCTACAAACTTAGTGATAACTCCAGAACGGCGCATATCACTGGAGTACATACCGTCGTCCTCCTTGTTGGAGAAGGGAATGCTAGAGGGAACCACAGCCAGGTTGTTCACTTTAATAAACACATTTTTGATGTGTGCAGGTTTGATATTGGCGGTAGCGAGATTCAAAACCATCCACTGAGGCTCCCATCCAATCTGAAAGCCCCTGGCAATCAGTCTAGCCGACAGCTCATCGTTGCCAACACCATCCTCCTTCCATACCCCTATGGTCCGAGGCAGACTGCTATGGTAGAACTCCATCATTCTGTCGAGCTGCTCATCTGACACAGTTTGGGCGGGAAACGTGACGGTTGCATGTTTGTCGACTCCACAGTTTGTATAGACAAGGCCATTGTCAACGACAACCTTTCCTATCGATGCTGCGATGGTCAAGAACAGTTCCCGGTGGTTCACGACCGCGGGATTCTGGTTGTGGGCTTTTGTCATCGGTCGGTAGCGTCTGCAAAAACAGAGACCGCTGGCATTTTTGAACTTCCGCAGACCAGCCCCTGCTAGACCACCGGACTTTCTTCTAGGCCCAAAACGTAATTGACTAGCGTCTGTCACCGTATCCATTTACATTTAAAAGTCGAAACGCATTAACGAAAGCGAAAAAGCTCGATACGACGGCTTCTGACACCGGTAGCCTTTACGGCCTGTAATTTTATCTATCCGGGCCACCCTAGATGTTCCTTTGGAGCCCCTAGACTCCTCAAGTGGACCATGTCGTTCCACGTAGCTCCCTGATATTCTGACGTACAAGGCATCGTTAGACCCGGAGTCTCATGTTGTGCTGCCACTATAAAAATGTTAAAAAACCGCTTTTTTTGCAGTTTTCGCACAAATGGGTATCCACGCAAATTTCTGCGTCGGCGTACCATAGGTGTACTCGGCGCGCTAATTTTAAAACGGGTATGGTCAGGTGTCACCGTTTGGTATCACTTTTTGTTGATTTTGCGATACGTTTTGGAGAAAATTTCATGTACAACTCTATCAACTCTAATGGCGATAAATGTTACTGTGACGTTGAGTGAGATATATAATACGTGCAGAACTGGCTAACGAGGGAAAAAAAGAAAAACCTAGGGGCTACAAAAACAAGATGGGAAAAAAAGCACCAAATATCTATACGGTGCTAGCCTCTAACACTCGGTGGGCAATCCCGTTTGAAAGTAGGTTCAAACACCGTATCCTGTCATGGAACGTCTATTGCTTGTACGAGGCAATCCACCCACTATTAAGGAGGTGGCGCGTGTGTATGTTTTGAAAAAAGACAAATTGTATCAATGGGTTTAGAATGTATTGAAAACTTTTGGGGGGGAACACCGATATGTCATTCCAAACTCGCTCTATACCAGACTGTAATTTCTTTTATCGGCCTTCAGGATGCTCCAGACCCCAATTTGACAGATTTGTTTACTGTTTTTTATCCTCAGTTTGACTTTCATTTAGAATGAAACGGCATGCACGAACACAGGAACGGGGATCGAATCGTACACTGTGTACGGGGGGGCGGGGCATTTCTGAATACGAACGTCCAAACGGGTCTATTTTTAATCTCGTACTCGCGAGACGTACGATACTCGGTAAAATTGTCATGCGAGCTTTTATTGTGGACGAGCTATTCCGGTGTCTGTACGGGGCCATTGGCTTGGTGAGGGAAGATGTATCCCCACATGATGTGGTTGCACGCACGACGCACTGCCAAGCACCGGTATATCGCACCAATCATCATCAGCAGCGTATTATTGAGGTGGAGCACATTATTAAATGAATTCAGGTTTCCATCGCGATGATACCTCTAAATTGGGGTTCATACTCGTGTCTGATAAACTGTGAATGCCAAACAAAAACGGTTGCTTTTTATTTATTTTTGCATTTTATTTGCATTTTATTTGCATTTTCCTTTATTTTTATTTTTATTTTTATTCCAGTTGAATTATTCTCGTGCCTGTGCCGTTTGTTCATCAGTTCGAACCTGGGTGGTGCACACGATAAAGTTGGCTGGACCTACGCGTCGCGTAGTGCATGTCTCTTCCTGCATCTTGATTTAACACTCCATCCGCGACTATGGAAAAGGCAAAAAAGTCTGTGGAAATTTTGGAGTCGGAGCTAGCAGTCCTGAAGGAGGCGCTGGTCTCCGTTCAGAATTCTCCGGCGGCTGTGAAACAGGAGTTTCCACAAACACCCAACACTCTACCGAGGTCAGACCTTCAGGAGCAGTACGACAAGTTGGCTCTATCGCACGCCAAACTCGTCAAGCTGCGAAAGGGCGACATCAAGTCTGTCAACCTGTGGAAGGACGCGCTTCATGAACACAAAGGGAGGCTAAAGGAGGTCAATGAAAAGTGCCAGGAGCTCAAGAGGGAAAACGCGACATTGAAAGACGAAATCAATCTGCTGAAGAGAGTAAAGAGGGAAACCGAGACCGTTCATATCCAAACGTCACAGACATGTCCTGAATCTGATGAGCTCACTACAGACCAGATCCGGGAGGAGGCGGGAGTCGCTGAAGTGTCAAAAGAACATCTCCGAAGTAGTCCACCTTCTAGTAAGAAGAAGGAGCTGCTGATCAAAGACTCGATTGATTTGGACGCCTACGATAACAGCTCGCCTTCTGTGGCGCGAGAAATCGACCCTGACCTCGAAAACAACACTCGCCGACATGAAGGTGTGGTCTTCAAGCAGCCTAAACCCACCAACCTCATGCAATGGCTCAAGGTCAAGGAGGAGTCGTCTGGAGAGTCTTCTAGATCAAACAAACGTGACGTGGACGTTGTTGACCTGGATTCTCAGGGATCCCCCAAAGAGAAACACAGCAAGAAGAAGACTCGCAAATCAGACCGTGGTCCGGCCTCTTACCAACTCAACGACTTTGTCATCAACCCTTCGTTCAATGGAGACTTGAATTATGCCTACTCTGAGACTGTCAGAGGAGCAAAACGACAGTGCGAGCATGGGGGAGACTGTCGTCAGTGCGATGAGTTCTACAAAATGGCTGGCCCTGGTATTGTTTCGGCTGCTCCACAATGGAGCTCACATGAAGACAATGAGCGAGGCAGAAAAATGGACATTGAGGAAACTATCAACGCGAGTAGCAGACACAGAAACCGATGGAAGCGAGCCCCATCGCCTCCTGGGTTCTGGAGATCTGATTTTCCCAGCACCCAAGAAATTGTTGAGGAAAAGCGAATCGCTGAGGAAAATCGAAGAAAGGAAGTGGAAATCAGATACAAAAGTGCCATGGCCGGAGGAAAGTGGATGTTCCGGGAGTCTGATAAACGGTCTAGAAGGGATTAGATCTATACTTGTACTTTATTAGCATAATTTTTTATTTAACTGCCAGGTGTTATGTAATCATTTTATACAACCAAAGTAAGGTTAGGACTTAACATCGTGTCATCTTCAATGTGGGGTACAAAATATTGCAAGGAAGGATGATTGGGTTCGATGATGATGGTTTCAGTGCAAAAGAAATATGAAGGGCTGGTTTGGTACGCGTACAAATTGGTGCATCTAATCTTGAGTTGAATGGTTCTTTTATTGCTATATTTTTTTAGATGTTTATAAGCCCCATCATGTCCACTCTGCGGGGGGAACATGTACACCCATGTCATTCGAATCTATTTAGGGTATGTTGATGTAAGAGAAAACTGTCCATTTCTAAGCGTTTCCGATAATTTCAATCATTTTTTAGCTGACTAGAATTGTTTTGATTATCCATCCCAGGGTGGCAATCGCCACTATTTCTCTCTTAACTAATTTATCAACTGCTTCTCATCACTCTTCTACTTTAAGAACCTTAATACCAAATTGACTCCACACTGAATCATGCAGGCCTGTTTTAACCCACCAAAGATACACTTTCACATTCCAAAACGACACCATTCAACCATGAGTAGTGGAGGTTACAGCACGCTCAAGAAAATCACAGATGTGGCCGTGTTTCTCGGCGCCACTGTGTCGATATACTATCTGATGAAGCGAGTGCTCGCTGACATGCAGCAGGGCAGTAACAGTGCGGACAACAAGAAGAAGACCTCGGCTTCGCTCCGGAAGCTGCAATCAAGGTACCCCGGTATGGAGCTTGATCTGGATGAGTACGAGCGAATCCTGGTCCAGAGTGTGGTTACTCCCTCGGAAATCAAGGTCGGATTCAAGGATGTGGGTGGTCTGGATGACATTATCGAGGATCTTCGAGAGTCTGTCCTGTACCCTCTGACCATGCCTGAGCTGTTTGGAGGCAACCGAACTGCAACTATTGATGATGAGGAGGATGAGGAGGAGAAGTCTTCGTCCAAGTCGACTTTCTCCGACCTCTTGAAGCCCCCTAAGGGTGTTCTTCTGTATGGTCCTCCCGGATGTGGTAAAACCATGCTGGCCAAGGCCCTGGCTGCCGAGTCCGAGGCCAACTTCATCAACATCAAAATGAGCAACATTATGGACAAGTGGTTTGGTGAATCCAACAAGCTGGTTGCCGCCATCTTCTCTCTGGCCCACAAGCTCCAGCCCTGTATCATTTTCATCGATGAGATTGACTCTTTCCTGCGAGAGCGTCAGAGCACCGATCACGAGGTCATGTCCATGCTCAAGGCCGAGTTTATGACTCTGTGGGACGGTTTGACGTCCGATGGTCGAGTTCTCGTGCTGGGAGCCACCAACCGACCCAACGATATCGATAATGCCATTCTGCGACGAATGCCCAAGCGGTTCTCTGTCAAGCAGCCGACATCTGACACGCGGCGAAAGATTCTGGAAATCATCCTTGCTGATGTTGAGCTCGACGACACCGAGTTTGACATGGACGTGCTCATCAACTACACGGCAGGCATGTCTGGTTCGGATATGAAGGAGATTTGCCGAAACGCCGCCATGAATGCGGTCAGAGAGTACATGAGATCCAACATTGAGGATGGAAAGCTCAAGAAGGAGCGGGACCAGATGCAGGTTCGGCCTCTAAAGACGTCGGATTTCATGAGCGCGTCAGTTGCGGCTGCTCTGTTGCCCAACAACAAGGTCCCCGAGGTCTCCGTGGATTAATTATTAGATAGAGGTAGACCCCAAAAGTGTATTCCAACAGCATAAAACAATATATTCAGTTGTATATAACTACTGTACAGTACTCGTACGATACTGTACCATGTGGATGGTTCTTGCACATAGTTGGACTTCTCAATTCATAGTTACTATATACTAGTAGTTGAACTATTTTACTTACATCGATTACACAATTAGTTGATGTTTAATTTCCAAAGTTCCAAAGAGGATAAACTTTGTGGTCCCAACACCACCTAAAATTGTGGAAATAAATTAAATTTCAGTTCCGATACAATAGTTCACCACCACAACATGTTCAATGTACTCCGTCCCGCCCTGAGGCTGAGGCCAATGTCTGCCCCCATGGGCCTTCCTCAAGTCACCACACGATCTCTGCACATGACTGGCGTGTTGCGTCAGTTCAACAACTTTGACCCGTCAGACGAACTGCAACCAAAGTTGAACAAGGTCATTGATCCAAACCACGGCACCGTCGGTCCTTTCAACTACAAGCTCTTCAAGATCGCCGACGAGCCCATCTACTCGGCTCCGGCAACGTTCCAGGTGGCTCTGGCTAAAAAGTCGGCCTTTACCCTTGGTCTGATTGGAACCTACGCTTCTTATCTGTTTTTCCACTACCCTCTGTTGCCTGATCTCGGAGGCTACCTTGCGCTGGGTCTGTGGATCCCCTTTCCCCTGGCTACCCATTATTTGGCTCCTTATGTGTCGAAAATCTCGCGAATCTATCGACGAGGCGAGCCCGAGACGCTGGAGAACATGACCAAGGACGAGACTGTGCTGATCGAGACCATCTCGCTGATTGGTCGAAAGCCCATGAGCTGGATCATTCATCTCAAGGACCTCAAGGTGGTCAACAAGCGAGGGGGCTGGGCCAACTGGGAGTACACCAACCCCAACAACGGAGACCAGCACGTGTTCTACGTGTCTGAGAGTAACGGAGGATTCAAGATGGACCGAATCTGGGGAATCACCGAGAGAAATGCGGGTATTGATAATGGACGATAGAGGAGGAAATGTATATAGTGGTAATGGTATGGACAATTTAGATGACATATAACTAAAAACAAGGTGCTTGGTGGTGTTTATATTACTCTATTATACAATGTTCTTTCTGAGTCGCACTTTTTATGTCCTCTGTGCTACAGCTTGAGCCGAATCTCCTTCTTGTAGAGAACCAGTGAAATACCGGCCAGAGCTGCACAGTATGCAACCAAAATGACCATGGTCTTTTCGGGCGAAGCTTCTAGGGTGTTCACCGACATGTTGATGAGTCCTGTTCCCACATTTGCCAGCAGGAAAATTACCAGACCGTTGTAGTTGACGGCATCCAGAGTGAGGGGCACTCGTGGAGTGGCAGGCTGGGAGGCTCTGATGGGAACCAGAATCACCTCAATGGCAGCGTAACATCCCAGGAAGAAGGTGTTGTAGGCACAAACCCACAGGTAGTAGGGCATGTTAACCAGTCTTCGAGAGACGTTGATTTCAATGGTTCCATCGTAGTAGAGACGGGCAACGTGGAACAAAATCGACGATATCGTTAGGTATTTGATGATCTGACGGTATCGGAGATTGTGGGGGGTTCTCTTCGAGTTTGCAGGGGTGGGCTCTGGCAGCTTGGTTCGCAGAATGACGGTTCCTACTGCTTGGCCAGCCAGAAAGATGGCAAGGTACCCAATGAAGGAGAAGATGCCCTCTTTGTTTTGCGAAAAGAGATCCACTCGAGGAGCGGTCAAAATGTACTCCTTGAGAGAGGTGACGGACAGCACAACGTCGTATGCTAGAGCGATGATGACGGACTGGCCCATGAGGGGAATCTTGGTCTTCTTGAAAATGCCACCAACAAGAGTCACAAACGGGGGAAGGAAACCCAGTGTGAAAAAGAAGTTCCAGTGCACGCCATACTCTGTCACGTGCTCCTGGTAATCGAGACCCTTGACAGAAATGAGTCTGATGAACCCCAGCACCAGCACAGGGAAAGCATGTTTGAGCGACTTGACCATCTGAGGACCAAAGGGCTCGTCTGTTCGGGGCTTGGAAACAACACCCATGGAGAATACAAACGACCCTACCCCCATATCCATCAAAGAAGTTCCCCACGTTTCCACCTTTGCAAATCGTCTAGGGAAGGTGTTGAAGTCCACAGCCAAGATGGCAATGCAAGTGATGACCATCATGGAGCCGCGGTAGACTGACAGAAAGGGCATCTCCTTATCAGCCCGTTTCACCTCCTTGTCCTTCTCCTGCTGGAAATCAGGTCGCAATTCTTTTCTCTTCTTCACCCGATCTCGACGGCCCCAAATGTACCACACTCCAGCAGGAATAATAATTAGCGCATTGAGTAACAGCGGCTGGTTGCAGTAGATTGTAACACTCAGTAGCAGACCCAGCCAGTTGAGCAGAAAGTCGAAAATGACGAAATCAACATCCCAGGGCGAATGGTCGCCGTACCGTTTTCGAAGCAACGCCCATGCAACATAGGCGGTCAGATTGACGCACGTGACCACATAGATCTCGCTGATAGACCCGCCGGTCAGGCCCGACACGTGTTCTTCCTTGAGCAGCTTCTGAGAAGACATGTTGAGGAGGAGCGTTTGGTGATCAAAGTTTCATGCTGCTGTATGTTGTGGGGTGGTGATCACGTGAACACGGTGGTCCTATTGGCCTAGTCTATGGTCTGCAGGGACTAATGTATGGTCTTATTGGCATGTCTATTTGATTTCTTCGGCATTGTTTCTCTATTGCCTTTTTAAATTGCTCGTTTACGTTGTTCAATTGGCATGTTTTGATTTCACCCTTGCGGCCACAACGGTCGGTCCAAGTACAGTACGAGTGCAATTAGATACGGAACTTTATTTGGTTAAGAGGTGTGGCTGGGGAACATTTAACCGAGGTAAGATGTGCTCCGATTTCGTGTGTTTTTTCGTTAATTGGATATGGCATGGGTATATTTAGGGTGTGTTAATTTATTGTTCAATTCCAATTTGTTTTTCTTACGAAACTGATGTGTTGTCAAACACGCCGAGGTACCTCAACTTTCCAAGGTGGCCAAATTGTGGCCAAATGGACGCCACCACAAGTCAGAGTCAGCTGGAGTAAAGTGTGAAACTGGCATTAAAATTATAAAATTGAGAAAATTGGAAAATTGGAAATGGGAAAATGGAGGAAAATGAGAAAAATTTGAAGAAGATTGTGCGGTGGGAAGACTGAACATGGGTAACACTGCACACATACATAACTCCTTCAGTTAGTCACCAACTTGGCAGCTTCACTTTTGTGCCACTCATTTCTTTGGGCTCTGGGTGTATCTCAGCAAAATTAGCATGGATTTGATGGGACGGAGCGAGTTACTTGTAATTAGTTACATATGCACCAAATAATATCACATCCTCATGTATTTTAACTGATTCCCATCACATATTCTATGCGTTTCTTCTTAATTTTTTTTTTCAATTTTTTTTGATTACTTTTTATTTAATGTATTTCCATTTGCATGCGGCTCAAAGTTCAACGGCGGCCCAACTATTTCTTTTCGCGACTCAAAAAAACTGAGCTCGCGTGAAAAAAAGGAAATTTTTAGCGCACGTGAGATAACGAAAGGTGTCAACAGGAGGTGAGCATGTGACAAGACATAGTCAAATTTCATAGACACTGTGGAAAAAACACCCGTGTTAAATCTCTTGATTTCACCTTTGAGATGAGCACACGTCTATGGCACGTTTATATCATCCAGTGACTCCCCCACGAGCCAAGCCTCCCCCCACACTACGTTTAGCCGCGAAACCTAATTATTCATTATCTCTGCGATGACTGAAAATGTAATTTAAATCTGTATATAACCTGACAGGAACCAGGGGACAGAGACACACACCAGAACTCACCCGACATGAACTGGTACATTCGACTGCTGCAGAAATACCCCTACCGTATGGCCGTGGGGTCCACCTCTTCGCTTTTCATGATTGGTGATGGTGTGTCTCAACGATTTTTCTCCGACAGACCCTACGACCCTATGAGAACCGTCAGATCCGGTATTTACGCATGTGCCTTTGCTCCGGCTATGACTGCGTGGTTCCGATTTTTGGGCAAGCAGCAGATGCCTGTTTTGGCCAAGGTTGCAATCGACCAGGCAATCTTTGCCCCATCTGCCATCGCCTATTACTTTTCCATCATGGGACTTTTGGAGGGCAAGTCGACCGACACTATCTGGCAGTCTCTTAGAAACCAGTACTGGGACACCCTCAAGTGCGGCTGGATCATCTGGCCTGCTTTCCAGCTGTTCAACTTTGGTCTTGTGCCTCCCAACTTCCGGGTCCTGGCCTCAAACTGCTGTGGACTCGTATGGAACACCTTTTTGGCCTACCAGAACGCCAACAAGATGACCAAGACTAACACTACCGACCATCTGATTGAGGAGGTGAAGGAAGAGGTCAATGAGGTCAAGGAAGAGGTCATGGCCGAGGTCAAGGTCATTAAGAGCCTTGTCAAGCAGTAGATGTTACTGGATAGAACGTGATAGAGATAGATTAATTTATTGAATGACTTACGAACACCATTTCTCCACAGCTGTTACTATAGCAACAACAATAGTGTATACTTGACCTATTCTGGACCAACACACCTAATTCGAAAAGTGGTACAAACTGGATCTCGGAATACTTAAACATGCCCCGCCCCTTAGCTCTCCCCTTTAACACTTCCTTACTCCCATCTCTCTCTCTCTCTCTCTCTCGCACGAAATGAAAACGCTGACACAAGAAATGCTAGAGGACCTTGTGGACTCAGAGTACCGAGCCACCCTCAAATCTGAAGCTGAAGAAGGTCGAATCATTCGTGCTGAGGCTGAAAAAGAACGAACCAAACACATTTACCCACGGCCCAACCCAAACACCTGGCTCAACCTGTCAAGCCTTCCCAGCAACCTTTACTGTCTCAATTTCGACATCACTAACGAACGGAACAAAATTGGACGCTCCATGCCTCCAAGCGATACCCCCGAAGATGACAGCATCATCAAGATACCCAACCCTCTCGTCTCAAAGGTCCATTGTGAATTTGAGAAAGTGAACCTCACTCGTCCTGATCTTGTGGGATATTACCAGATTTTCTTCCACGACAAGAGCCGAAACGGCTGCTGGGTCAACCACAAGAAAATCGGCAATGGCAACTGTGTGCAACTCCAACATGGAGACATCATCCACCTGTATATTGATTGCAAGTCGTGCCGTGGCCTGGAAATGCTCGTCAACTTTACCAATCCTCAGTACAGTGACCATAGCCGTCTTTCGACTCGACGACCTAAAGTAATGGCAACTTCAAATATGGAGAAATACCTACGACAGCTATCACAGTGATATCAAACACTACAAGATACAAGATACCACACGACAAGGAGATACTAATAGCTAACAATACTGTAATAACTCATTAATACATTGCTCAATCAAGTACGGCTACCAAGTTCAGCTCATCTACAAACACATAATGATAAATAATAATGCATTCCTATAGCTATATATCGTACATGCCCTCATCTTTGACCAACTACAGTTAATCCAGTTTAACTCCATTCAGACCGCTTATGGTTACTATCGGAGTTATCAGCGTCTTCGGGATCATCAACTCTCGATCGTTTATTAACACGAGTGAACTCCTCTTCAGCCTCAGCGTTAATAGCAGGAAACTCCTGAGACATGGACATAGCCAAGGGGGATTTTCCATCCTTCTTAGGAGTCTCGCTATCATCATCGATAACAAGTGCGTTTTCGGGAGATAGTCCTGTCGCGTCGGAATCAATGCCGGCACGAGTCAGAGCACGGGCAGCTCTGTTTTTGTTGTTCACAGCTGCCTTGGCACTGGCTCGTTCTTGCTCGGCCTCGAGACGTTTATCGTCTGCATCACGTCTTTTGAGCTTCTTTTCAGGAGTTACCCGCTTTCGTCGGTAATCTCCTAGCTGACGACCCCGTGGAGGATCAGTCTCAGTATGCTGCGTGTCCAAAGTGTTAATCTTCTTCATAGACTCATCCTTGTTCCCATCAATGTTGGAGAGATCCCGATATGTCGAAACGGCGAAATATGCAACCCTTGGAGGGGACTGATCATCGTACTCATGCATTTTACGGCCTCCATCCAGCCACTTTTGATGCTTCTCCATATTCTTCCTGTACCGCTCTGTCTTGATCATTTCCATAAAGTCGACAGTGTAGTCATCAGGAGCGGGGTTGCCATACTCATCGACCACTTGGATGTGGTTGTTGGAGTTTTTACGGGGCTGAGGCTTAGGCTTGGGCTTGGGCTTTTGCGTTCTGGCAGGCTTGGGCTTAGGCTTTGGCTTATTCACACCCTTTTTGGGCTTTTGGGCTGTCCGCTTGGGCTTCTCCACCTTCTTTGGCTTCTGCGTCTCCTCTTTGGGGTTTTCCACAGCCCGTCTGGGGTTAGATCGTCTCCCTTCAGGCTCCATCTTCTCTTTTCCCTTGGCCCTCCTTCGCTTTTCCTTGGCCTGTTCGGCCTTGGTCTGCTTTGTTTCCTCAGCTTTGTCCAACTTAGCCTTGGCCCGTCTGGAAGCCTTAGCCTTAGCCACCTTTGTATCCTCCTCCTCCTCCTCCTCCTCCTCCTCCTCCTCTTCTTCTTCCTCTTCCTCTTCCTCCTCCTCCATCTCCTCATCCTCAGAATCAATGACAATCAGCTCGACTTCGGACTCTTCCTGCTCATCCTCCTCCATCTCAACATCCGAGTCATCATGCTCAACACTATTCGAACTTCCGGCAACAGGTTCGTCGATTAGTGTCTCTCCCTCCTCTTCTTCAGATTCCTCATCTGCAGACTCGTCTTCGTCTTCGTCTTCGTCTTCGGGTTCCTCCTCGTCTTCGGGTTCCTTCTCGTCTGCTGATTCCTCCTCAGCTGCAAGTTCCTCAATTTCCTGCTCCTCGACTTCCTCCTCCTCGACTTTCTGCTCCTCTTCCTCAGACTCGATGACCTCAAAAGACCCAACGGGCTCTTCGGCGGGCTCAGTGTGCTCCACTTCTTCCACTCGTGCAACCTGTGCTTCAACAGGGCCGGTTGTGGCAGGTTCGGTTGTAGCTGATTCGGTTGTAGCTGATTCGGTTGTAGCTGATTCGGTTGTAGCTGATTCGGTTGTAGCTGATTCGGTTGTTGCAGAATCATTTATAGACTTGAGTTCCTCCGCGCGCTCCTGAGTAGATGCTTCAGTGTCCCGACTAGGCTGGCTAGCCCGCAAATCGTCCTTCTTGCTGACAGAGTCATTAGCTTTAGGCGATTTCTTAGCCACGGGTGCTGTAAGGCTTGGTCTTGAGGCCACAGGAGAGGCCAAACTAGGTCGCTGAGCCACAGGAGAAGCCAGGCTAACTCGGGGAACCGAGAATGGTCTATGCAGTAATGAGATGGCAGAAGGTCTGGGAGCGACAGGAGCTGCCAGATTGGGCCGCCGAGCTGTACCACCGGGGATTTTCTCCTGAGGAGTTTCTTTGATCTCCTCGATTCGAGATTGATCGGTAGTAGTAGCAGCGGGATGGCTCGCTCCCACGGTAACAGACTCACTCTGGATGGTGATGGACTGTTCGGTGATTCCCCCAGAAGCCTCCTGGGTGATTTCAACGGACTCTCGGCTAATCGTCACCACAGCGGCCTGGTCGTTAGAGGTTGTTGTTCCATCAGCTGGAGTTTCGGATGATGTAACGGGTCGTGACTCTGTGATTGTCGTCGTAGATTCAGATTCGAGGGAAACCTCAGCTAGGCTGACCTCAGAAGGCCGGTTGCTTCGGTTGTACCGCACGTGAGGTATGATATTGACATCAGAGTCTTGTTGGCTGGTGTCTTCAGTTGGCTGGTCACCACGCGTGTTGGGTCGAGGCGGGGTGGGCACAAAATTTGTTGCTCCAAAGGGGGCCACGGGGGTGCCGGTTACCGAGCCCTTTCTAGTGTTCTCGTTGTTTTTTCGATCAGGGGTCATGTTCGTGTACGAGAGAAAAAAAATGTGTTGCGGCAGCGGATGAAAGGATTTGTATGGCCCTCTATGTTGAGAGGGGCTGTCAAAATGCCAAAAGATGCCAGGGTCAGTGGAATTGGAGAGCGCTCAAAAAGAAAGGGCGCTCGGGTTATGTGTAAGAGTGGGTCGTCTCCCGTTGCAACAGGCGGGTTTTCAACAGCTCAATTGCACCGTTTGGGGGAGTGGTACGACGCGTAAGTAGGTGAGACGTTCTGGGCTTGGGGGCTGGACAGGTGTGTGATTCATCCTTCTCTTTTGTGTTTTAACACGTCCCAACGCCACACGGTGCGTCTACACTGCAGGAGCAGTGACACGTCTTTCATCACGAAAATAATTAAAAATATAAATATAAATATAAATACGGTACGATACTCGTACCAGGTACGAGTACGATACTGTAGCGAGGAAATGATGGAGAAATAGGGTGTGGTTTTGTAGAGCGTCTATTAGGCACGGCATGTTAATAATAATAAACGTTCGTTGGATTAATTAGTTATAAATAAGAGTGAGGAATGTCACATCTGACACATCTCGAAATCAATAAACGTCATCAGAGTCAGGTGGGGCAACAACAGACGAATGAGGCAAGGAAAAGTTGAGCGTGTGATTTTAAGCACAGCAACATCTGGACTTGTTTTCGTTTTCGTTTGTCTGATGCTGCCCTCCTGGTTACCCTGCTGCGGCTATGACAGTGACAAGAAGACAGGACAGCCTATTGTTAGTAAAGATGTGAAAAGACGTTGTGTTTCAGACAATAAAATATCAGAGTAGCGGTTCTAAGGCTTTTGGTATTTCTCCAGGTGGATGTCAGAAAAGATCGTAAAGGTATGTTTATCATCAGAAGCTGATTAAGTGTCCCTTGTTGGTACTCACGGTGCTGTTTAGCTTGACAAAAGAGAAGAAGCTCCAACTTTGAAATTTATATACAGAAAATTTTGGGAGCGGTTCCCACCGATATGCCGTCTAATACAATACGAGTCGTCCTACGCCCTACACTGGGAGAAACGCGGCATCGGGATGGGGGCTCCGTTTTACTGTAGGGTAACAATCAAAAACCGGCATTGGAACAACAAAAAAGAAAAAAAAAGAGAAGCAGAACCACATCCGTTATCGTTGCAGATGCAATGTTGTGCGTGTTGCGATATTTATTCAGCCGTGCATGAATGAGTCGGTTGTTTCTTCTTTGAACGGCCAATAGTCTGACAGGTTCAAGGCGCATTATAATAAGCGATACTTAACATTTCCAGGGACGAAGGATAAATGTTTTTTGTATACGCAGAAAAAAATAACTAAACAGCAAACATTATCGATGCAATGGCACCCTGCTGGTCATAGGAAACCCCGCCCCGTAATTGCGTCGACAATATCTGAAGGGGTACATTCCACATGCTCCAGATCCCACTTATCTTAGACCGAGGCAGTGCACCCCAGACGGATTATAGTAACCACCCAAAAAAAAAATTCAACCAAGGGCAAAAAAGGTAAAGGCAAAAAGTTTGTGGGGAGAGCGATGAACTAAAAAGAGCTGACTAAAACACCTCAGGCGGGCGTAATAAAGAGGGGGCAGACATATAGGCAGTTTAATAGGCCTTTTAGGGTGCCCAGAAACAGTCTGGACTTGTTTAGTTAACGGCATGGCTCAATAATAGTCATACTAAAACGCCGATATCGGCACACGGTCCAATCACAATTAACCATTACCAATTTTCACCCCAAAGCCTAATGGTGACTGAACGCTGCTGCACAAGCCCAAATCTACTTTTTTGACCACGATCCGAAAGTTGTCTTGTCACACAATGATTCGAGCAAGAAAGTGAGTATGACCTTGGCTGTCAGAATCCCCGTTCCCGCCCCCATGCTAACCCAGCTACGCTACTAAAGCGCACACTCTCAACAAGTTCTCCAAGATCATCACCGAGCCCAAGTCGCAGGGTGCCTCTCAGGCCATGCTGTACGCTTGTGGCTTCAACGAGGCTGATCTTGGAAAGCCCCAGGTCGGAGTCGCCTCTGTCTGGTGGTCCGGAAACCCCTGTAACATGCACCTGCTGGATCTCAACTTCAAGGTCAAGGAGGGCATTGAGAAGCACAACCTCAAGGCCATGCAGTTCAACACCATTGGTGTGTCTGACGGTATCTCCATGGGAACCAAGGGTATGCGATACTCTCTGCAGTCCCGAGACATGATCGCCGACTCCATTGAGACCCTGATGATGGCCCAGCACTACGATGCCAACATCTCCATCCCCGGATGTGACAAGAACATGCCCGGTGTTCTCATGGCCATGGGCCGAGTCAACCGACCCTCCATCATGCTGTACGGAGGAACCATCCACCCCGGTAAGGCCGAGACCCGAAAGGGCGAGGATATCGACATTGTCTCCGCCTTCCAGGCTTACGGTCAGTACATTGCTGGCGGTATCACCGAGGAGGAGCGAGCCGACGTTATTCGACACGCCTGCCCCGGTCAGGGAGCTTGTGGAGGTATGTACACCGCCAACACCATGGCCTCTGCTGCTGAGGTGCTCGGTATGACCCTCCCCGGCTCTTCTTCTGCCCCCGCCATCTCCAAGGAGAAGCTCGCCGAGTGCGAGGCTCTTGGACCCGCTATCAACAAGCTGCTCGAGATGGACCTCAAGCCCAAGGACATTATGACCCGAACTGCCTTTGAGAACGCCATTGCCTACATTATCGCCACCGGTGGATCCACCAACGCTGTCCTCCATCTTCTGGCCATTGCCCACACTGTTGGCGTGCCTCTGACCATTGACGATTTCCAGCGAATCTCCGACAACACTCCTCTGCTCGCCGACTTCAAGCCTTCCGGAGCCCACGTCATGGCCGACCTCCAGAAGTGGGGTGGAACCCCCGCCGTCACCAAGATGCTCATCGAGCAGGGCTTCGTCGACGGCTCTCCCATGACCTGTTCCGGAGAGACCCTCAAGGACACTGTCGCCAAGTACCCCTCTCTCCCCAAGGAGCAGGACATTTTCGCCTCCGTCGAGGCTCCCCTCAAGCCCTCCGGCCATCTTCAGATTCTCAAGGGATCTCTGGCCCCTGGAGGATCCGTCGGAAAGATTACCGGAAAGGAGGGAACTTTCTTCAAGGGTAAGGCCAAGTGCTTCGACGAGGAGGACCTCTTCATTGAGGCTCTCGAGAAGGGCGAGATCAAGAAGGGCGAGAAGACCTGTGTCATCATCCGATACGAGGGCCCCAAGGGAGGTCCCGGTATGCCCGAGATGCTCAAGCCCTCCGCCGCTCTTATGGGCTACGGTCTTGGAAAGGACGTTGCTCTGCTGACCGACGGCCGATTCTCTGGAGGATCCCACGGTTTCCTCATTGGTCACATTGTGCCCGAGGCTTACGAGGGAGGTCCCATTGGTCTGGTTCAGGACGGTGATGAGATCAGTATCGATGCCGACAACAACATCATCGATCTGCTTGTCGACGAGAAGGTCCTTGCCGAGCGAAAGGCCAAGTGGGTCGCCCCCAAGCCCCGATACTCCTCTGGAACTCTGTACAAGTACTCCAAGCTTGTTTCCGACGCTTCCACCGGATGTATCACCGACGCCTAACTCTACAACCCCGTAGAACAACTAATAATCACAGAGGACTAATCGACCGAACTCGAGATCCTCGGGGCACATATCGAGAGAATTCGAGCCCCACTAAAATAATTATGCACGATTGATTTAACTGGAGAAATGTAGATTGTAATGTCTTTGCGAGATCCTTGTCGTCATTTTGATACCATGGAGGATTTATAACCTGTTTAAATTATGTTCAGTGATGACGAATTTGTACTTCTCAGTCTCAGAGGAATGATGGGAACTATTTAAGGTTTAGTCCCCCTCAGTTCTATAAAGTGTCGATATACATTGCTTTAACAACATCAGATCTTTTAGGTATCTTACGCGGCCGTTCTTTATTCCGATATTATTTCCCAGTCAAATTTCCAAGCATCAATTATAACTACTCCAAAAGTTACACAGTTGCGTAGTTCTCTGGCTCATGCAAGATCAAACTCTAAAATATTTTGGACATGAATTTTCAAAATCATCTTTCCAGACCTTAACGACATGACTGAACTAATTGCGGCAGGAGGAAACATCCACGGAAACTCGTCCGACTACAAGGAAGGTATTCTGGTCTTTGGTGTTGGTCGAGCTCTTGCTTTCTGGGAGCCCAAGCAGGCCAAGAACATCTCTAGACTTGTCAACGGCCACACAGACAATGTCACAGCAGTGCGATTTGGCGAAGATATGCTTCTGTCAGGAGCAGTGGATGGCCAGCTTTTGGTGTGGAAAAATAATGATGGTAACTACTCTGTTGTTCAGACTCTGAAGGACCATAGTCGGGCTGTGGGAGATATTGCAGTGTGTGGAGATATTGTGGCTACTGCCTCGTCAGATGGATCTGTGTGTGTTTACCGGGTCAGGGAGGAGTTGGAGCTGATTCAAAAACTCGAGGAAGGTCCTCGATTCATGCCTTTGTGTCTGGGAATGACTTCTCATGAGAATAAACAGATTTTGGCTGTGGGAGGCACAAGCAAGTTGGTCTTCATCTATGCCATGGGAGACTCTGAGTTTTCTCTCGTGGCTTCTCTCAAGGGTCATGAAGATTGGATCCGGTCTCTTGACTTTACCGCTGACGAGGGCGATTTGCTGCTTGCGTCTGCGTCTCAAGACAAGTACATTCGTCTTTGGAGACTGCATTTTGGCGAGGGAGTTGCTAACCGACGAACAGCAGACATTACAGATCCGTTTTTGACCTCCCCACTGCTGTCAAACAAGGAGTACACGTTTGAGGTTGCTGGAACTCGAGCCACTTTTTCGTTTGAAGCTCTGGTTATGGGCCATGATGATTGGGTGTACCAGGTTCGATGGAATGGACTGCGACTTTTGTCTGCTTCTGCTGACACTTCGTTGATGATGTGGCAGCCTGATCTGAGCTCTGGAGTGTGGACTGCGGAAGCTCGATTAGGTGAGATTACCGTCAAGGGAGCTACTACTGCTACTGGTTCCAGTGGAGGGTTCATGACTTGTCTCTGGCTTGATGACGATTATGTCGCTACTATCGGAAAGACAGGCTCGTGGCGATTGTGGAAGGGTGACGAAAAGTGGACATCTGCTACCTCCATCACTGGACATTTCAAGGAAGCTACCGATGTTTGTTGGGCTAAAGATGGATCATATTTGCTGACTGCTTCCCATGATCAAACCACACGAATCTTTGCTCCAATTGACGGTACCTGGAGAGAAGTAACCCGTCCTCAGATTCACGGTTACGATATGATTTGTCTGGCTTCCATTGATGGCGATACTTTTGTTTCTGGAGCTGATGAGAAGATTCTGCGAACTTTCACCAAACCCAGAGGTGTGGCTGAGCTGCTTGAAAAGCTGTGTAATATTTCCTCTGGTGACGCTCTGCCTGAGTCTGCATCCATGCCCGCTCTGGGTCTCTCCAACAAGGCTGTTTCCAAGGACGAAGAGCCTGAGGAGGGCCAGGAGCGAGAAGATACCGTTATGGATGCCTCCTCTAACATTTACCAAGTCATTGCTGATCTCCAAACGGCTCCCTTGGAAGAGCATCTCCAACGGCGAACGCTATGGCCTGAGGTTGACAAGCTGTATGGTCATGGTTACGAAATCACCAGTGTTTCAGCCAGCTCGGACTCCTCTGTGATCGCCACTGCCTGTCGAGCAAACTCTGCCAAGCATGCTGTTATTCGATTGTACGAGACTAAAACGTGGCAGGAGCTTCCTAACCCTCTCGAGTACCATCAGCTGACTGTTACTCGAGCCCGTTTCTCCCCTGATGACCAGTATCTCTTGTCCGTTTCTCGAGACCGAGACTGGGCTGTCTGGAAATCTACAGGCGACAATTACGAGTTGTTTTCCACACAGGAGAAGTCGCCTAATGGCCACAACCGAATCATCTGGGACTGTTCTTGGGCACCACTAGAGTTTGGAACCCGTGTCTTTGTTACTGCCTCCAGAGACAAGTCGCTACGAGTGTGGCAAGAGAAGGAAGGAATCTGGGAGACTATGGCTACTGAAAAGTTCCCTGACGCCGTTACAGCATGCGATGTGTTGCCTAAGTTGGAAAACAGCAACCTCAAGATCATTGTGGGTCTTGATAACGGAAAGGTTTACCTGGTGACCGTCACAAAGGAGTTCCAAATGAGCAGTAGGAAACAGACCCTGGAGTGTGATAAGCGTATCAACCGAATTTCGTGGCAGCCCGGGTCTACAGATAGATACGCTCTTGCTTCAGCTGACAAGTCTGTTAGAATTGCTTGTGTTGAGTAGGTAACTTGAGTATTTAGGTACGATAACAATGATAGACATGAAAGGGTAGACTAGAAGTATCGACCAGTAGCAACTTGCGAACCTGTTATGGGTGAAGACCAAATGCGAGCTGTAGTTTCGCCTCTTGGTAGTCCATAATGGTCCAGAAAATATGTATATTCACCTTTTTAACCTGTTCCCAATTTTTCCCATTTTATTTAATTTAATTTTCATTTTATTTTTATTTTTAATATTGTTTTTGCCCGCCTCGCCCCCAACTTTGCTGTTATGCATCACGAATTTAACCCCACATTTTGGATGCATTTTTTGACGGGCGAATTTCTAAAAAGGGCAGTCAAAATTCCCTTGAATCATAACACTATATTCCATCCTTAACATAGCCACCTCTGCCCACCGTATAGCAACACAAGAGAGCAACCATAGCAGCCTTTCAATAAACACGTGCTATGGGTCCCGACTTCCAGAGCAACTCACGTGACCAACTTTGTACTCTTCTGTGTGCATATAATCGTGCATATTGCCTGGATCATTTCTCAAGTTTCAGACACACATGTTACGACTTGCCAAACGACAATTATATCGAAATTACAGCGGTGCTGCCGCCCCGGCGCCTGTGCAGCTCACAAACGTGCTCAAGGACTCTCCCTCGCCTTACTTGCAGGCCCACAAGGACAATCCAGTGGCGTGGCAAGAGTGGAACAAGGAGACTCTGGAGCTTGCTCGGAAGGCAAACAAGCCCCTGTTCCTTTCAATTGGCTACAACT
Source organism: Yarrowia hollandica (assembly GCA_900519065.1). Lineage (NCBI taxonomy): Eukaryota > Fungi > Ascomycota > Dipodascomycetes > Dipodascales > Yarrowia > Yarrowia hollandica. The sequence goes on along the minus strand of ULGV01000002.1, from coordinate 3,392,857 downwards.
CGTGCCATTGGTGCCATGTCATGAACAATGAGTCATTCGACAACTCTGTGATTGCCGAAAAACTCAACAAGAACTTCATTCCTGTCAAGGTGGATCGGGAAGAGCGACCTGATCTCGACGCCATCTACCAAATGTACCAGCAGGTGAGCTCTGGAACAGGAGGATGGCCCCTCAATGTTTTTGTGCTTCCTGAGACCCTGGAGCCCATCTATGGAGGAACTTACTGGGAGGGTCCTGAGACTGAACAGAAACGGCTGACTGAAAAGGGCGAGCCTGTGAACAAGAGCACCGACGAAGTGCAGGACCAGAAGCCCCAAAAGGCTGCCCAGTTTGCTTCTGTGCTTGATCGAGTGGCCCACGTGTGGAACACCGATCCTCAGTGGTGTATTGATGCTGGTAAGGATACTGGAGACAAGCTCAAGAACCTTCTACAGCTACACACTGTTGGAGATCCTCTGACTGATGCCCCTTTCGATGAGACCATGTACGAGGACACCCGTGAGCATTTCGAGGCTGTTTACGACGCTCGAAACGGTGGTTTCGGTGCTGCCCCCAAGTTCCCTTGTGCTTACCAGCTGTCTTTCATGCTGAACCATCCTGAGATGCAGAAGGACACCAACATGCCCACCGATCTGCCCCACATGGCTCTTCACACTCTTGCCAAGATTGCTCTGGGAGGAATCAAGGACCAGATTGGTCACGGTGTTGCCCGATACTCTGTTTCCGCCGACTGGGTGCTTCCCCACTTTGAGAAGATGCTCTACGACCAGGCTCTTCTGCTCGAAGCTTACTGTGATGCCTACAAATGGGTCCAGATCCATGATGAGCCCCATGAGCGGTACACTTATGTCAATGACATGATTCTGGATCTGACTACCTACCTGACCTCTGGAGATATCGTTGCTCCCAAGGGTTTCTACGCTGGCGTTGATGCTGATTCCCAGGCTGAAGATGATGGAAAGATGATTGAGGGAGGCTACTATTTGTGGACTGCTGCTCAGTTCCACAAGGCTCTTAAGCCCATGAAGGACCCCATGGCCAGAGACATGGCTGCCGCTTACTTTGACATTCAGGATATGGGCAATGTCACCTCTGACCAGGATGTTCACAACGATCTGTGGTTCCAGAACGTTCTTGCTCCCAACTACTCTTTTGAAAAGCTGGGTCAGACCTTTGGAAAGAAGCCCAACCAGGTTGAGGCCGCCATCAAGGAAGCCAAGGAGCTGCTGCGAAAGTACAGAGACGAGAACCGAGTTTCTCCCGAGGTTGACTCCAAGATTGTCACTGCTTGGAACGGACTGGCTATTGGTGCCCTTGCCAAGGCTAGTGTGATTCTGCGGGATATTGACCCTGAGCTGGCCGAGTCTGCTCTTGCCAAGGCCATTTCTTCGGCCGATTTCATTCTCGAGGAGCATGTGCGTGATAACCATGGCGTTCGAGACTTGGCGCGATTTTCGTCCAACGGAGTGCTTTCCACTTCTGAGGGAACCGATACTGATTTTGCATTCCTCATTTCGGGTCTCCTTACCTTGTTCGATGTGACTGCTGATAGAAAGTATCTTGAGAACGCTTCCAGCTTGCAGGACTCTATGATCACTAAAATGTATGATACCGAGCACGGCGGATTCTACGCTGTTTCTACTGAGGTTGCCGACGAGCTGCTGTTCCGACCCAAGACCACCTTTGATGCTTCGGAGCCCTCTCCCAACGGTGTGGCTCTTACAAACCTGCAGCGTCTTCAGCGTCACGGAATTGACGCCACTAACGTTGGACGGCCTTATAGCGGCTATGAGGGAGGTATTATTGGTGCTTTCAAGGAGGATATTCGAGCCCAGCCCTGGAGTTATACCACCTTCTTGGTTTAACGTGATGTATATATGATTTAATTAAAGGTTTTGTAGATGTTCTCAGACGGTCCGTACTAGGGATGACGTATAGCTGGTACGATAGTCGGTTAAGCTAAATTAGTGATTGAAAAATATTTGGTCGACTATGCGAGAAGATAATCTCACTGTTTTGACATAATTTGACCCTTTGTATCTGACAGTAGAAAATGTTAACAAGTCCAATTGGTACGGTACGAGTACGACATGTAATTACTGTACCTGGTACCAGGTAGGTACGATACTGTACGTAACAACTCATTTTGGAGGTTGACACTGTGTGTTAGAGGTTGACGTTGAACTCGTTTTGTAGGACTCGGGAAGAAAAACTAAAGGGGGCATTTTATTTGGAACGGTCTGTTTAGGCAGTTTTGCTTTTTCCTGAACAATAACTGTCCCTTATTATTACTTGTCTTATCATGATGATTTAAGACTCGCGGAAGTGGACTAACGCTCTGTTTTATCCCAAAATACGATGTCCCTTTTAGTGTTATTAGACCCTGCCAAGCTGCAAGGCGTAATAAAAAATAATAAAACAGATAATAAGACAGGGACCACGTCATCATGGGTAATCAAACCAAAAAGGTCTGTTCATGATGTAGATAAGATGAACTGGGTGAAAAAGCGACGTGAATTAATCATCGTTTCTCCATCCACCAATCTCCTCCCTTGGGACCAGTCTTCTCTCTCCACTTTCCGGCCACGGTTCCCCTTACGTCGGTAATTATTTACGTGTAATATTTAAGTTGAGTGATTCTTGATTTTCTGATTTCCGAGGCCCCAAAGACCCAAAAAGGAAGACTCCATTGGTTTTGACGTGCCCAAATGTAGAAAATTATCAAAAAAACAACTAAAACTCGAAAAATAAAAACGTTGGAAATCGACATTATAAGGTATACATTCCTAAAGAATCGTGCCAGATAGCTCGACAGTATCGTACCAGTAGCATCAGGCCCTTGTCGAACTAATGCGGGGTACATATAGTCCTCATTTGGCCAGCCAACCGATGACGTGTCACAAACTATAGCTACTGTATGGACAGAGCCGAGCGTTTCGAGACACTGTGTCGTGGCCTCTCATATCCCCAGCGTATCAGACACACATACATTTGTTCGGCATGTCCTGATGACCCTGGCTGTTGCTCAAGCCTAACCTCAGCCAAACTTTGAGCGACGCTAGGTTTCGTTTACGCGTGGGTGGGGTGAGAACGCGGTTGACTTGAGGACGTAAAAAATACCGTTAGTGCGATGCAGTGGTCTAGCTGAGATACCGGGGTGTGTTGCATGGGTTTTTGTGATGCCTACAAGAGTTTTTTTTCCTTTATAAACGCGTATTACTGATACATTCAGGGTCTACTTCTTTTTCTGATCCTCCGCATCCGTAGGTTGAAACATGGTGGTGCCGGCGCACTCCCAGCTGGCCATAAACTGCAAAATGTATGGGCGTATAACAAGCCCCAGAAAAGAGAGACAGAGACAAGAACTCCTGGAGAAGAAATTAGCAGCCCAGTCCACGTGTGGCTACTGTAAACACAAGAGGTAACTAGCAGCAGCAGCAGCCACAAAATAAACCCCCAGGACAACCATACTCCAGGCAGCTCTCTGCATGCACCTCCGTGTCACCAATAAACTTTACACATTTGGGACATTTGAAAAAGCTACGTGTTTCAAACTTGTGAACTGTGTCCTCTCTTCAACCCCATTCACACAATGGCTTCAGCGACTGGAATCGACACTGGTAGCGACCAACTGAGGCACCGAGCGGGTCTCGCTGAGAAGCAGGCCAACGCCCTCAACGCCACTCATCACAACGTCATTGAGCCCGAAGACTCCAAGGCTCGAAAGGCCACCTCCGCCGAGACTGGCACCTTTTACGAAATCGAGCGAATTATGGGTCCCATCATCTTCACTGCTCTGGCTCTGTTCACCCGACTCTACCGAATCGGCGCCTCTAACATTGTCACCTGGGACGAGGCCCATTTCGGAAAGTTCGGCTCCTACTACCTCAAGCGAGAGTACTACTTTGATGTCCACCCTCCTCTTGGAAAGATGCTTGTGGGTCTGTCCGGCTACCTGGCTGGCTACAATGGCTCGTTCGGCTTTGAGTCCGGACACACCTACCCCGAAGACCTTGACTACACCACCATGCGAGTGTTCAACGCCATGTTCAACGTGTTCTGTGTGCCTCTTGCCTACTTCACCGCCAAGGAGCTCAAGCTCAACGTGGCTACCGTCTGGCTTGTCACCTCCATGATCCTGTTTGAGAACACCTACGTGACGCTCGGCCGATTCATTCTGCTCGACTCCATGCTTGTCTGTTTCACCTTCACTACCGTCTACGGCCTGGCCCGATTCCACAACCTCCAGCGAGAGTCCTTCTCCCGACAGTGGTGGACTACTCTGCTGCTCACCGGTATCTCCATTGGCTGTGTCACCTCCGTGAAGATGGTTGGTCTCTTTGCTACCGCTCTTGTCGGTGTCTACACCGTGGCTGATCTCTGGATCAAGCTCGGAGACACCAAGATGCCCTACAAGACTTACTTCATGCACTGGGTTGCCCGAATCATTGGTTTTATCATCCTTCCGACCCTCGTCTTCATGGCTGCTTTCAAGGCCCACTTCATCATCCTCACCAAGTCTGGACCTGGAGACTCCAACATGTCCTCCCTGTTCCAGGCCAACCTCGAGGGTACCAACATTGTCGGTGGCCCCCAGGACCTCGCCTACGGCTCTCGATTCACCCTCAAGAACCAGGGCTACAACGGTGGTCTTCTCCACTCCCACGTTCAGACCTACCCTGAGGGATCCGAGCAGCAGCAGATCACCACCTACCACCACAAGGATGCCAACAACGAGTGGCGAGTTGAGACTCCCCGATCCCGAGACGCCTACAACGCCAACACCTCCGACGTTGAGCTCCTCAAGCACGGTGACACCATCCGATTTATCCATCTTAACACTGGCCGAAACCTTCATTCTCACCAGATCCCCGCTCCTCTCACCAAGGGCGACCATGAGGTTTCTTGTTACGGTAACCTGACCATTGGAGACAACAAGGACCACTGGATCGTTGAGATCTACGACAACTTTGGCCCCGGAGACAACAAGGTTGTCCACCCTCTGACCACCACTGTCCGATTCAAGCACGAGGTTCTCGGCTGCTACTTGTCCGGAAAGGGCAACCATCTCCCTCCTTGGGGTTTCAAGCAGGGTGAGGTCACCTGTTCCAACAAGGTTGGAAAGAAGGACAAGTCGACCCACTGGAACTTTGAGCAGCACTGGAACGAGCGAATGCCCGATGCTGACAACACCAAGCCCCCTAAGACCTCTTTCATGCGAGACTTTGTGCAGCTTAACGTTGCCATGATGGCCTCCAACAACGCTCTTGTCCCCGATCCCGATAAGCACGATGAGCTTGCCTCCCAGGCCTGGATGTGGCCCCTTAACTGGGTCGGTCTCCGACTCTGTGGCTGGACTAGCACCATCATCAAGTACTACCTGCTCGGTAACCCCGTCAACATGTGGGGTACCACCTTCTCTCTGTTTGTGTTTGGCTTCATGACCCTGGTCTACATTATCCGATGGCAGCGACAGATTCCCGACTTCTCCGACGCCCAGATCGAGAAGTACGTCATTTCCGGTATCATCCCCGCCCTGGGATGGTTCTTCCACTACCTGCCCTTCATCATCATGGGCCGAGTTAAGTATGTGCACCACTACCTGCCCGCCTTTTACTTTGCCACTCTTGTGTTTGGCTTTGTCGTTGACCACTTCACTGGTCGAGCCCCCGCCTCCGTGCGATGGGGTGTCAACATTCTCTTCATCTCTGCCGTCACAGGTATGTTTGTTCTTTTCTCTCCCATCTCCTTTGGTATGGAGGGAGAGCCCGGAGCTTACTCTTACCTCAACTGGCTTAAGGGATGGAAGATTTAGAGGGGCTTACGAGTAGCGCAGCGCAGAGTCGCGTAGCGTGATGGACTTGAATATAAAAGGGGAAACCCGTATAAATAATAATATGAGATTTGAAAAGAGCACGAGTGTGCTGTACGAGTTTGATGGTGTAGTGTGTGTTTGATTAACTCCATTTCAGTTCCTGCAGGCTTTTGGTTTTAGTTGACTTCCATAACTATTTGATTAAAATGTCAATTTAGTATCAGCGAGCAGAGCGCAATTGTTTCTAACACATATCACCCCCCTACTTTTCCGTCTATCACATGACTCTCTACTTAATACATTCCAAAGACCAACTAAATTCTCGGCTGTGTTCGAGACTCCCAAACTCGGAGCTAATTTCGAGGCTCCAAAATCAGTCACGTCAGCCCCACCACTGATAACATGCATTATCAAGGTTCAGCTCCCCCCAACCTTACGCTCCAATAAAGGGACATTTGAATCAGCTGAATCATCTCCCACACGACACAGCACACGACACATAACATGAACTACACATCGGCTGTGCTCCTCGGAGTCATGCTGCTATGGCCATGGAACGCTTTTCTATTGGCAACACCTTACCTGCGACACAGATTTCTGCCCATCCCAACACTGTCCAACAACACGGCCTCATCGATCATGACAGTGTCCACAGTCACGTCAGTGGTCACAAACATGTGGCTACAGACGTGGAAGAAGGACTACCGAGACCGTGTGGTGATGGGACACGTCATAATTGCTTCTGTGTTTGCGGTTCTGGCGGTTCTCTGTGTGCTTTTCCTCTGGCTTCCTACGGCATTTTATTTCTGTGTGGTTATGCTGCTGGACTGTCTCAGTAGTGTCGGTGTTTCTGTCGCACAGAATGGCTCCTTTGCTCTGGCTTCGGAAAGAAACACCCAGGGAATCATGATGGGCCAGGGACTGGCCGGGATCATGCCTGCTTTGGTTTCTCTGGCCGCCACTACAGCTGGAGATAGCGTTGATTACTCATCAGCGTCTTCGTGGAGCACGGCCTTTTCCTTCTTTGTGGCTACAGCGATCGCTGGTCTATCGCTGTTTGTGTTTACCCGAAGCCGAAGAGCAAAGAAGGATGTGGAGCAAGAACCGTTTATTGGAGAGGATCTGACCTCGTCTACAGAGCTAAGACGGCCTGAGTCTCCTGCTGATCCATCTCCGGAAGATGAGCCTGCTTCAACTGTCCCCATCAACGTTTTGGCCGAGAAACTCAAGGCCCCAGCGTTTTCAATCATCTTCACATTCATGGTGACTCTGTCGTTTCCCATTTTTGCTGAGCTGGTTGAATCAAACAGCTCCATCTCTCAGGCCATTGTTCCTATTGCATTTGTTGTCTGGAACGCTGGGGATCTATTGGGTCGATCTATCTGTGCCAAGGAGAAGCTTGTTGTCAAGGGAAGCCGAAACCTCGTCACCTACGCCCTTCTACGATTCTTCTTCATCCCTGCGTTCTTTTTGTGTAATATTAAAGGTCGAGGTGCTATGATCCCCTCTGATTTCTTCTATTTACTGTTACATCTGCTGTTTGGCATCACCTCGGGCCATCTATCGAGTTCGTCAATGATGTCTCCAGGAGCCTATGTTGACCCACACGAGCTTTCAGCCGCCGGTGGTTACATGACTCTGTGTCTGACGATTGGGTTGGCCCTTGGCGCCCTAGCCTCTTTTGTCTTGGTGGCCCTCATCGGATAAAGTAAACAACCTTACTTTTGAGCCAATGCCTCCACAAATTGAGTGCCGCTCTGCACAAGACCCGAACCATTTCCACCAATAATCAGGTTGCTGGAAGGGAACCCAGAGCTCTGGATGAACTCCATCAGATGTTGCTGCTGTCTATCGTCCAGAGAGTCTCCCTCATACTCATATTGGAAGAGCAGACCTCTGAAGGTTCCTTGTAGAAACACATTGGCCAATCGGACCTTGACCCGTCCATATGCATCGCCCATGAGCTCGTACTCTGCGCCATCGCCTCTTAGAGTCTGTCTAAGAATCCATATACTCTTCATTTTATTCTGTAACACCATGTCGAACGAATCGCTAACCACGACCCCTGGCTGGTTTTGTACTGCCGATCCTTGTGTGACGTAGACCATGTCTCCCTTTGAGTGGGCTTGTGTAAGTGTGTATAGAGCTGCGACTCCTCCAATTTCCTGTTCGGATGCTGCTGCTTCCTGTTGTCCTTGAGGAATGTTTCCATTGTGGTGTTCAGAGCGGCCAATTGACGCCGGATTAGGCTTGTACATTTTCAGTTCGAAGCTCCATTTTCCTAGGTTTTGTGCCAGTTGTGCCGACAGCTCAGATCTGTATGTAGAGATTGTTGTTGCAGTCACGTCCGCAGAATACTGGAGGATGGTGACCATGTTGTGAGAGAGGTTGTGTGGTGATGATCCAAAGTCGATGTTTGGTGATTGATAGCCTTGGACTGCATGGCACTGGGAGTGATTAGTAAGCCTGTCTTTTGTGCAACAAAATATAAATTTGTTGTGCTAGTTGCTCTGAAACTAGATACTATTTATAAGTCAACGACATCAGTTTCGTCGAGAAAGTAGAAAAATCATCTTCATTTTCATCTCGTGTGTGGCTGTTTAAGGCTTGCCACATCTGGAGCCTAAAGCCGTGTGCAAGCAGCCCAGATGTGCCAAGGAGTGAAATGGACCCTCAAGAGTTTATTTTCTGGTCACATGGTATTTGAATGTGTATTTGTGGAATTGGTTTCACCCGTCAAAATTTGTGGGGTTTCGAATACAGTACTCGTACATGTGGAATCGTATCGGTGGTGATTGATTTTTTCATTAGACGGAAAATTAAGAAAGACCTGTTCAATCTTGCTTCACTCTACTCCCAATGTCTAACTAAAGGACACCACAATAGTGGCATGCACAGGTGCAACCTTGTATAAAAAAGGTCTCTCTGAATGTGAGATAATCTACACGAGAGCGATGTACTTATGTACAGTATTTGCTGCCCCTTGTTCTTCGGCAATGTCCAATTCCCAAGTGAGTCTTGTGCTGATCCCCAACAATAAATACGATACACAAGCCACAACACCCCAAAAGTCATTGGATGAACCCCCAAGTTCCCCACCTGGACCACCATTCCACCGAAACCCACCCATTCGACCTTACTGCGAAACATATATATCCGTTGGTCCATGCACAAAGGTGGAGAGTATTGCTACTTTTTCGGATGTGCGGACTGCCCAGCCATTGGTACGATAGTTTCTTCAACAGTAGAGGATACTTACAGCTAGCCCGATCTATAGCATCGAATGGAATCCACGCACGCAAACACTTTGAGCGTATGAGATTTCTGAAGATTTCAAGCCCATCACATGACTGCAACTTGTTTTTCCACCGTGAGGACTATTTTTTGCCTCTGAACTACCGACTTAACCCCATTCACGGCCATCAGGCAAGTTCCTTTCTGCCGAGTTTTTTTGCCCCTTTAGAACGCCAAGCCGTGTGGGGAAAAGTGGCAAGTAAATACAACAGGCTCGGGTTTGGGAGCAAGTGTGGTGAAGAGGACTTTCCGAGATTACTATCAGTGTATCTGTTGCTATGAGAAAATTACTGTATTTGCATCTCCTCGTTTCAACATCATAATGTCTAAAGCTCAAAGTGTGGCTAGAGCAATAGCTAAAACAAGAAGGCTGTTATCTAGCCGCGCTATACATGCAAGGCTGTGCCAAAGTTTACGGGGGTAACTTTGTAGACCGACTGTAGGACAGCTTGAATGAACTCCAATTGCCCCCGGAGGGTGGCTGCAGAAAGCACGTTCGGATCTGGTCCAGAGAGGTCTTTGTGAAGAACCAGCTGCAACATTCCCCACATTGCAATGTGGGGGGAACACCGATCCTCAAGGTATATAGAGTGAAGCGAATCGTGGAGATCATGTTGGCACAGTACCTGAAAACCACACAACAATTATGACTGAACACGATCTCGAAGCTGGAGTTGACTCGCTATCGTCCTCTGGAATGGACAAACTCATGCGAGTTGTCACCTCGGGTGAAAACGACGAGTACGTCCATCTCGGTGGACACAAATACCACCGAAACGAGCTGGCAAGGGCCTTTGGAGGTCAATTCAACCCTGGATCGGCTCCCGTCCCTTCACGAAAATTTGCAAACACAGCTCCTGTCGGTGTTTTTGCCTTTTCTATTGCAATCATCGTTCTGGGTATGTGCTTGGCCGAGACTCGAGGAATCACGACTCCTAACATTGCTGTGGGTAACGCGCTGTTTGGAGCTGGTCTGGTTCTTTTTGTCTCTGGTCTGTGGGAAATTGTAGCGGAAAACACTTTTGCGGCTGTTGTTTTCCTGGTGTTCTCCTGCTTCTGGATGTCCTATGCAGCCATCAACATCCCCTGGTTCGGAATCGTGGCTGCCTACACTGACCCTGATGAGTTTGCCAATGCGATGGGAGTTTACCTTATGGTTTGGTTTGCCTTTGCTGTTGTTCTGACCTTGTGCACTGTTCGAGCTACCATTCCCTTTTTCCTGCTTTTCTTCTTCCTCGATCTGGCTCTCCTGTTCCTTGCCCTGGGCTACTTCACCGGTACCTACGCCTTCATCAACGCCGGAGGAGGCTTCTGCATTGCTACCGGAGTCATGGGATTCTGGAACGGCTGGGCAGGAATGGCCACTGCCGATAACACCTTCACCTGGCTCCTTCCTGGCACTTTTATGATGCCCTGGGCTAAGAAGAATTCTTAAGGTGTACTGTACGGTTGCCAAATATACGACCTCTTTTGGTGCTGGATACCAGAGAGTTCGATCTTGCGCCTGCCAACCGGGCTCAGGCCCCAACCGGGCCATCAGTCTGTGTTTATGAATTTCTGTAGTAGCATATACGTAGTTGAATATATGTAATTAATGATACAAACACCAGTGTCGGTAATACTTGTAGCTACTGTCTTGCACAGCCCATCGTTATATGCATCGGCCATGTATGGTGAAGGCTAATATCAGTGGTTGGATGTGTCAACGAGGAGAAAACTGGGTATTGGTCCATGGAATCTAATATACTGTACACACTCAAAATAGTGTGAAAAGCAACAATGTATTCCCAGATCAATTAATACCCTATGACGACAAATCAACTCATCTGCCAAAACCCCGTGTAACACTCAAATTATGATGTCTAAATTTTAGCTCTAAATAAGGTTTATCCGCACATCTAATCGCCACGCACTTTAATTCTACACATCATCACCGCAACCTCACCAGCTCCATATCACACAATTGTTCAGCTGAAGCGCTAAAATGGCCGAGAACCCTCCCCCTTACACCCTGGAGGACCAAGGCACCGGACCCCAGCCCGGTAGCAGCTCTGTCCCTCCTCCTACACATGCGCCTCGTCCTCAGGCTCCTCCACCCAACTCTCGACCGTCGGAAAAGGCCCAGTACAAGGCCCAATTCGAGGCCAATGATGCTACTCATCACACTCCTCCTGCTGGACCCCCGCCTCATCTGTCACCTGCCTCGACCGGTGCTTCTTCGACCTCTACTAACTTGAGCAACCCTTTCCTGGCACACATGAAAACGGGCAATCCTTACCAGCAGCATGCTCCTCCACCTGGCCCTCCTCCTGGACACCACGCTCCACCTCCCGGCCCTCCACCAGGCCATGGGTATCATGCACCTCCTCCTGGGCCTCCGCCAGGTCACGAGAAGCATGGACCCCCTAAGGGACCTCCTCCGGGCCATGAGAAACATGCTCCTCCCCCTGGACCCCCACCAGGGCATTATGCCCCACCTCCGGGTCCTCCCCCTGGACATGACGGATTTGCACCACCACCGGGACCTCCTCCTGGATGGAATGCTACTGGCGGTGGAGACGACGGTCTGCCCCCCAGTTACCCTCCCCCTCGAGTTATGGAAGCTCTGTTTTCTGAAGCCGGTGAAGATGAATTAATTATGGGCGACAGATTCACTGACAACTACCCCCTCGAAGCCCCTCGAATTCTCACCCAACCTGAACTGCAGGCCGTTCGAAGCGGAAATGTCGACTTCCGTCTTGTGGAAGCCAAGGGATTCCGAAGCAGACTGTCTAAACGATTCAAGGGAGAAATCCAGTATAGAAACGGCTCGACTTATGTGCGCTCGCAGCCAAGTACCCTGGACTCTATTCTTGTGTCAGCATTGCCACTCAGATCTCCTTCAATGAGCCCTGTCCCCAAAATCTATTTTGAGGTCAAGATCACTTCAATGGGTCACCCTGAAGACTGCTCTCTGGCTGTTGGATTCTGCTGCTTGCCCTACCCTCACTTTCGAATGCCCGGATGGCATCGAGGCTCGTTGGCTGTGCATTCTGACGATGGACATCGTTATGTCAACGATTCTACCGGTGGTCAGCCCTTTACTCGTCCCTTTTCTGTTGGAGAAACTATCGGCATGGGAATTGACTTTGAAAAGCAAGAAGCTTACATGATCCGAAACGGACAGTTTGACGGCTCCTGGAAATTGTCTATTGACAACGAGCCCCGGGATCCCGATAGAGATTACAAGGACGGTGGAGTCGAGGGTATCAACGAAACTGACGTCTACGCCACTGTCGGTGTGTTCGGAGAGGTGGGTGTTAGCATCACTATCCCTCCTACTGAAGAGGATCACGGATACAACCAGCCTTCCAGTTCTTCTTCTGTGCCTCTTACCAGACAGGATACCAAGCCCTCTGCCTACCCCCAGGATTCTAAGCCTCGACCTGATTACCCCCAGGACACAAAGCCACGTTACCCGGGCTACTCTCAGGATACTAAGCCCAGCTATCCCCAAGATTCCAAGTCCGGTTACCCTCAGGACTCTAAATCTGGCTACTCGGGCTACCCTCAGGACCACAAGCCTGCGTACCCTCAGGACACAAAACCTGGATACTCTCAAGGCAGCTACTCTCAGGCCCCCTCTTACCCCCAGGATACTAAACCTGGAGACAGCCAGCCACCCACCTACCCTCAGGACACCAAGCCAGGTTATGGTCAGCCACCCTACAACTCAGACACCAAACCCAATGAAAAGCAAGGTTGGCACTAACGAACTAAGTTGTTGATCAGGGTTCTTGAGTTAAATAGTCAGATACTGTAGTCAAATTACACCTTACAAATACTGAAACCCGGTGTGGGGGTCTAAGTTAAAGTACCGGTAGCTACCGGTAGGAAGGACGTTAGCTATCGGGTGGGTACAGTTTTAACACGCGTGGGTGGGATTCACCTTCTAGCATTGATTACAGTATATGGCTGTCTACGCGGGGAAGCATGGAGCGCCTTGGACGCCTTTAAAATACAATACTAGAATTGAGATAGTTAATAGCTATTACTTATACTGAAGCAACCAGGTGAGCGTGCTACTTACCAGGGGATGACAGTAACAGCATCGTAGATACCAACCTCGGAGAAGAGATCCTTGGCAAGGGAAATTCCAGAGGCAGTGGCAGTCTGAACAGCAGGGGTTCCGGTGAGAGGGTCGAGCTGCTGGGTGAAGAGCTGGATGTACTGGGTGACCTCAGCCTGGGCAGACAGAATGGCCTTGTTAAGGTCGAAGTCAGAGTTGTGGGCCTTGAAGTAAGAAGTGGCAGAGGGGAAGTTAGGTCCCTCCTTGAAAGAAGAGTAAGCTGTAGCAGCCTGGGAAACAAAGCTCACAAACTGGTCACCGTTGAAACCAAAAGCAACCAGGCTGGCAGCAGTCTGGAACTGGGGGTTAAGGGTGGCATCGTTGACAATGAATGAAACGAGGTCCGCGGCCTCGGAAGAAGCGACGCTCTCGGGAACACCGGCAGATCGACCCTGGACAAAACCAGAGACAATTCCGCTGGAAACCTGGGACACAATGAAAGCCTGGGCGGCAACGAAGGCGGCAAGAGTAGAGATGATGAGGATGTTGATAGAGACCATGGTCTGAGGTGGGTAGAAGACTGTTGTTTGTGGCGAAACAATTGACGTCTACAGACTGGTATTTATACAAGAAATCAAAGTCATATACACCTGGTCGCGCAATAACCACTCCTCCACCCATCTCTACAACTTACCATTCAGAGTAACTAGTCAGGGTCTTTAAGTTTCGACGAGACGGTTAATTACGTGGGGTACATACAACTAAAATCGTCATGGGTCTAGGGGTGGGCAGAGTGGGCCCTGCGTGACTACAGCATGGAGGTAGAGTAAAGACAGCGGGAGATCGCCAATGTGTAAATACGGCGTTATAGAGTTACACAAACAAGTGGCAGAAACATTACTTACTGTACTGAGAGGCAAAAGCTACAAATCGTACGAGCAAGACAGGAGACGACTGCTTGTTCATCACACACTATACAATATAATACATTTAGCTATATTCTATTCAGGACCGGTAAGTGGTGTAACACTAGCAAGCCACGAAACAGTAGCGGGTTCTATATGCTACTTCCGGAGCCGGTAGATTACCATGGTAAGGCGCTGTAAGTTCAATATGCCGCGGCAACGGTTGTGCCAGAAGGTGGGGGAGCGGGGTAAACTGGTTTGTTTAACCAATCTGAGCCAATTGAGCTCGAACCACCTCCTTGATGGCGTAGAAATCAGGTCCAATTCCACCATCAACAACCAGATTAGACTCGTCCACTTTTCGAATGCTAACCTTGCCATCAACAACCAACACTCCTCCTGCTTGGAACACAGCTCTGAACCCCAGCTTGCCCAGGGCCTGCTTGAGCTCGGCGAGACGAATGTCGCCGACCCGCAGGGGCTCGACTCGGGGAGCCACGGCCATATCAGCAGCGTCCACAATAGGTCTGAGGGCCAAAGCTGCAAGGGGTGTGTCTTCCGACTTGTCCTCGTTCTTGGCAACCTTACCCACCACATGGGCCAAAGACAGTCCTCCCGAAAGTTGCTGCCAATTGAGCAGTCGGGACAATTCGGGCGTGATCTGAATATCCACAGCAAACGAGTGAGTGCCGGCAGTAGTGAGGTCTCGAAGAACATGCACATTAGTGTCGTCCTCTCGTTTGAGGTATGCACAGAGATCATCAGCTCGACGGGAGTCGTCCAACAGAAGAAGCTTTTTAGGGTGAATAGAATGCATAATCATACCAAGGGATCGCTCATCAATACGACCGGAAAGATCAACAAAGTCCACGTGGCAGACAATGGTCAAATCAACGTCCTCATAGGTGACTCGGATAGGCTGGTTATCCAAAGAGGTAATGGTTTCGGGAGCATCGTCTGCTTCCTCGGCAACCTCCTCCTGTTCCTCAACTGCAGCCTTTCGACGACGCTGTCTCTTTCGAGGCTCGTCACTCTCGAAATCGTTACGATCTCGCTCCTTCCATGCAACTTCGGGACGCTCCTCAATACGAGCAAAGTCAGAAGGATGAATAGGAATACCATACTCAGAAACTCTTTGTCGTTTCTGATAGAAAGGGAAGTTTCGCAATGGTCCAACAGCATCTCTGACGTCCACGTCCAACACAGATCCATGTAAGAAACCATACTCCTGGCCAGAACCCTGCATTCGAGACACGTCTTCATCATCCGAGGAATCCATCATTTCCTCCGCCTCGGCCTCCTCAAGAAGCTCCTTGTTTCGAAGCTCCATGGCTTTGACCATCTGCAGATCCTTCTGTTGGCTCTCTACCGTAGTTCTGTATTCCTTCATTTCGCTCTCAGACAAGGCAGTGTAGGTGGGCATTTTGAGTGTCGTCTGAAAGTCCATTTTGGCCGAGTGTCCATCTCTATCGGCCTCCTCCCACTTGTCTTGTAGCTCCGTGGCCAGCGATGTTCCTTCGCTCCTCTCTGTAAACAAAACACTATTTCGTTCGTCACCAGCCAGCCGGTTAAATAGCAATCTGGAGAAGCCAGACTCCAGATCCTCGCTGACAGAAACAACAACAAACTGGCCATTTCCTGCCTTGACCACCTTGTCGAACTGGTCCATGGAATGCACAATTTTGAAGTTTCGCGTTTGGAAGGGAGATTCGTTCTTCTTCTCCCACTCAGCGATAATCGTAGGAGACATCCATTCCAGCATGGAAGATGCGTAGTTGAGAAGACGAGCACCAAGATGGGTCAAGAGCACAAGAGTGACGCCATTCTGACTGTTCTGGTTGTTGGTCCACAGATCGTCCAACATGTGAATCACCTCCAAAACTCGCGAACCCACAGAAGTGGGGAGCAAAACCGATCCTCCTCGCTTCAACGCCTTTTGAATACTGCTCCATAGCAAAATATCTCGTCTCTTTAGTCGCAGACCCGTCTGACTACCACATACCATAACAGTGGGTCTGTGGAGAGCACTGACAATCTGGCCACCCTTCTGCAGAAAGGCAGCCCCAGACAAATGCGAGTCCTTGGCGTGATTCCAGTCAACTGCGTACACCACATTGTCCTGTTGGTGCTGTAGTCTCCAGATGGTTCCTCCCAGAGAGTGACCTGAGTTGAAAGCAGTGATGGTCAGCGTCTCGTGTGTAGTCACCTGTGTAGTCGTCAGTTCTGTGCTCTCTCCATCCTCCGTCGTAGATGTGGCCACCTCTCCTTTGCTTCGCACACCAATACCGATCGGTTGCAGGTATTTGATAGCTGTGATGTTGTCGAAGATGATTTCAATCTCTGTGGCTGTGATGTGCTCTGAAGAAAGCAGGCCCTGGCTTCGATATGCCTCCAGTGTAGCGATTCGGCCCATGTTGATCACAGGCAGAGTGCCATACGCTGGAACGGCTGCCAGAGCAGGGTACAACTTGCAAGCAAGCGCATAGGACCCCAGATGGGCTGCATTGGCGTGTGTGAAAAGCACGAGGTTGAGAGTCTCGAAAAAGCTATCTCCTCGCTCTGCGGTTTCCTGTGAGTCGAGTGCGAAATCGATGAGAACACGGGTCTCACCGAACGACAGCAACGTCGATTTTCCAATGGGCTCAAGATTGAGCATTGTGTTGTGAGTCTGTCAGTATGGGCTCTTAGGCTCGATGTGACATTTTAGAATTGTTCACATAATTGGATTGCAGGGTTAGGGTTAGAGGAGCGCGAACGATGAGCAGATCCTACGCCTATTTAGAGGTGTGTTATGACTAAAGTACCAGGTATGCAGGCTTGGGTTAAATTTCTTGTAGTGTTTGGTCGTGGTTATTTCTTTTCTTCATAGAATTATGTATTATGACTATTGAAGGCATGATTATTGGACTTCTACATTTCACTAAAACAAAACATCATCGATTCCCAACAAACAACTTTAACAAATATTAGTAGTATAAAGTAATGTCACATAACGTGACATTTTACAACTTTGAAGAACCAAAGACCCTCTTAAGGAAATCAATGTAGATCTTGTTCATCTGCTCGGGCTTTTCAAACAATACCCAATGTCCACAGGGCACCCATTCTTTCTCCAATAGCCCCTCTTTGACATAACCCTCAAGAACAGCCTCCATTCCTGGTTGGAGAGCAATATCAAACTCAGCTCCCACAAACAAGTAAGGAACATCCACTTGCAAATCTTCCTCGGTTCTTCCCTTGGCCAGAATATCTCTCTCGTCGACATCATAAGCAATCTTGCGAGATTTGTAGAGAGGAAACATGGGAGCGATGGTTTTACCTCCATACTGGAACTCCTTGATGATATTCTCATACTCAGCTTCGGACGTTAATAGGTGCTTCTCAATGGGGTGAGAGTAAATTCTATCCATGAACTTCTTGACTGGTTTCTGGACAATTTCCTGAGGGGCATCTCCTCCCCAGTACATTTGGTATCGAAGAGAAGGAGCCACTTCAGCAATATCCTTGAGGTCTACAAACCCTTCCATTGGCATTTGGTAGTACCAGCAGGCTGAAGACACACATTCGACCCTTTCGGGATGATTGAGCCACAACCGAGGAGCAAACACGGCTCCCCAATCGTGTCCAAACGAACACACCTTTTGAATGCCCAATTGATCAAGCAATTGGACCATACTTTTCGCAAAGAAGTCTGCCGTGTAGCACTCGAGTTCCTGGAGGTTTTTGTCCTTAAGTCCCAGTTCCCTGTGGACATTATGACCATCAAACTTCTCGCCTGTGGGTTCTCCTGGGTGTGTTAGGGGTGCCTCACTTCGAGGAAAGCCAAGCAGAGAAGGTATCAAAAGACGGAATCCGTGTTTTCGAAACACTGGCACCTGGTGTCTCCATCCATACCAAGTATCGGGAAATCCATGGACAAGAAGGAGAGTTTTGCCTTTACCCAAGGAGCCGTTGGCATCTCCCGGAATGTCTACATAGTGCCATCGTTTGCCATTGAGCACTGCGTTTTTGTGGAACGGTTCGTAGTATGCGAGGTCAAGCGGTGACATGGTTGGTTTCGGTAACTTGTTGTGGAAGAAGTATTGGTAAGAGGTAGGAGTTTCATTGCCTTTCCCTTTAAGTAAAACAATTGCCCACCCTTTTCTGTCTAGCCCGTCAGATAAGCGTTAGACTTCATCACGTTCCCTGAGGATTGTGAGACAATGGACAACGGCTTATATGGTTGGTTTCGGTAACTTGTGAAAGATGTATTGGTACCAGGTAGGAGTTTCATTGCCCACCCTTTTCTGTCTATCCTGTCAGATAAGCGTTAGACTTCATCACGTTCCCTGCGGATTGTGAGACAATGGACAACGGTTTATAAGGAGGGTAACATGGATTGATGAGAATGACAAGTACTTTTTGATCTGCCTCTTTGTATTCGTGTCAAAATAACACGATATTTTTATGTGATTATTTACATTTTTTATGCATTTCATTTCAAAATGCAGGTGGTCTGTAAGACGCGAATTTTCACTTTAGGCATGTTGAAATCTTTCGCGTTTGAGAAGCGCTCGATCAGCATTATCAGCACATCAGCACAACCCCCAGCCACAACACGATGTTCATTGGGATTTCAGGACTGCCGTACTCGGGTATCAACGACGTGGCCGAGTACCTCGTTGAGGAACTACAATTCAAACGGGTCTATCTTCGACATGGGGACTCCAACGATGATTTGCATTTCGACACGGTTGATGAGCTAGTGGCTTACGTGACTCCCAGATGGCAGACTCACTTTGTTCTTGCTGGAATTGATTCTGCCGCTGAACTGAGAGCCCTGGAGGTGCGACCATTCTTTCTGCATGTAACGGTCGATGCTCCTATGCTGGAGAGCTTTGAAAGAGCCAAGACAGTTACCCCTGATCTGACCCTACAGTCGTTTGTTGAGGACATGGAGAAGCGAAAGTACTCCAATGAGCTGACTCTGGTGGCCAACAGCGCCAAGGTGCATCTTGTCAACAAAAACGGAACGACTTCCACGGATCTGAGAGCGCAGTTGCGTCAAATGGACCTCATGGAAACCACACGAGTAAGACCCTCGTGGGACGCCTACTTTATGCGTCTGGCAGACCTGGCTGCTGAACGATCCAATTGCATGAAGAGACAGGTGGGATGTGTCATTGTACGGGACTCCAGAGTCATTTGCACAGGTTACAACGGTACCCCTAGAGGAGCTGTCAACTGTAACGAGGGAGGATGTGCCCGATGCAACTCTGGTGAAGCTGGAGCCGCTCTATCGACCTGTCTGTGTTTGCATGCTGAGGAAAATGCGCTTCTTGAGGCTGGACGAGAACGAATCAGAGATACCTCCAAGTTGTATTGTAACACCTGTCCTTGTTTGACCTGTTCCATTAAGATTGTGCAGGCTGGCATCAAGGAGGTCATTTATAGCAAGAGCTACAACATGGATGCCCAGAGCAGTAAGGTGTTGCATGATGCTGGAGTGACCTTAAGACAATTTACTGCTCCCGTGGAGTATTACTCTAACTAGAGGAGTGTATGGTGATGATGATAATGGTGGTGGTGATAATGATGATGATGACACGAAATGACGATATATAGACGATGCATTGAATGAAATAACTTGGCACAAAATGACTGAATTGATTGAATAAGTGTACCATATTAAATGTTAGGTGAATCTGTAAATTACTTGATATTAGTTCACACAGTGCAGGGCAAATCTTGTGTCCATGTCATTTTCTGGTGTCGTTGCCATACTTTGACCTCTGTGTAAATCCGGTATATTGTATAGCTATATCGTAGCTACTGTATTATCACATTTCCTTACACCTCCATTATCCCTCTGTTGCCGTACACTTCATTCACTTTAATAATAAACACTTCATTAATCTATCGTTAGGCCAAAATGAGCTTTGCAGCAGCAATATCCCCCTCAGAACCCTTCTTCTCCTTAATCAACTTTTCAAGCTGCTTGGTAGCAACTCCCTTGAGCTTATCGTTGCCCTTTTTGGACTTGTTGACAGCCACAATGATACCACACCATGCTCGAATGTAGACGGGACAGAGCTCCACGGCTCGGCAAAAGTGCGAGATGGCCTCACCGGTATCACCTGCAGCCAGATACAGCTCTCCGAGACGAGCAAACTTGTTGTATGCTAGTGGGACACACAGTAGGACCTCCTCAATGGCAGCGATAGCGTCGCCCCACTTCTCACAGGCTGCGTACGCTTCAGCCAACTCAGACCAAGCCTCAGGATCTGTGGGAACCACCTCCAGGTACTTGACGAGCTCGGAAATGTACAGGTCTGCGACTCCAGTGTCTCTGAGCAGCGCAATTCGAGCCTTCCAGCACGGCAGGTCGTTTTCGGGTCGTCCCTGAAGGTACATGAGGGCGTCCTTGGGACCCAATTGTCGGTCGATCAGCATTGACTTGATTTTGCCGATCCGGCCAGTGTCTTCGCCGAACCGGTCGGCCAGCTTCTGGTATGTGACTTCGGCCTCTCGCGAATCGCCGACGAGCAACGCCAAGTAAAAGTGCTGTTCGAAAATGGCATATCGGTCGTCGTCGGACAAATTGTAGTTTCGGCCGGTCAGGAATCGTGACGACTCCTCATGCAATTTCTTCAGCTGCTCTGTGTTGAGATTCTGGTAATCTGACCGCGCGGCCGCTTGTAGTAGGCTGGCGCTCATGGCTGTGGTGTGAATGATTTGGTAATGACGATTGATTATCGTTCACTCGAGGTCGACGTACGTATGCCCATGCATGGTGAAGTTTAAAATCCCATGACTAAGAAATTGCAGCGGTAGTTGGCATAAATATTAATGGAAGTTGAAGAAATGTACAATTGATTGATTTGCTATTTCACACTCGGAAATTCCATTATTCCGTACTTAGTGTACATGCTTTTTTACACTGTTTTTATGGTGTCCTGGGTTACGCTTCTTTAATGACGTTAGCAGTCGGGTCACACTGGTTAAGTTATTTACTTGACGTTAATAATTTACAAAGTACTTGACAACATTATCTAATGTATGAGTATATAATTACAAAACAGTCCAACTTGTGATGACGCTCACCTCAGTCAGATTACTTTCGCTGCTCAAGACGTTCAACAACATGATGTAGCTCGGCAACACGGTTTCCAAGACCCATAAACAGCTTGTACAGCTCCTCCAGGGAAATGGTAAAGTTGTCAATGACAACGGCAGGGTTCTGGGGGCCACTCTGCTCCAGACCAACAACACCAGCCTCTACCTCAGCCGTGACCTTGGCCAGCTCCTCAATACGCTTCTCGTACTCCTCGCACTTGGACTTGAAGTAGTTGAGCAAAGGGTCACCGTTCTCTCGAGGAGCTCCAGCAGGTCGGTTGGAGTTGAGACGACCAGGAGTCTGGCTTGTCAGATAACTCAGCAGGTTGAAACACGTCTGTGCCTCTTGTGCGGCGATATCGGACCGGGTCTTGATCTCGTTCATGCTTTCCGAATCGTGCACCAAAGCCTCGTAGGCGGTGATGTACTTTCGTGAAATGAGCTCAGCGTCTCGTGGAATCGACTCAATGGTCTCCTGGTGCTGCAGCTTGTTGGTGGACAGCTCATCGCATATTCGGGCCTGCTGCTGGATGTATTCGTCAATCTGCTCAAACTCCTTCTGCATGTGTTCAGGCAAATCTGACGGTCTGGTCAGAGGTGTGACTGTCAATTGCTGTTGTTGTTGCTGCTGTTGCTGCTGCTGCTGCTGTTGCTGGCCGAATCCCATTCCAGTGTTGGTTGTGTTGTTGTTCTGTCCAAATCCTCCTCCAAAGCCCGTGCCGGTTGTGGCAGGCTTAGCACCGAAAAGACCACCAGTGGTTCCGGTGGTTGTTGTTGCGGGCTTTGCTCCAAACAAACCGCCGCCAGTGTTGGAAGCTGCGGTATTGTTGTTCTGTCCGAAAAGACCTCCTCCAGTGGTGCCTGTTGTTCCTGTGGTACCAGTGCTGGCATTGTTCTGGCCAAACAAGCCCCCGGAAGGGGCAGCAGGCTTGGCTCCAAAGAGACCACCACCGGTTGTGTTCGAGGCAGCATTGTTGTTGTTCTGGCCAAAGGAGAATCCACCGGTGGCTCCAGTGGTTCCAGTGTTGCTGGTTGTGTTGGCAGCGTTGTTGCCAAACAGACCTCCGCCAGTTGTGGCAGCAGGCTTAGCTCCAAACAATCCTCCCCCTGTGTTTCCGGTGTTAGATGCCGCAGCATTGTTGTTTTGACCAAACGAAAAGCCTCCTCCAGTACCGGTATTGGCAGTGTTTGCGGTGTTGGTGTTGGTGTTGGTGTTGTTCTGGCCAAAGCCGAATCCTCCTCCGGTGTTTGTGTTAGACGTGTTGGCATTGTTCTGGCCGAACGAAAAGCCGCCGCCAGTGTTACCGGTGGTGCCGGTGTTGGCAGCTCCAAATCCTCCGGGCTTCTGTCCGAATCCAGTGTTGCCAAACATGATGTTTTGCTGGTGGTGCTGATGCTTCTTTAAAAGTTGGCTTTTGTTTTGCTGCAAGGTGTAGATAATTTTTGGTCATGTGACGCGAAGTGTAATACGATTCAGCACGAGTACAACACGGAGGGATACGAAGGTACCTGTTTTTTGTCCCCTGTGTTTTTTCGGTTATTGCGATATAAACTGGAAAGGCGGAGGTTTCTTCTGGAATGTTCCTTTTCGTCTTTTGGATTTTTCAAGGATTTTTCAAGTATTTTTTCCACCCCCAATTGCCGTCTCACCACACCCACAGGCGTGAACGCTGAATAAGCTCCTCTTTGGAAGATGGAGGTGGAAAATTGAGGGGCACTGAACGTGGTTAATATTGGTCCTAGAAACGTGAAAAATTGTCACTGTTTTGTCACTACAGTTACAAATAATTTTGACAAATTTAATCCATTTTTGATTCGATTTCATCAACCAATCAATCCACTATTTTCAGGATGTACCTTAGATCCTTTGAGGCATGCATATACAGACAGTTGTTCGGTATCTTCGGAATTCAAAAAAAGAGGCGAGATTGGTAAAAAGACAAAATGGTGGCGATTATTACAGTCTGTATCAGCCCATCACAGCCCTGAATTATTTCACTAGTTTCTGTCATGTTTACAACCTACCACAAGCATGGTCCCAGGGACTGTACCTGGTAGTGTGTACCTGTAGCTAGTTTTGGCCCATAGATTTTTCACCCACTAATTTTTTATAATATCATCGAACGTCGCAACATGGTGAACGCCATGCAACCTTCTGTAAGGATGACGTGAAATTGTACGGCTAATGGGGTTTCGGTTTCAGTTTGGGGTGGCCCGAAATAACACAGTTTGAGAACAAGCAATTTCGGCGGGACTGGTGGGACACGTTTGTCAAGCCTTCATTCCCATTCCGTACATGGACTTAGAAGGGAAGTGTATGCCTTGCACGTGACGGGTTCTTCACTGCCGGGTAAAGTTACATTCAAAAGTAATGTCTAGTTCCGTAGTGTTCCATTTCGTTCTCGGGCTTTGCGAATCCCTCAAATATCATGTACAGTAGTTCTCCGGCTATTGAAATGGAACGGATCCCGCATTCCAAATGCTTCCTTTCGCTTTTCCAAACCGCCACCTAGGTCGCCACTATGCGCAGTCCATCATCCTTCAGTTTCCCTTAAAGTTAGTGTCTTGTCCCTACATCCCACCACATCACAAGATTTGATTTTCTACAGCAGATACACCATACACCATCAATGGGTATTCCTAAATTTTTCCGCTACATCAGCGAGCGATGGCCGCTGATTTCCCAACATGTTATCGATACACAAATCCCTGAGTGAGTACAGCCTACTTGGTGACGATGGACCTTTCCCCACGTTTTTTGGACATGGCGATTGGGTGGAGTTTGATCAGGCTGTGTAGGACAGCGATCGGGCAGCAAAACACACAACAGATGGAGACAGGGGCGAAAGAAACATCACCAGGGGGAAGTCGTGATATTCTCCGGTGCATTCTGCGTGTTTTCGAATTGTCGATTCGATTAATACGGCACAGATCAAACTACCCGCTAGGGTCCCCCACAACTATCATGACAACACAACACCACACAACACCACAACATACTAACAAAGATATGATAACCTCTACCTCGATATGAACTCCATTCTGCATGTGTGTACACACAAGGACGCGGATGTGACGTTCCAGCTGACGGAAGAACAAATGTTCCGCGCAATCTTCGAGTATATTGAACATCTATTCACCAAGATCCGGCCCAAGAAGCTATTCTTCATGGCCATTGATGGAGTCGCACCGAGAGCCAAGATGAACCAGCAGCGATCGCGACGATTCCGAACCGCCCTCGACGCCGAAAAGGCCAAGGCCAAGGCCCTGGAGGAGGGCACCATCCTCAAGGAAGACCAATTCGACTCCAACGCCATTACTCCCGGAACCGAGTTTATGGAGAAACTGACCACCCAACTCAACTACTTTGTGCACAAAAAGGTCAGCGAGGACGCCGACTGGCAAAACATTGAAATTGTTCTGTCAGGACATGAGGTTCCCGGAGAAGGAGAGCACAAGATCAACGAGTGCATCCGAATCAACAAGGCCCAGGTGGACTACGACCCCAACACCCGACACTGCGTTTACGGTCTGGATGCCGATCTCATCATGCTGGGTCTGGGCTCGCATGACCCCCACTTTTCTCTGTTGCGAGAAGAGGTTGTTTTCGGACCCCGGAAGTCGGGCACCAAGGCCCTGGAGGAGCAGAATTTCTACCTTCTGCACATTTCTCTGTTGCGAGAGTATCTTGAGCTGGAATTTCAAGATCTCGAAGGCGAGATTTCGTTTCCCTACGACTTTGAGCGAATTCTGGATGATTACATCCTGCTCTTCTTCTTTGTCGGAAACGATTTCTTGCCCAACTTGCCCCAGATCCACATCAACGAGGACTCCCACGCTCTGTTTGTGGAGCTGTACAAGAAGGTGATGAAGATCTCCGATGGTTACATCAACGACCGTGGAAACATCAACCTGCAGCGTCTGGATCTGTTCCTCGCCGAGATGGAGAAATTTGAAATTGGTATTTTCGAGGAGCAGGCGATTGATCTGGCTTGGATCAACAAGGATCTGCCTGAACTCACCCAAAAGTATAAGTCCAAGAGAGGCGAAAAGCTCTACCTCTCGCCCGAGCAGAAGGAGCTGGTTGTCAAGAAAATCCGTCCTTTTGTCGACGCGAATCTCAAAAACAAGCCCAAGTCCGACTACGACCCGGACCAGCTGCCCGAAATTGTCTTTGACAACCTCACCGAGGAGTGCGAGTCGCTCGTCAAGGAGGTGTCTCTGGACCTCGATTGTCGATTCCTCAAGAACTCTTCCACGTCTTGCATGCTAATCGTCGATTACGATGGTCTTCGGGACCAGGAGAGCGAGGAGGAGGCCACCCAGCGATTCATTGGTTACTCGCAGACTCTCAAGCGGTACGAGACGGCGCCCGTCAAGACCGCCGAAGCCCTGGCCCAGCGAGAGGAGGTGTACAACCAGAAGTTTGAGGAGTGGAAGGACGACTACTACAAGAAGAAGTTTGGATGGTCCACCACCACTGACGAAGGCAAAGAAGAGCTCAAGGCGCTGTGTGAAAACTACGTCGAGGGTCTGCAATGGATTCTGCACTACTATTACGACGGAGTCCCCTCGTGGTCCTGGTACTACGGCTACCACTACGCGCCTCGAGTTTCCGACGTGCGAAAGGGTCTGCAGGCCAACCTCAAGTTCCAGGCTGGCCAGCCCTTCAAGCCTTTCCAGCAGCTCATGGGTGTGCTCCCCGAGCGATCCAAGAAGCTGCTTCCTCAGGCCTACTGGCCTCTGATGTCCGACCCCAACTCGCCTATTTACGACTTCTACCCCAACGACTTTGAGCTGGACAAGAACGGCAAGAAGGCTGATTGGGAGGCTGTGGTCAAGATTCCGTTTGTAGACGAGAAGCGTCTGCTTGCGGCTATGGCCACCAAGGAGTCGGGTCTTTCTGCAGGTGAGAAGAAGCGAAACTCGTTTGGCAACAATTTGTTGTTCAAGTACTCGCCTCAACAGGACTACGTTTACCCCTCTTCCATGCCAGGCGTGTTCCAGAACCTGGAGCACTGTCACTGTGTGGTTGAGAAGTTTGATCTTCCCTCCATGGATGGTTTGGATGTCGTCATTGGCAAGAAGCAGGGCTCCAAGTGGGGCAAAGACATGTTGTCTGGTTTCCCCTCTCTCAAGACCCTCCCCTACACCTACAACATCGAGGCTGCTGGAGTGCGAATTTTCCAGCAGGATTCGCGAAACAACACCCTGGTTCTGAACATCATCAACGCGTACAAGAGCCGATCTCCCGAGTCCATTACTCGAGAGCTGTTTGGAACCTCCATTTACGTCAACTACCCCTACCTTCGAGAGGCCAAGGTGATTGCTGTTTCTGACGAGCTCTTTTCTTACGGCTTCCAGAACGGCAAGGTGACCAAGAACCCCCATCCCGAGACTGCTGCCAAGGAGTGGGCAACTGGCTCTCGAAAGATCAAGAACGACTATCTCAAGAAGCAGGGTATCAAGAGTGGCAACATTTTCATCATTCTGCATGTCCAGTTTTTGGCCGGTATGAAGAAGGGCGACGATGGTTCTCTTGTCAAGGAGTTCACTGGAGCGCGAGGTTCTTTCCCCGTCCAGACCATTGTCGAGAAGGTTGCTAACGAGGATGAGCGATACAAGGAGCGAGCCGCTCAGCCTATCGCTTCCGAGTTCCCTCTTGAGTCCCGTGTCATTCTCATGTCCGAGTTTTGCTTCGGAGCTGAGGCCCAGGTTGTCAACCATGTTGGTAACGCCAAGATGGACCTTCAGGTCAAGAAGTTTGCTCCCAACTCGCCTGCTGTTGTGCTTGCTGAGGTTGGCAAGAAAATTGCTCGAACCGAGTACGCCACCACCAAGTACTACCCTTCGTACCAGGCTGCCAAGATGGCCGGTATCAACCCTTCGCTTCTTGGACGAATCTGCTCCAAGTGCCTGATCCAAAAGGGCGACAGCAAGATTGATGTTGGTCTCAACCTGCGAAACGAGGGTAAGCGAGAGAAGGTCCTGGGCTACACCCGACGATCTCCTCAGGGCTGGGAGTACACCCAGGACGCCATTGCCCTGGTCAAGAACTACTATCAGGCCTTCCCCAAACTGGTGAACGGCGTTGGTTCTCACCGAGACAAGGGTGTTCCTGATATCACCCAGCTGGTCAAGGGCGAGACTGCCGAGGTCAACAAGATGCTCGAATCTGCCCGACGATGGCTCAAGGAGAATGCCTCTCGGCTGACTTCTGTTGACATTGACACCCAGTCTCTGTCTGTCAAGTCCATCTCTATTCTTGAGAACTATCTTGTCAAGAATGCTGCCGACCCCGAAGCTGTGCAGTTTGTCCCTTCGGTGGTGAAGGGCACCCCTCGTCAGGCTGTTTTGCGACCCGATGAGGCCTTCCACCAGCTGCGTGGCCAGCGATTCGATCTTGGTGATCGAATCGTCTACGTCCAGGACTCTGGTAAGGCTGCCATTTTCTCCCAGGGTACCGTCATTGGTATCAAGGCTGTTGGTGTGGACGTTCGACTGGATGTGCTGTTTGACGACGAGTTTGTCGGCGGCAACAACTTCCAGGGCCGAGCCTCTACCAACCGTGGTCTCAATGTTGCTGCCAACACTGTCATCAACCTGACTAACCGCCAGCTCATGTACCGACCCAAGGGTAACCGGGGCAACAATGCCAGCGGCCAGCAGGCCAACGGCAAGGCTAACACTCGAGGTGGACGAAACGGACGACAGGGCTCTCCTGCTGCTGCTGCCGTTCCCAAGCCCAAGCAGCCTTCTCCTGGTGTCAAGATTCTTCAGCGACCCCGAGATGTCGCTCCTGTTGAGTCTTCTGATGCCCCTCCCCCCGTGGCTGAGGCTGCTCCTCCAGCTCCTGCTCCCAAGACTGAGGAGGAGCTCAAGAAGCAGAGCGAGGCTCTTTTGGACTCTCTGAAGTCCAAGACTTCGGCTGATGCCAAGAAGCAGGTCCTTGGTAACGTGCTGAACCAGTTCTCCAACCCTCAGCCTCAGGGACCTCCCCAGCATCAGCAGCCCCCCATGCACCCTGGCCACTATGGTCCTCAGGGTGGTTTTGCTCCCCCTCCTCCTCCCGGATATGCTCCCCAGGGCTTCCCTCCTCAGGGCTTCCCTCCCCAGGGCTTCCCTCCTCAGGGATACTACCCTCCCCAGCCTTTCTACCCTGGTCAGGGTTACGCTGGACAGGGTGCCCCTCAGGGTGCTCCCCAACAACAGCAGCAGCAGCAGCCTCAGGGTAACGACGATCTGTCTGCCCAGTTGATGGCTGCTCTTCAGGTTTCTGACAACTCTCAGCAGCAGCAGCAGCAGCAGCAGCAGTCTGGTCCTGCCAACGGTGGTAACCGAGGAGGACGAGGTGGTCGAGGTCGAGGTGGACGTGGTCGAGGTCGTGGAGGACGTGGTCGAGGTGGACAGGGTCAAGGACAGGGACAGGGCGGCAATGGCCCCACCATCCCTCAGGTGACTCCCCAGCCTTAGGTGGAATCAGGCTGGCTTGAACATGTGATGTTAATGGAATGATTGTATATTATTAATGAAATGTATTGATTAATTTAATCAGAAAATATGGGTGTAATTCGCCCTTTTATGTTGTAGCTACTCTATAGGTGGACCAATGCTCGTGTTTGCCCTATTTTCCGACACGGAACTGCTGCAATCAAACTTCATGAGGCCCTTCTAGTGACAAATCAAACTTCAGATTACAGACTTGTTTCGAAAATCTGTCTCTGAAATCACTTTTACTCATTCATTTCAACACCAAAAACTCCAATTTCAAATCAGTCACCTCTCTGCATCGTTAGCCGCTTTCTCTTCCGTTGCCTCAGCCACCTTTCCGCGTCTGCACCCCGGAATCACAACAAAGTTTATTGTTCCGGCAGATCAGTCACTCCGTCAACTTCATCCAAAAACAACCATGGCTACTCGATTTGCCCAGCAGGCCCGAAAAATTCTGTGTATTGGCCGAAACTATGTCGAGCACATCAAGGAGCTCAACAACACGGCTCCTTCCAGGCCTTTTTTCTTCCTGAAGCCCACCTCGTCAATTCTGCTTCCTAACGAGGGCCCCATGCTTGTGCCCTCCGGGACCATTGTTCACTACGAGGTTGAGCTTGCTGCCATTCTCGGAAAGGAGCTCAAGAACCTCAACCCCAAGACCTTCACTGAGCAGGATGCTGTCGATGCCATTGACGGATACGCCCTTGCTGTGGACATGACTGCTCGAAACGTGCAGGATGAGGCCAAGAAGAAGGGTCTGCCCTGGTCAATTGGAAAGGGCTTTGACACATTCCTGCCCATCTCCAACTTTATCCCCAAGAGCCAGATCCCCGACCCCCACAACGTCCAACTTCACCTGGAAATCAACGGTGAGACTCGACAGTCGGATAACACCAACCTGATGATCTTCAAGCTGCCCCAGATTCTGTCCACTATGAGCAGCATCATGACTTTGCAGCCCGGAGACATTATTCTGACCGGTACCCCCAAGGGTGTTGGTCCTGTCAACCCCGGCGATCGAATGACCGCTGGTATTTCTGTGGACGGCAAGGAGCTCGAGGCCAAGGTCGATGTCCAGGTTGAACAGAAGCCCGGACCTTACATTTACTCTCAGATTTAATTACATGATACATTTTTAGTATGATACTCTGACCTCCATAACCCATTATCATTACGTCATTAACTATTCACATATACACTTGCTCCCGTAGCAGTGGTCAACTAACAATCATCTTCTGTCTCTCAATTTCGTTGGTACCCATGTTTTTGCTCACCCAGTTGATGTCTCTGAGAAACTGGCCGTAGTCGCCATTGATGGCGCCTCTGACCCGCTTCTTGACCTTGTCGTAATCCTCCTCCTGTGTCTGGTACTCCCGGACCACCAGACCGTCCTCAAACTCAATGTAAACCCGAGTGTCTCTGATTCGGAACTTGACGCCGTCCACACGCAGGAAAAACCGGCTGAGCAGCAACAGACGTTGGGGCATGACTCTGATTTTTACCGACAGAACCGCGCTTCCATTGTCCGCCAGTTCATCTTCATATAGCACCATATCGTCGAAAAACAGAATGGGGTCGGGCAGTGTCAGCTTGTCCAACGGCAATGGCTCTGGGCACGGGTCCCATTGAGCCTTGCATGTGCCCTGATTTACGTCTCCCAGGTACTTTGGCGAATAAGTCCAGTCGAACGGTTTGTTGATAATTTGGATTTCCTCCTCCGCCGTCTCTTCACGGGTGGCGAGCCAGTGTTTGGAGTGTGCGACCACTAGTCCGCTGGGCTCACCAGTCTTGTCTACCAGGTCCAGCGCGTTGATGGCGTCGAAATTAATGCTCCAGCCAGTCGCCTCATGTTCGATTTTGATGATGTTGTTGCCAAAGATCATTTCTGGCACGGGGATTCCAAGTCGAGCCTCGGCCGCGTCGATTTCGGCGGCATTGAGAATCGGGCGCTTTTCCGCAGTCACGGTCCACCCTTTTTCCGAAATGGAAGGCATGATGTTGTGTGTGAGATGAGGATTTGTTAGCCTCGCACTTATCGAATATTAAGGCACACCTGCATGCATACTTGAGTCATAATCTGTGAGTGTCTGATCTCACACCCAGCAGTCAACGTTGGGACAGCTGTTTCACTTTTGGCTGCATTGGCTGCACAGATTTTAATTTGGGAGGCCCAAGCAGACATGAGCGACAACTGTTACAGAATAATTGATTGAGCACATGAAAGCTGAAATTCCTCAAGTTGCTACGTACCAATAGCCGCCTTTTTAGAATAATATGCATGGGTGAATGGACCCTGAAAAGTGTGTCCAAGATGCTGTTGGTAAACATGTATATTTTCTAGTGTGTTGTAAAGCAGGCCGTCCCCCCACCTTAAAATGGCCATGCGCGATGGTCACGCTTCTAATGTCTATCACAGCTGTCAACTGCCAGCTCCATCACCTACACGTGGTTATTTTAACTTTCGCTCTTCCGCTTACCTTCCGCTCGTATATAACCGGCTTCTGATAGAGGATTGTTACAGAAAGGTTGGTTCTGAAACTGGTTCTGGGGGTACCAGCCAAGGCAGGTACGGTACCTATTGTACAAGTAAATACGCAGCTCCATCTTTTTACACTGCACGTGTGCATTTGGTCAAATGAGCACTGTCTGTCTCATGCGTATGATTGAAGGCAATCTATTGATGAGAACTGGCAAGTAAAAGTAGCCTCAAAAGAGGTGAAAAAATATATCGGTATCGGGAAATGGAATGTTCCAGAAAATATTATATCAATCCCGCCAGTCTAAACCCATCCATGTGTCATACGTGTTAAGAATGTCAGACTAGCCATTCGCTGGGCAATCTATGGGTTCATAAGATTAACGACTGCTGAGGAAGGGCTAGACAGCAAAAACACACAGTAGAATGAGCAAGGATTGGGGAGGTAAGCATGGAGATTTGGAAACTTTTTCCGAGTGTCATTTGAGGCCAGCTCGATAGTCAAAGTTGTACCTCTCAACCCTGCTCTCCAAAAGGGGCACACTAGACTGTAGTTTTCACTAGTAAGCCAACCACTACAACGCGAAACTAATACAAACAGAAATGGGCTGCATAGATTACAGCATCTATAGCCATGACTTGTGGCCCGTAATGAATTCATTATTGCTTCATCTTGTAGTCTTTCCCACTCGCCCCATAAATCATACGTTATCGGATGGAGTCTATTTTCGGAAACTGCAGAAAACACGCGCCACTAGGCTGACCCTTCTCTGACCATTGACCATCCACCATGATCCGAAGATCGTCTGCGACATTCATAGCCCTTGTGCTAACGCTCGTCATCATCACCCTGGTCTCTCTGAGATCGGACCATGTTCCTGGCCGAGCCGCCGTGTCCATGGTCGAAGATCGAATCACCCGGGTGCAGCACGGCTCGAAAAACCCATCCGCCAAAGTGGACATTGTCAAGGAAGACGTGTCAGACACCGTCAAATCGATCAAAAACGATGCCGTACACAAAGAGGACCTCGACATTGGAGGGCCGTCCATCATGGCCAAAATGGGAAATGAGACCCTCAAGGCGGAGCTGGGAAGAGCGTCCTGGAAACTGTTCCACACCATTATGGCCCAGTACCCTGAGACCCCTACTACAAAGGAACAGACGACGCTGAGAAACTACATTTACCTCTTCTCCCAGGTCTACCCTTGTGGCGAGTGTGCTGAGCACTTCCAGAAGTTGCTGGCAAAGTTCCCTCCCCAGGTCTCGTCTAGAAACACTGCATCACAGTGGGCTTGCTACGTCCATAACCAGGTCAACGAAAGACTTGGAAAGGAAATCTTCGATTGTAACAACGTTGGAGAACACTACAAGTGTGGATGTGCCGAAGATGAGGAGGGAGGAGAAAAGAAGGAGGAGGACTCAGATATCATGGAGCCTATGGAAGACGATTTTTCCTTCGGCCTAAATCTTGATAAGGAGGAGTAGGTGGTTATTGTAACTTGATACCACGCTTTTATATATTACGTAAATTGAATATTACGACATTTTTGAAAGTATCTTGCTTTATAAATTATATGGTACATGTAGGGCGAGGAGGCCGCTTCGTCTCTCTTATCGCTTCTTCTTTTTAGTATCCTTTCGAGCTGGTTTCTTGGCGGGACCCTCGTAGTGAGAATGGCCCAACTTCGATACCGCGTATTCGTTTGACCAAGAACACACTCTGTCGAACTCGTCTTCTTCCTCCTGCTCACCATTTTGTTCCGCTTCTCCATTCTCCTCCCTCTCCTCCCCTTCCTTCTCCTGCCCATTGTCCTCGTCCTTCTTCGCATCACCGTTAGAAGAACCATTCTTATCTTCGTCCTTGCTCTCCTCCCTCACATCCTCCTTATCGTCACCAGCCTTGATCTCCTTCTTGTCCTCTTTTCTCAGCTCTCCGTCTCTGCCAAGATCCTCCAAACGAGAAACCATGGACGCCTTGACCTTCTTGAGAACAGAGATAAGCTCCTTCTTGAGCTTGTTTTCACGAGAACCCCATTGGTTGAGCCACTTGATCAGCTCACCCAATTCCTTGGGATGCTCCAAAAAGCCCCACTTTGTGTGATCCTCAAGATACCCTTCGCCTTCCACTTGACGCTTAGACTCGGGGATATCTCCAACCAAACAAAACTTGACTTCTTCCTCGAACGGACCCTGGATCCAAAGACGGCCCATGGTGAAGCCAGTGCCTTCTTCCTCATCAGATCCCGAAGCATCCTCAATACCATTGCCCTCGAACCACCAATATCGGTTGTGGAATCGATCCTTGCCCAGCAAACGAAGTCGGTTCACGTCAGCTGTGCGAATCTCCTCATCCTTGGCATTGATGGTGGAAATGATCAGCTTGAGAGTCTCCTGTCTGTCCTGGATTTTGGTCTTCAGAGTTCCCACAAGCTCGTCATTATCAGTCTTTGACTTTTTGGCAGGTGGTTCTGAGTCCTCTTTCTTTTCCGGATCATCCTTCTTCTTGGCCTCCTCTTCCAACTCCAGCTCAATACGCTTGACTTCGTTTTCAAGCACTCGAATGTCGTCAGAAACAACCTTGTATTCTCGCTGCTTGTCAACCTTGTCTCGTCGAAGCTCCGTAACTCGCACCATACACTCTTCAATGTAGGCTCGAACAGCATCGGTCGGATGGATGAGGTTGCACAGGATCTGGATGATCTTGACCTTTTGAGTAAAGTCTAGGTCAAAGTACCGGTCTCGGGCAGAAGCCAGAGAAACAGGGGACTTGGGAGCAGCCCAAACATCGAGACAGCCGTTGATGAAATCTTCCCAGGGCTCATAATAGGTGAGGTTGTAAAGAAGGCCGATCAGAATGACCTGCCAGCCACCATCCTTGAAGTTTCGACGTTGCAGACGAGTCTTCCACTCAACACCCTTGAATGTAGCATAAGAAGCGCCCTTGTTTTCAGCTCCAGGAGAAGTGGACTTGGACCCCTTTGCTTCCTCCTCCTCCTCTTCCTCTTCCTCTTCTTCCTCCTCGGCCTCCTCCTCTTCTTCTTCTTCCTCCTCCTTCTTGACCAAGTGTCTCGACGAACGTCGTGTTCTTCCCTTGGGTTCTTCCTCCTCTTCCTCCTTCTTCACTTCCTCCTCCTTCTTGACATCCTCTTCCTCCTCCTCTTCCTCTTCCTCATCGTAATCGTCCTCTTCCTCATCATCACTAATGTCATCGGGATACTCAATCAGCAAGGAGTCGTTATTGGATCCCACAACCTGACTGAGAAGGGCACAATGGATCTCGTTCAAAAGATCACTCTCTCCCTCATATCTAAGGGCGTCGATAAAGTCGTCGTAGGTGAACGAATCCAGCACAAGAACCTCCTTATAAACATTGATGAACGTCCACACCTCCAAAGCAACATCTGTGACTTCAGAAGGATATAAAGTATCGAAATGGAAAACGGGCTTGGGGTTGGATCCTACAGGCTGGTAGTCTAAGTCCTCCTTGATCACTTGTTTGGGGGTAGGACTTCGTCTCTCGGTAGCAACCGCTGCCAAGGCTGAAGCCACGGCCTTTGCTCCAACTCCAACACCATTCTGATGAGATGCAGGGACTTGGATATCTCTTTCCTTGAGCCCAGATAGTCCACCAAGTGTTCGTATAAGCGCGTCGGCAGCGTTCTTTTCCTTGTTTTCCATCTTTTGCTTCTGTCGCTGAAGTAGAATGTCGTTTTTCTCACTGTCACGAGCCTGCTTGGCCTTGAGTCGATCCTGCGTACGTTGTCTTCGAAGCTCCTCGGGTGACGGGTTGCCGCGGTATTGTGTCAGGTGGATTGGTACCGTCTGGTCAATTCTGTACTTTTCAGCATACTCGGGACGAACAAGCCAGGGGGCTCCATTCCAGTTCTCCTTCTTGGCAGAGTACTTGATAAAGGTCTTGAGGGTCACCTTTGTGAAGTTCTTTCGGTCTCGAGTCAGCTGAGTCTCGTCACAGACATAGACCTTGTTAGCGTCGCTGACGGCCTCCAAGCGGTACTTTGTGGTGGCAGGTCTGACGTCGCCAGAGTCCAGGGTAATGGAGTTGAACTTTGCCTTTTCTCTAATGATTGCGGGGACTCTTTCTGTGGCTCCTGTTGCGGTTTCGATGATGGCAATGACGATTTCACCCGGGAAAAAGTCCTTCTTGAACTCTCCATAGAGAGTATCCACGAGGCCATCTAGTCTGCTGATTGTGGAAAATTGGATTCGTCTGAGAACGGGCTCCTTGAGATTTTCTGGGAAGGCGTCCATGATCTCCTTAGAGCCGTGCAGCTCGCTCTTGAGAGCCTCGAACAGTGTCAGACACGAATGGCCAGTTACCTCACAGATGAACTTCCTCTGCTTGTAAAAGTCCATGCGGGTCAGGTAGTCGTCGTAATTGTTGAAGTACTCGCCTGTGGCCTCGATCCACCACACCTCGTCATCTTCCTCGACGTAGACGGGCGGAGCAAAATGAATGGCTTTTCGCTTAAACAAAACCTGGGTTAGATGTGTCTTCTGAGGCTAAAATGTCGATCTGACGCGGTCCGTGTGGTTGGTGACATCTGTCTGGCGATTCAACCGGCGTGCCCTGTTTGTGTACTCACCATGGCGTGTCATGTAAGTCGCAAAGACTGTATTTGTGGATTTGATGAGGATTGGTGAAGATGAGCGAGCCAAAATTACAACGCACATGGTTTGCCTTTGCTGAACTTACTTATAACTTACATACAATATACACGCATAAACGCAGTTTCAAAAGCTTAAAAGGAGCTTCGGTTTGATGCCAATAATCATAATGTGACAATAGCTTTACCAGCAGAGGCTGGTCCAGGAGCAAAATTAAACCATGTAGCTTGAATTTGTACTCGTTATGCTCATGGAGATGCGCCTGTCAGCATGCACACAAACTTGGCGACATCTCCCCTACCCGCTACTAAAAATACCTTTTATTCCCCCCGTGTACAGTGCGTTAATCAATCAAACGTTACGAGCATCGGACACAGGCATAAAAGAATGTTCGGGGCAGCTCACCAGGAACGTCCGTCTCAGCCCCCCCTTGCACAACATAACGATAACAACGCCATTGTTTGAGGGAAAATTCAGGAACACGGTATTTGGCTTGCTTTCATTGCACACGCCCCAGACCCCAGTTAATACACTCTTATCTCCGAGCTATCTCCGAATTGGTTAGTACGTTAACGCGACTCTCTCACATCCACCATGATACAGCAGATTGAGTTGGAAGTTGGGTTGAGTCTGAAAGACATACGAAGTGCATCCCAGTGGCCACCAGTAATAGTGTCTGGGTTCATTAGTTTTAACTCCGGGATTTCTGAGCCACACGGAAGCGTTTTATTGCGCGACGAGGTACTGAATCGTTGACGTCCTTATGAGCATTCCATGGACTTTTTTATTCCAACATTTTAGATATTTCCGTCTCGTACCAGGTACAGCTCCTTACAGTGGCTTTGAACTGGAAACATCAGCTTATAGTTGGAGCCATGTGACTGGCTAAAAAAAGGAATGGGTTGTTGTGCTTGAGCCCAACGGCTGGTCCGGTGTCACTGTGACTCGCTTTTGCCTCATTAATGTCGTATTTTTGCAAGCCGCTACTCCTCCTACGAACCTGGTACTTGGTACGACTCCAGACGACCTTTATTTTTAAGTCCATTTTTTTTATAGCTACAGTAGCTTGAAAAAATAGTGAGGCCATTTTCCCGCTGTCAGCAACTGTATAACCTGCTGTCCCCCGACGGCGGCAATAATTCTCTCACTTGTCGCACTAACGGAACCTCAGCTATCTGTTCCCAGGCTGTAATCCGCGGCACGTGATGGCAAAGTCTGATGACGCAGTTCCATACATAACCTCTCCCTTCTATGGCAGCACTTTTAGATTTAATTTTGCCCACGCAAGTCGAACTCCCAACCGCTGAGACACCTTATGCCCAGCTCATCGGTATCAAAGTTACCCTACTGCCTGGCGCTTAGGTAAAATATGTGCATGCCCCAACCTCGACTTGCCTCTTTCGGACACTGCATCAAAACACAATCCAAACAAACGTAATTGCTTGCATTGCATATCATCCATCTTACTTACACTTGTGTGACCCTGGATATTTGAAACGGAAACCTCCACTTGATAAGCACAGCTAGACAGGCCCCAAAACACCCTATCTGTTGGCGAACCCAAGTCACACTTGGTCCTAGACCACCCACCAAACTAGTCCGCTTTCCCATTTACTGGACTTGCATATTTGACCCCCGCTTTCTGACGCACATATTTGTGTCACTCAAATTTGCATCGTATACCATCACACCTCACAATCACACCAAGATGGTGTCCTTACGAAAAACGAAAAACAACTCAGCCACTGGACTGACGACTCCCCCACCCTCCTTTTCCCAAGTTGACACAAAAGCTGAAAACAACAATACCCCCCACCCCACTCTCGACGCACAGCTCCTGGAGCTCCAGGAAACGATACTGAACGAAAGTGACTCGTCCTTCTCCTCGGTGGGCAGCTTTGTTGCCTCCATGGACGAATTCTCCCACGCCCAGACCCCGGAGACGACCTTCACCAGCGACGATGATATCCTACGGGACCTGAAGACGGAAAAGGAGTCCGACAACAACAACGACAGTGAGGATTCAGCCAATGATATGCCAAAGGCTAAGCCCAAGTCAAGTCGGCGGAAACCACTCCCCGAACGAGACGCCGACGCCCCAGAAGTGCTGGACATCACTGAAATCGGCAACCACGACACGTACACCTACAGCGCTCTTCGAAACAGCGGTATTAACAGAAAAGACCTCGAGCTGTTGCACCACGTGTTCCACAACTCCCAGCGACTAGTGGTGATCACCGGTGCAGGTATCAGTGTCCATGCGGGTATTCCCGACTTTCGGTCAGACACGGGACTCTTTGTGAGCCTCAAGGACGAGTACAACCTCAAGACTACCGGTAAGAGTCTGTTCGACGCAAGTGTCTACAGAGAGCCCGCCACCACCCAACATTTCCACTCTGCTATCAACGGGCTGCAGAAACTGTGTTCCGACGCTAAACACACCCCCTTTCACCACTTTCTCAACTCCATTTCGGAACAGAACCGGCTGGCTCGACTGTACTCGCAAAACATCGACTGTCTGGACACGTCGCTGCCCCATCTGACCACCTGTGTGCCTCTGCAGAAGCCCTGGCCTACTACTGTGCAGCTTCATGGCTCCATCAGCAAGATGAACTGCGTCAAGTGTGGATGGATGAGCGATTTGGACCCCGAGCTGTTCGTCGGCGAAGACATGCCAAGTTGTCCTGCTTGCGTGGATCTAGAGGAAGCCCGAGAGGCTGCAGGAAAGCGACCTCAAGGGGTTGGAAAGCTGCGGCCTCGAATCGTTCTCTACAACGAGTTCAACCCTGATGCTGAGTCCATCGGAGAGCTCTCGGCGGCAGATTTGCAGTCTCGACCCGATGGTCTTATTGTGGTCGGCACTACACTCAAGATTCCTGGAGTCAAGCGAATCGTTCGAGAGATGGCTGCTGCTGTGCATGCCATGAACGGAGGAGTTGTCTGGCTCAACCGAGACGATCCTCCTCAGCTTGGAAAACCTTTCCAGGGAGTTTTTGACCTGATGGTCAAGGGCGACTGTCAGCTGGTGCCCAAGCTTCTACAGGACTTTGAGGTGGAGAAGGAAGACCTCAAGATTGAGGCCAAGGAGGAGAAGAAGCGAAAGATTCAGGAGGAGAGAGATACAAAGCGACGGGAACGAGAGCAGGAGAAGGAAAACCGACAGAGAGCTCGAGAGGAGGAGAAACTGCAACGACAGAGAGCCCGTGAGCAGGAGAAGGAGGAACGGCGACGAGCACGGGAGGAAAAAATTGCGCAAAAGAAGGGCATAAAGACAGAAGTCAAGTCTGAGAACGACAGCACATATACAAGTCCTCAGAGATTCGCACAGACGAGTCCACATCGGTTCATGGTGGACCCTTTCCCACCAAACCACCCTCGAAACCAGCACAACCAGCACAACCAGCACAACCAGCACAACCAGCACAACCAGCACAACCAGCACAATCTCATGTTTCAGCATATGCACAACCACCAGTTCCCATCACCTGTACCCACAGGCCATGGAATGCATCATGTTCATTACATGCCTCCTCAAACCTGCAACGATGCTCCCCCACCCAACTGGATACCCCCTCAGGAATATTATTTCCCTAGTCCGCCTCCCATGATGCATTTTCATCACATGCACGGTCACGGGCACCCTGGATTTGCTCAACAGGTTATGAAGGAGAATGACTCCCTCTCAACCTATCAGCAGACGCTTCCTTTCCCAGTGACCAAGCGTGAATACCCCCACAACGAGATGCAATTTGAGCAGAGCAAAAAGCAATGCTAGGGGAGATAGGAGGAAGCTAAGGGAGGATTATTTATTATACGCAATGTATGAATGTAACATATTTTCAACTTTTCATGTAATTACTGTACGAGTACTCGCACCGTACTTTGTCTCTGATGTGCTGGCGGTATTACACACGCATGTAAGCATAGGAATGTAGAGGCACACGCCCGTCAAGAGTTTAATTTTGAAAGAGAGACTCATGTCGAGGCAAAAATGCGAGTTTTTCTTTTGAGATTATGGTTCACCTGACATTATGTAGTTGATGACACGTTGATTATTGTCTTAATGTCTTCATTAGTGCTGTTTTCAGCATATTTTCTTTTTCGCTGGCGGCGTTTTTTTTTTTTTTTTTTTCTAGGGAAATACATTAAAGCTACTTGAGGCNTTTTTTTATTCTAGGGAAATACATTAAAGCTACTTGAGGCCTATAAAATGCTGAAACCCACACGTCGGACTCAAACTCGGGTAATCAGGGGAGAGCGAATAAATCAAAGCTCAAGGGAAGTCAATGACCTCAGTTCCTCCATTCCTCCTTCCTCCTCCTCGTTGACCGGATTTTTTTTTTATTCTAGGGAAATAAAAAAAATACTTACTAAGCAAAACCTAAATGGTACTGGCCACTTTTTCACGACTTTCAAAAAATTGGTTTCTTGGTCTAGTTGGTCATGGCATCTGCTTAACACGCAGAACGTCGGCAGTTCGATCCTGCCAGAAATCACTTTTTGTCTCACTGAGACCCTATTTTTTTGTTTCAGGTTGCTCGATTCGTATGCAAGAGCTGCTTGATACACAAAGAAAAAAAAAAACATTCACCGCATACCAATCCCGTCACGTGTTTGACTTTAATATCCCCCTTATTTTCTACTTATGGTACGATGGAGGGGTATCTTCCATGCTGCGTGCGAGATTAAGCATTCTAGGCGGTTACCCCACGGAGATACACACAATATGATGCTCCGGTCCTTTTCGTGGGACATATGTGTTCACATAAAATTTCCAACCGAAGCATTAAAAGAACTATACGCCCGTATCTTTGGGCGGTTGGAGTTGCATGTGTGGAGCACGGGGCGTTTTGACTTATGACGTATTACGACAACGGTTTTTGGGGGTAGTTGGTTCTAGTTTGAGTGTATAAATCATGAGATTTTAAGCCACAGATCCATTCTTGCGGGTTCTTTCTTGATTGTTGATTGGTCTTTTTTGAAGTATTCAACGTCTGTTGATTTTTCCGCCCTTTTTTCCCGTTTCTGCCACGCACTTTTCTCCCACTTCTCGTGCTTGGCGCACAGTCAAGAAACGCATGTTGGCTTGTCTGGTGCAGTTTAAGTTTGCACCATCTGCTCTGTTTCTCCACATTTTAAAGTTTTTCTATTCATTTTTTGACAAAGTTGGCATTTCTGCAATCGTTAAAATCACCGCTTAAAGAGTTTGCTTCACGAGGTAATCAAGACTGTGGCCAGACCAAAAGATACCAGTCGCACCACACACACCACACGCACGACACAGGTCGCAACCAACACACAGAAAGAGATATTTGCTCACAAAACGTCAATCTGAGAGTCGTCTGTCACGTGACCCACCCTGCACCGTGACTTTCTCATCCCTCCAGTTAATTTGAGACATCCACCAACCCCCACTACGACCGGTACCAAGTTATTGCAGCTTGGCCCGTGGATTCAATTCGCATTCGATTTCCCGACAGCAGTTCCGGTTACACAGCTACAGTACCCGGTGTAAACAGTACAGTTGGAGCTAGCGCCTAATACTACGCCAAGTGGATTGCTGCTAAGTGTCTACTGTACTTGGGCCTTTTAGACCGTTGGATACTTCGACACGACTGGTGGATCCATTTACCCCGACTATAGAGCGATACGCTAGTGGACGCAACACACCATTCCCCACCTCCACAACTACCTCTACAATGACTGAAAAACGTGCAAACGACAGCACAAACGACAACAATTCCACGGCGGTGACGGCGCCGCCGGAAACGAAAAAACGACGAGTTATTCGGGCATGCGACGAATGCCGAAAAAAGAAGGTCAAGTGCGATGGACAGCAGCCGTGTATTCATTGCACCGTGTACTCGTTCAAGTGTACCTACGACCAGCCCCCACGACGAAAAAAGGTGCCTGACAATGCGGAGAAGAGCAAGGTCAGCGAAACGATTCTAGCCCATCTTTTCCCGGATGTGGACTTCTACGCAAACGACTTCTCCCTGGACGACTTTGTGTCGCGTGCACAATATCTGACCCAGTCTGGAGTCAACCTGGTGGATATGCTAGGTCTGAAGCAGGGCGGCAGCAACGGAACCCCTCTTCCAAACATCAACAGACTGGTCAAATCACCCAGCTCATCTAGCCCCGGACTTCTAGGACAGGAGTTTCGAATCATTCTCCCTCCCAAACATGTGGCGTCACACCTGATAGAGTCGGTGTGGAACCACAGTTGCGTTCTGTACCGGTTCTACCATCGTCCCACCTTTATCCGAGACCTCGATTTGTTGTACGACACGGACCCTGAAGACTACACGGACCAACAAAGCAAGATTCTGCCGCTGGTGTACTCGGTGATGGCCGTGGGAGTGCTGTTTAGCATGGACAAGTGCGAACAGCTGGGATTCAAGGACGCGTCGGAAGGATACAAGTACTTTGTGGCTGCCCGACGACTGGTGGACATTGCAGATGCTCGGGAGATGTACGCCATGCAGAGCATCGTCATGATGGTCATGTTTCTGCAGTGCAGTGCTCGTCTGAGTACGTGTTACGCGTACATTGGTGTGGCGTTGCGAAGTGCTCTCCGGGCCGGTTTGCATCGAAAGGTGGCTCACAATTTCAACCCCGTGGAGCTGGAAACCCGAAAACGAATGTTCTGGACCATTTGGAAGATGGATATTTATGTCAACGCCATGTTGGGTCTGCCTCGAGGTATTCCCGAGGACGAGTTTGACCAGGAGATTCCGCTGGACTACGACGACGAGAAAATCACAGAGGACGGTTACTTCCCTCAGAAGGAAAACCATCTGTCGAGTGCCAGTATCGCCAACGCACACACCCGACTCATGATCATCCTCTCGCATGTCATGAAATACATATACCCGGTCAAGGGTGCCGACAAGGACAAGTCAGTTCAGCTAGGAAAAAGCATGTTCGACAAGGTGACGCTTTTGGAGAACGAGATTCGAGACTGGCTTCGAAACCTGCCCGCCGAGCTGAAACCCGGTGCCAACCCCAAACCCGAGTACTACAAGGCCAACCGGCTACTGCACATTTCCTTCTGTCACGTGCAGATTGTGCTCTATCGACCCTTCATTCATTACTGTTCTCCGAAGTTTCAGATTCCCGGCGTGAACGAAAAGGCCAAGGCATGTGCCCGATCGTGTATCAATGTGGCTCGTACCGTCATGTACATTGCCGATGAGTTGGTGTCCAACAAGCTGCTCAACGGTGCTTACTGGTACTCTATTTACACCATTTTCTTCTCTGTGGCTTGCCTGGTTTTCTACGTGCATGAGAACCCCGACACTTTGCAGTCTGAGCAGATTCGAAGCGATGCTGAGCTCGGTAAGAACGCTCTCATGATTCTCAAGGACTCGAGTATCAGTGCTGCTCGAACCTACAAGTTGCTCAACTCGCTGTTTGAACAGCTCAACCGACGAACGGCTGGAATGAAGC
This sequence comes from Yarrowia hollandica, assembly GCA_900519065.1. NCBI lineage: Eukaryota > Fungi > Ascomycota > Dipodascomycetes > Dipodascales > Yarrowia > Yarrowia hollandica. The sequence goes on along the minus strand of ULGV01000002.1, from coordinate 3,349,654 downwards.
CCATTGTCAGCGAGGAGGGTCCTGTGACACGAGTCGACACTACAGATTTCAGCAATGTCGACGCCGGAGGCAACCAGGAGTTGCTGGGCACCGAACTGTTCAAGAAGAAGAAGTCTATGGCTGGCCTGGATCTGGGTCTGGCTGGAGGAGTTGGAGTTGGAGGAGCACCAGCAGATATCGGTCTGGACACTCCTCCTGTTTCTCGCCAACAGGCTCCTCCTGGTGTTTCTCCTGCCACTGCAGTTTCTCAGAACTCCACGCCCGTCTCCATGAACACTGGTGTTCCTGCTGGAGCTGGAGTGTCTCCTTCTGCCGGAGACATGAGTATGGGTGGAGAACTGGGACCCGACTTTGTGCCTCCTCTGAACCATGCCATCCCCGTGTCTCAGCTCCCCACCAACGTTGGTTTCAACGCAGACTCGTTTGGAGCCTTCAACGGTCTTCCGCTCACGTCGGAAGACATTCCAAACGGACCCGAGGAGACATACGTGCCTGGATTCATGGATTCGCTGGAAACCAAGGTGTTTGGACGTTTCCTGCCCCCATACATGCTCAACGAAGGGGGCGCATGCCAAACCAACGCCTCCGACACCAACAGCATGGACTTCAATATTTCCGACCCGCCCGTATACCAAAACAACAACATGGGCAACCTGGAGGACACCAACTGGTCCGAGTTTTTCGATGACGACAATCTCCTGTCGGGTATTCCCAACTATTCGACACAATAACGAGCGACCAAGAAGAATGTATATAATGCTAACGAGAGATGATGAGTCTACCATGAGGTTTTAGGAAGAACAAGAAAACAAATACTGTATATTATCAAACTTGACCTGTAGAGTGTGGGCTGTATCAGTGACGAACATTATTTGTCTTTCACATGGCCAATGTGCGTCTGTTGAACTTACCCAACAGTCTAAAATGACGCGAGAATAGGAGCATATCCAATGACAGCTGGCAAGTGAAAATATTTGGTAAATGGAGCGTTTCAAACAAGTTTTTTTCTTGTTGGACAAATTTCCCTTTTTCTCACGACATGTTTCATGCTTGCTACAGGTGCTCCTCTGCCAGGTCCGCTACTCCACTCAACTTGCAGTGTTGGGCGAACCCTAATACACACACACACCTTATCTAGGAACGTCTGATATTTGATAATCTACAACATATGACGATAACATGATGGAGTGAGTAAGGAAGGCGAAGAAGAGAAATGGCTGGAGAGGCGGGATCTGTGCAGGGTGACTCTCAATGAGTGCGGTGTTTCTTTTTCTACATAAACAAATCATTGCCACACGGCTAAGCGAACCTGAGTTAAGCAACACTGTTAGCTCCATACACCTATGACTGAAGCAATTGTGCCATTTTTCCACGACTGTTCTAACACAGTGACTTTTTGTCCGAGCTATCCTCGCACACACCACAGTCGCTGCGACGACAGGTGTTCTCGGGGAGATACAATACCAGTGTGGGAAGAGGAGTGTTGTGGAGGGTGTATCTGCAATTCGATTCATTGAAGCTGTCCGACTGGAAAAAAGACTTGGAAACACAAAGAAAACGCTATGATTCGTTTCTCAGTGAGTTTGTCAACCCCAGCAACTGCGGGGACCGCAAAATGACGTTTGTGGATCCCTTGAACAACGACATAGACGACACGGATGCCAACGACGCTGAAACTCTGGAGGAGATTCGAAAAGACGTCACCCGAACGTTTCCCGAGGTCGACTTCTTTCAACAGACTCATGTGCAACAATCAATGACCCGGATCTTGTTTGTTTATGCCAAATTGAACCCCCATTTGAAATACAGACAGGGAATGCATGAGTTGCTAGGTCCTCTGGTTTACGTGCTGACCATGGACGGAGAGATATGTGCACCTACAGACGTACTTAGCAATGTCTGTTCGCTACAGTACATTGAACATGACTCGTTTGCATTGTTTGAAATCCTCATGACCCATGCTGCGTCCTGGTACTCTGTTGAGACTCCCTCTCAAATTGTTCTAAAGAGCAGATTGATCCAGCAGAAGATTCTACGACCTGCTGACCCAAACCTAACCGCAAAACTTGAGCAGCATTCGATCGAGCCTCAGATCTGGGGTCTTCGATGGATCAGACTGCTGTTCTCACGCGAGTTTGACTTCCCTAGTGTCCTGGAGCTCTGGGACGCTCTTTTTGCTGCATCTCCAAAACTTGACCTGGTGGACTATGTCTGTGCCGTGCTGCTGTTGCGTATCCGTGACAAGATCATAACATGCACCGACGACACTGATATTCTCACGTGCCTGTTCCATTATCCTACTGTTCCCGACGAAAAAATGTGGTCCTTTGTGTCAAATGCTGTCTATCTGAGAAACCATGTCAACAGAGAAGGAGGAAGATATGTTTCTGATCAATACAGCCACTTATGGCGCGAAGAAATCCCGTCATCTGAATCGGAAACAGCTCGAAACGGTCCAACCAAGCTGGAAGACGTGTTTTCGACGTTGTCACGAAACTGGGGAGTTGATAAAATCTACAGCGAGGTGGTCAGAGCAGCCAATGACGTCAATACTATGGGAATCCGGGCCTCTACTCAGGCCAGACTTAATGATGTGATTGAAGGATACGTGAGACAAAGAACAGACGGAGTGTCTCGTGATCTAGAACGGCTCTCCGACGTGTTTGACAACACTCGTGATGTTGATACCCAGCAATACAGAGACGCGGTAGCCGAACTGAGAGCTCTGAGTAAAAGACTGGCCATCCACGATGGAGCAGAAATGAGTGAAAAACGTCACGAGACACCCACTCCTGATCAACGACCCACAAACAACATCCCTCACGACCCCGTCGTGGCCGGGTCTCGTGAGAGCGTCGCTGAATCATCTTCTCGATCGTCAGACACGCCTACTCGGAAATCTCTTGCTCAATCGCAATTTTCTTGGATGCTCGGTGATGAGTCGCCCATCGGGAAAGTCGAGCTTGAAGATACCAAGTTTGGGCCCATTGCGGGATCTTCTACTGCCAAGCCGGTCGCGAGTGCTGCTTCGAAAAAGAAGGAGAATGTCAAAAAGAATGTGTTTGAGCTAGAGGAGAGGGCTGTAGACGGCCCTCTTTAGGACTTGCAATACAAATGAATGATACGTGTCTTACCAATAACAAAACTGTAGATGATAAGACACCATCCAGAGTGACCAGAGTGACGTGTTAGTAGTGCGGCCGATCTTGTAATTGTGTATTTTTGTGTTGACCAAACACGACATCTACAAATGCATAGGCATCAACAGTGTCGTGATGACAAGCTCTAATGCATTCGTTTTTAAGATGTCGCATCTGACCGAAGGGTAATTATGGCATAGACAGTGACAGCGACACCTGTTCACAGCAATGGGATCCAGACCCACTGCATCAATGATCAACATTCAACTCATCACTCTAGGTACTCACAATTTTGGCTTTGTCCTTTTCTGAGTTGTAAGAAGAAAGTGAAAGGGGAGGTTTAGACTGTTTATATATTCTTTCATACCCTTTCGTGTCCATAACACTACACACTATAACTTATTGAAGGTAGCCCTCTACAATTCCCTACATTAGAAACATCAATCATTAATCATTCAATTCGTAATATTCATAAGGTCAATCATGACCATCTTCCATGGCGTCACAAATCAAACAGCCAATTTCATCGACCACGCCCAACCGGTTCATGCAGCCCAAATGGAAAACATGTCCACACTTAAAAACAACCACACGATCGGTCAGCTGGCCATCAATTCTCTCTCCATCACAACTTTCCTTGCCCTTATTTTTGAACACCATTTTTCCTTCTCGGGCCCGGATCTTGGCCTGTTGCCACGCCTTGTACAGGGTCACTCCATTGACTCCTTTGCCATAAATGGGCTTTCCACAGGCGTCACAGTTGGCGTTGCCCACCTTCCAGCCTCTCAGCCGCTGCTTCTCCAGATCCTTCATCATCAACGCATAAGTGTTAGCGTCCAGGATTTCCTTGGTGAGCTGAAGAAAGCGGATCTTGAACTTGTAGTTGTCGGTGACACCAAGAACAACAGACTTGACCACTCGAGCAGAAGTGTTTTCTTGGTGAAGCAGAATCTTGTGCACCAATCTGTAGGATACCAGATCTGTGGAAAGCTGCTTAAAGCCCAGAGCAATAGCTTCTTCGGACTTCAAACCAGACAAAAACTTGTTCCAAAGAGTCTCATCCTTGTCACACACTCTAGCTCCAACCTCAATCAAGTCCATGTTCTCTCGTTCATTGATCTCTCTCAACACATGATCCAAAGCCTCATCATACCGTTTCTTCTTCTGCAGCAAAACAACCAGAGACTCAATGTTGTTTGTAGCTTGTAACACCGACGAGACATTCTCAATCACGGATTCGTCAAAATCCAGAGCAGAAACCTCAGTCTCGAGCTGATTCAAAACATTGTCCTTGGACTGAGCAAGAAGAGAAATGTAAAGAATCCAAAATGCCGCCTTGGGAGACTCACTTCCAGAGACACGAAGACTGTGGAAATAAGACTTGAGATACAGCAGCTGCTGGTCCTCCTCAATACCACTGCCAAGAATAACAGAATGCAATCGAGGACACCATTCCGAAACCAGAGCAACGGTTCGGCTGGGACTAAGTCGAATGATTTGCGTGAAGTTACTCTTGACAGACTCTTCAATCTTTGACCGGTCCTTGGCTGATTTGGTGCTTGAGTTTCCACTGGTCTCCTCAAAGGACTTCTCAACGACTTCGAAAATGTCATCGTAGAGCTCGGTAGAGAAGCAGTGGTCCACCAGCTTGGGGAAAAGACGCTCAGTACGGTAAATGTACGACAAGGCGCCATTGTATCCAGCCTCAGACAACAAGGAGATAGTCCACTGCAAGTCAAAGGGTCTGAACTTGGAAATCAGTACTTCGGCGGCAAGCTCACATTCCTGTCTCAACTCTCGAGGTGCACTTACACACAAATGCTCCAGAATCGACTTGAGAATACCCTCTCCAAGCATGATGAATTGTGAGTACTTGGGGTAGTTTCGAGCAATGAAAATGAGAGTGTAGACATGACACTCGGGAGACAGCTCGGGGGCAATCTGAAGAAGAACATCGACAATCATCTGACGGTTAATGTTTCTTCCAAAGGACACTTCCTCAGAAAACTGGGTGCTGGTGGCTCCATTGATATTCGCTCCTCCTTGCTGGAAAAAGTGCTCGTCAATCTGAGACTCGGCATGCTCAACATTGTCGTTCAGGAAATGGTCCTCAAACGCCTCGTCGAGAGCCACGTAGAAAGAGGCAGGGTTGAAGGTTATCAGAGACTTGAGATAAGGGTACTCATCTGTGGATATCAACGAGGGGATCTTTCGTCCTCCAACCTTGGGCCAGACAATGAAGTTTCCAATTAGAAGAACGTAATAAAGCGAACTTTTGGCCTCGATTTCCTTCTGAACGGTAGCCATCTTGAGCCCAGTAGGGTAAATTCGACCAGAAAAGATGTAAGACAAGTAGGAATACACTCTGATTGCAATACCATTTTCGTCTCCACTAACGATAGCTTGGAAGAACTCAGACAAGGGAGAAATGTAATCGTTGAGAGCAATATTCCAGATGTAAATGGAGGCATCCAGAAGGCCGTACTTCTTGCACAAGCCCAGAGTAGTGTCCAAATCCAACGTGGAAGGATCAAGCGTGCAGATGATCTCTTCCATTTTATCAGTAGTGTCTTCCGACACGGAAAATGTCGAAATAAGACCCTTGAAGACTCTGGGAGAGACGGAACGAAGACGCAAGTCAAAAACAGCAGTGGCAATGGTGTCCAAATACAATGGCAGATGATCCGAATCTTCGTACATGTCGTAGATGGTGCTGTCGATGGAAGTATCTCCCAGATTGATCAAAGCATCAACACAAATAGACGTCAGTTCAGCCAAATCAAGACTAGTTTCAGCTCGAAGCGCTCGAGGAAGCACCATTTGAATCACCTCCAGAATCGCCGGCTTGACCACTGCTCGTCGAAGAGTATCATCCACGGGCAACCCCACCACCACACCGTCCCCAGCACTCTCATAATAAGCCAGGGCGAGTTTGACAGCATTCAAATACTGCTCCTGCTTCACCAAAATTTCTACCTTGTCATACCAGGACAAGGTGTATCCCACAACTAGTTCGTAGCATCCAAGGAGAAAGATTCGGCCCTTGAAAGTACAAACAGTGGAAGCGTAAGAGTCCAAGGGAACAACAGGAACAGTGTTATCATCGTTCTCCTTGTCTTCCTTGCTGCTGCCACTCTGAGCAATACGCAACTGACCGAGATTATGAGAATACCGATCAAACTTGAGAACATGTTTGCTCAGTAGATCAACGGTGGCACTCAAATGCAACTCACCGTTGGAAAAAGACATGATCAGGAGCGATTGGGTGGCAGTAACAAGTCCCAAAACCTGTCTGTTAATCCACTGAATAGACACAATACTCTCGGAGGTCATGTGACGCGCAATGCTGGTGAATTTGAGCTTCTTGCCAAACCCACCGGATTTCCCTCTGCTCTGAACCTCCAAAATAGTCACCACATTGGCCCAAGAATAGGCCAGAATCGGTTTATCAGAACCCACAACAGAAGTGCTGCTTCGAACTGCAGGATACCACGCCAAGGTACCGACAAAGCCAAGGGTGGGGTTTGTGTTTTTGGGCCTGCCAATTTTGAACTGAGTCATGACGGTGGGGGTAGTGGAAATGATGGCCAGAATATGAGGAGTCATAATGGCCACCAAACCCAGCTCGTCAGTGACGCAAGAAACACTACCCAAGGGGAGAGAAGAGCAGGCGAAAATGGTGGTGGGCTTGGACACACTGGTGACGCTCGTCTGACCCATAATGCATGCCGAACGAGTCTTTCGTCCAGTTATACCAGTGTATCCATCATGCAGAAACGCCTTTCCTTCCGAGTTTCCAGAAACAACACACGAGTGCCGCTTGCCAACAAAGGCTATGCTCAAAACAGCCGCGTTTTTGGACTCGGGAGCAATCACCAGATCGTGCTTCAGAATGTTGAGGTCCCAGGTGATGACATGACCGGACTCGTGTCCCACGGCCAAAAATGTGGCGTCTGAAGACACTGCCAAGCAAGTCACTGGACTGTTGATGTGCACCAGGGCCTTTTTCATGTTTTGCTGGTAGTCAAACACCAAGGTGACTCCATTTTTGGTTCCCACACAAATGGTGTTGGTCACCAGAAGTGCACTGGGTTCTCCAAACTCTAGTTGGCCTGATTCCGAGTAGATCTGGTTAGAAATGTTATGCAATTTTGTCCAGGACATGGAATCGGTAGCCAGCGAGTCTGCTAGAGACGTGAGATACCGGGGGCTAGCATATGCGTTTGGAGAGCCCCTGCTAGTCAGTTCGGAGCCGCTTCTGCTACGACCTGATCGTTTAAGCAGCGATGAAATACGAGTTTCGAACCGCTTTTCAAAAGGTCGAATCTCCATGTTGGAAGAGCTGGGAGACATGCTTCGAACAGCTGCCGTCAAATGAAGAGGTGTTCGAACAGGAGACAGGCCAGCTGTTCGAGGGGATTTGGTAGGTGAAGGAGTTCGTAGAGGTGTTGAAACGGGAGACAGAGCTAGCTCCAAGGTGGGAGACAGAGGGTCTGCCTGCTTGTTCTCTGGTTCTTCTTCAGGCTCCTCGGCTTTATGAACCTCCTCCACTTCAACGACAGGAATGGACGTTCTCGAAGACGTGGAAGAGTTTCGTTTTTTGAAGAAACTGGGCACAGTGGTGTCCAGGTCTGCGTTGAGGCTCTGGATGTCGTCTTCGGTGGGTGAAGTGCGAGCATAATCAGAAAACTGATGTGAGTTTGATTCGTACGATTCAGGCTCAGGAGCCACCATTGTCAGGGAGTTGTTTTCGGGTGCAACGGGGTCGGCAGGTGTACACAGGTGGTTGGCCAGGTTGGGTTCAGTATCATGGCCGTTCATCTCCTGATCTTGTCCCATATCGGCAGGGAGCTCCTCATCAGCCTCCATGGGCTCGAACTGAGGTACTTTCTGCGTCTCCTGGATACCATCAGGTTGTGTCTCCATGTCAAGGGTCGCAGACTGCATCTCTCCAAACTCCTCCATATCCTCCATATCTGCATCCTTCGTCTCCATCTCATCCACATGCATCTCCTTCACCTTCTCCGGCTCTTCCTCTGGCTCCATTGGCTCAAAGGTTGCCACCGGAGCTCTGTGTTCATCCACATCATCATCATAGTCGTAGCTGGTCACTGGACCATTGGGTCGTTCAGGCAGCGTAGTGAATCGTGCAAACGAGCTTTCTCGCATCACTGTAGGACGAGCCTGCGACACTGTTTCAGTGACATCCTCTTTTTCCTCCTTTGCGCCGTTTTTCTCTCTATCCACATTCTCCTTGTCTGCCTTGACCATGTCGTTTGAAGGCTCCGGTTCTGGAGTGGGTTCCAAGTCCGGGGTGGGTGTGGCCGAGTCGCTCTGACTGAGATCGTTCACCAAAGTGGGCGACGACGTTGCTGTGTTAGTTTTTGTGTTCTTAAACTGGCGATCATGTTCGTTCCACTGCTTCAACGTGAACTGTGGGCAGTGCAATGTACTCACCTGATTCAAGAGGATCTATCGAGTCTCTCGAAACGGCTGGCCGGGCAGCTCTCTTGGCCTTTTTCTTGGACTTTTTGGCGCCCATTTTGTGTCACTGCAAACGTATTAGCCAAGTTGGGCTGTTGTTTTTTTGTCCGTTGTGTGCTGTGTGTGCCACTCAGTACGTACTGTCTATCGCTGTCGCTGCACGCAGTGCTACGAAGGTGTACGTCATGCGTTGGGACTTGGGGGAGACCACATTTAAACTTTCGGTACAAGAACCTTTGGGAGGATCTGATAATTTTCACCGCTCAAACTTTACTAAAACCTGCAGGTTGATAGGGAGGGTGCATGTTGATAGTGAGGTGGGGCTGAAAGAGGTGTCTGGTGGGGTTCAAATAGCGGGCTTTGTGTTCATCGCGCCAACTATTCCCTCATTAATTGAGCCATTAAAAACAAGGCATGTTTCCGATACTCTTTTTCAAAGTGTAAAAATACGAAAAGACGAGGTCTATTGTGCAAGGCTGGGCGATGAAAATGATAGGTGGAAATGCAATGGCTGGGAAATGCAGTGACTGGGAAATGCAGTAGCTGGGAAATTGGCAGTGAAAAAACCACCCTATAGGACCGCCCTGTAGAGCCGCCCTATACAGTCGCCGTATAGAATATATTAGTAGCTTAGTCGTTATATTAAGCTGGAGATCTATTGATACGAGTTAACTACAAGACTGTCGATATCAGGGGTACCGGTGCTGTTGGTTGCCTACAATACAGTATTATAAAATAGAATACATTAAATACAAGGAGTGTTAGAAAGACGACTGTCCTCTAAATGAGGAGGGCAGCGAAAGAAAGAACCAGAACAAGCATGGTGGGCTTGGTGACGGAACCGGCGTTGGCCTGAGAAGGACCAGCGGTGGGACCGGAAGAAGGAGAAACCTGAGCAACCTCGGGAGCCTCGGGGGACTTGGGGGTGACGGTGACGGCAAGGGTAGGAGAGGGCTTGGGGGCCTCGGCGGGAGTCTCAGCGGGGGGCTTGGAGACAACGGCAGCGGGGGGCTTAGAGACGGTGGTGGTCTCGACGGAAACAACACCGTTATGGGTCACAGTCTTGGTAGAGACGACGGGAGCAGGAGCGGGAGCGGGAGAAGAGACGACGGGAGCAACAGGAGCAACGGGAGTCTTGGAGACAACGGGAACAACGGGAGCAACGGGAGTCTTGGAGACAACGGGAACAACGGGAGCAACGGGGGTCTTGGAGACAACGGGAACAACAGGAGCAACGGGGGTCTTGGAGACACCGGGGGTGACGGTGACAATAGCAACGTTGGACTCGGTGACCTTGGGCTCGTACCAGGTGGAGGTACCGGAAGTCAGGCAAGAGACGGTGACGGTCTTGGTGACACCCTCAATGACGGTGGTGGGGTGGGGGACGGGAGCGACAGACTTGCCGGGGGTGACGGTGACAACAGCAACGTTGGACTCAGTCACCTTGGGCTCGTACCAGGTGTGGGTTCCAGAGGTGAGACAAGAGACGGTGACGGTCTTGGTGAAATCCTTAGTAACGGTGACAACGGCAACGCCGGACTCCGTGGTCTTCTCGGCACCGTGGATAACGGTAGAGGAGCCGGAGGTCTCGCAGGTGACGGTGACGGTCTTGGTAGCGCTGGTGACGGTGACAGTGGCAACTCCGTGGATGGAGGGGCCGGTGGAGTGCTGCCACTTGTGGCCAGACTCACAGGGGGGGCAGTAAGTGGCGGTGACGGTGGTGGTAGCGGTGATGACCTCGGTGGCAGACACGGAGGCGGGGTCAGCAGCAGAGGAGACAGGGGCAGAGCCGTTACCGGAGGAGACGGGGACAACAGGAGTAGAGGCAGCAGCGGCATCAGAAGAAGCAGGAGCGGAGGAGTTCACAACGGCGGCAGAAGAGCCGACGGGGGTGGGAGCGGCAGCAGCGCTAGAAACGGGGGTAGTGGAGTTGGCAGCAATGGGGGTGGTAGCGGCCTCGGCTCCAGTGTTGGCTCCAGTGTTGGCTCCAGTGTTGGCTCCAGAGCTGGCAGGAGCAGTGGAGTTGGCGGGAGCGGAGCTGACAGGGACCGCCGCAGCAGCGGAAGATGAGGCGGGGGCAGCAGACTCGGTAGCAGGAGCAGTAGAGTTGGCGGCAGCGGAGTCAGAAGCAGGAGCAACGACGGGAGCCTCAGCAGCAGAAGAGCTAGCAGCAGAAGGGCTAGCAGCAGAAGAGCTGGGCAGAGGAGTAGTCTCCTGGGTAGGGCTCTGGGAAGCAGGAGCAGAGCTGGGTTAGTTTCTGCACGACAAAATTGCCAATTGAACCGATTGAGTACTTACGAGTTGGAAAACTGCTGAGCAACGGCAGTTGAAGCCAGGAAAGCAATGGCAAGATGGAATCGCATGGTTGATTAGTGAGTCTGGTTGTCGTGGGACTTAGCGAACGTATAAGCGAGAGATAGCGAGGTCGAGTGATCTGAGGAGTTCATCTTGGGGGAACGCCTGGGATTTTATATATGTGGAAAAGCTGGCTTCAACGGGAGCCCATTGCATCACTTGTGTGTGTAAGTTGGTTATACCTGAGCCTCTCATAAGGTTCTAATCAAGGTTTTGAATTTCCGTCAACTAATTATGATTTATGATTTATCTTTTTCTCAACTATGCTTTTTTTTTCTTAACCCACCAAACCCAAAGGAAAAAAGAAAAAAGAGAAAAGAGAAAAGAGAAAAAACGATAAAACGAGGAAAAGGGCGAAAGAGTAAAAAAGGAAAACTCGAGAGTGGGTAAATACCGCAGCAGGTTGTGAGTCGGACCAAGTCCAAAGTACCGCCGTTACACAAACACGTGTTCAGCCCGACGATCCTCCATCTAGTTCGCTTTCTCTACTGCTTCAAAAACTCACCGTTTAGATCAACCAAGATCACCACCAGCCGTCCTTCTCCCGCCTCTTCTCCGCCTCTTTTCCCGTAGTCGAAAAATCGAAAACTGGGCAATCAAAGTTACACGAGTACGCAGAGCACACAAAGAGCCTATTGTGCTGGCATGCGTCTCCTTTGTTTCTCTCCTGTGGTGTTCAGGTCCTTTGTACGAGAGGTTTAGACGACTCCTGGGAGGGCTGAATGGGTTAGCGAGGAGACCTCGTGGTGTAGCTTTTGATTGGTTGTTATTTGCTGAGCACAGGCATTCTGGGGGTCTCCTGCTGGAAGAGCCTTTTCTTGTTTCTAAAAAGAGGCATGTCCATATAAACAACTGGCCACTTGGAAAGGTGAGCAAAGCATCGTACAGTCAATAACTTGCTGGTATCCACTTTTTCTCTCAATGTAACATGGCCAGGAATGAATGCATGGCCGTTGAAAGTAATTGTCCGGAGTTGAGTTGCTCCCTGCTAGAGACGCACCGGCACCTGTATTCGAGTAATCACCAAATATTACCCATACGCAATCACATGGGAACAAAAAGAAAGTCATAACCTGACGATTATCTTTCTCTGGTTTATTTTTTGGGCCCGTCGAGATAATGCTGGCTGTGCTGGGGAGAGCTGGACAGTGTTTTGGTATCTCCAACCTTAAGTGGGGAGAGAGGGAAAATATTGGGGGCTGATTGGAAATAATAGAGGCAATGTATGGAAAAAAGAAACATGGAACTTTTTATTAATTTCCCAGATTAGTACACTTTCTGATTTTCAGCACTCCACGACCCCAACTTATACCTGATTTCAAGGACAGTTTTGTAAAAAAGAAAATGACGCCCACTTATGCCGAAAGTCAAAATCACGTTGTGGTTGCATCTCCCACGCGAACATTAGACACCAAAACACCGCCTAAAAATAATAATACTCCACAGTCCACCATATCGCCGATAGATTTGAGAGAACAGGGGTTTCCCGCTTCGCCCGATGCAAACACCCTCAAACAGCTCCACGAGTCTTGTGTAGGCTTCAGCGCGCAGTATTCAAATGTCGGAGACAAGGCATCGGTGCTGTGGGAAACGGCACATCTACCCATTCTGTGTCTGTTGAGAGAATGGGAAAAGCAAGAGCTGCCGTACAAGCTCAAACGGCAGCTCGTGAAGATCCGACGAGCCATTGTGTTTTTCTGGACCGAAGTGATACTCGGGGTTGAATACCTTCTTACGGAGGACGATAGGAGCCGGATCAAGAGAGTGCTAGCCAGAACTAACCGAGCCAGTGTTTCTGAGCTGATCACCTCGGAGCCTGGAAACCCTCTGGGCTACTATTATCTTGCCGAAACGCATCGTTATTCAGGCACTTGCAAAGCCTATGTGGAATGGTTATACAAGTGTGCTTTGATGGTGTCTCCTGATCTGAAAACCGCGGTATATGACTCGTTGGCCAAATACTACCATATTTCAGGCAACGACACCAAGAGAATCATTGCGTTGCAGTCCAGTTTCATGCTCAATCCCACTGAGCAAGTCCAGGATGCAATCATCTCCCTGACTGTAGGCCGCAGCTTTGCTTTTGACGGTCTGAAAACGTCCAGAGAGTTGCTGGAACACACAATCATGACTCTATTGTGCGGAAGATCGGCACTCTATGTGGTTGAAGCTCTTCACATTTGTCTGCATGGCAACTATCAGTCTTGTGATGATGAGCTGACCGAGCGGCCATCGTTTTCCGAAATCCAACATTCCAAGTCTACAGACCACCGTCTGACGCACCTTTTACCTTCTGTGTTAGCGCTTTTCGCTTACAAACCTGGCCTGGACTATCTGCATAGTCACACGACTATAGAATGCCTCAATGGACTTGTTGACAAGTTCGGTGGGGGTCCGACTACGAATGATTTCAAGGAACAAGAAAAGGTAGCGCCTGGCGATCTGCTTTTTGAGGAGCTTGAATTGGCTTCTGTGTCGGCCTTTTCAGACATTACCCAGCTGCGCAGAGACCTCTACGAGAACATTGGGTGTCAGTGGGCTAAATTGAAACAGATGGGCAGGACCCACGACGTTTCGTTCCATGACTTTCAGCGTGTGCAATGTATCATTCATTTAGCCCTTTCCAAAATTCCCAGTCTGGAATCCAACCTATAATAATAGAAACTGAAATGCAAGCACAGTAAAAGCAAAATGCGAGAGATCGACAGATCGACGCACCATTGTCATTCTGCAAATCGGCTTGCGTGCATGTTTCTCGACGTCAGTCCTGAAAGTCTGACGATCCTTTGTATGGCGACACTCCTCAGCGTATTGGTAGGGTTAGAGTGTGCGAATCGCGAATATCCACCAAAGCAGGGATTGCAAGGACGCGCACGGCCAAGGGCCCTAAACGCTATTACGATTGCTGTCTTAAGCGCGCTCGAGTGGGGGCACCCTTTGGAGCGTTTGGGGGCAGCACAAATGCCCAAAGCAGGACTGGCCGTTTCCCAACTGAGATAGAGACGTATGTAACATTGGTTTTTCCGAGGCTCTGTCTGACACAGTCTTTTTTTTTGAGCAAACTTCAGAAAGTGGATGTAGAGCTTGAGTCTACCGGTACCAAAAGTCGTGAGTAAAAGAGTGATAAACCATAATAATGTACTTACACAGATGAGATTGATGTCTCTTCTGTAGTGATCTACAGAGTACGTCATAATCGCCGCACGTTGGCTGGCGTAGATCTTTGGAGATCAGTCAGCTGGTGGTTAACGGCAGCCACGGGATCCAGTGATTCGAATAAGACGGCTTTTTCCCACAGCACCAGGACTCGCACTTCCCTCCTACACTTCCCCTTCATTCAGCATCTGCTCCTAGGCTAAAGATGCATTCCAAAGGGGTCCCCACCAGTGTCTGTGCTTGCCAGGCGCATTCCAGGCACTCTACTGCGCATGTTACAATGGAACTAATAGTGGTTCTATGCAAGCAGATAAGTGGGCATGGGGTACTACAGGAATTACTAAGACTTATCCAACCGTCTGGTCTGTTCCAAAGGGGTATCTGCTTATCAGCAGCATCTCAGATTTGCGCGGCATTTTCTCTTCTCTCTCTTCGTTTTTTTCTAAGAATACATCTTTGTTGTCCGATAGTTGACAATATTGGCGTATAGCACAGGACAATATCTAAATATACGACGTTTAGTGAAGCGTGTACGAAAATAACCCGCCCGAGCGACTTGTGTGGGTGAGTTGAGCTTTTACATTTTGGCATTGACTTTTGCCTTCCTTCTTTCTTTTTCCCTCTCCACGCATTTGCTTTTTTTTTCTGCAATAATACAATAACAACTTGTTTTTTTACTGCACGGCTAAGAGTCTATAGCTTGTGTACCGTGCGTCATTTTATACGGATAATTTTGCCCATTTGATTGGGGGAGGTGTGGGAAAAAAAAAAAAATCTATCGAAACTCATTGTTCATACAGCTCCTGTAGAAAAAAAAGCCAGCCACCTCCCGCACAATTAATACTTGTAAAGTTGGTTCATTAGTTCATTAGTTCATTAGTTATAGCCACAACCTTCTTCGCCTCCAGCCATTTCTCACGATACTGTAATTACAGTACTCCAGACTAGCTCCAACTTTGGCACTCAGATTGGATTGTCTCAGTTTGATTAGTTGTGGGTGTGAGACAGGTTACACTGGCGCCCAGGTGTTACACAGACAGCACAATTGTCTTGTAAAACGGCTTTTCTTGCCTTTGCTATCGTTAGTCGTATTCTATACAATTGCTGCACTTCGCCTCGTTCAACTACCGCTGGATCGACAAGTACAAAGAGTTGGCACAAGTGGCCCGTTTGGTTTGCACAGTCAATCGATACTCTGGAGAAAGGATAGCCTCTACTTACATCGCTGGAACAATAAACAATGAAAGCCTTTTTACTCAAGCTTCGAGAGGAAGTTGGCTTTGACTCTGACGCGGAAAAAAAACGTGATCGTCCAAAAGATCAGCCGGGAGATGAGCCGGGAGTTGATCCAGACAGCGTGGAGACCTGGGTTGATCAGCTGATAGGTGGGCTGGATTAAGCAGTTGTCTTCAACAACCAGTCTAACATGAGAAACTAGAGCCGTTGTACCCATGCAAGAAAACGAAAGATAAATCACGCTTCAGACTCTGGGGTCCATTCCAGCCGCCCTCCTAACAAAAACCAGAAATAATAGGAGCTTATTTTTTTGGCAAAGGAAATATCTATCGACGAATTTATGCTTGGCAACAGAATAAAGTGTCCGCCCTTTCGGTGTACAGTGCGGAGTCCATGAAACCACGGTAAATGACGTTGCAGCGAAATGGCAAAAAAAGCCACAATTTCTGGTTCGTGACGAGTCCAATGATACACATAATCAGGGTGGTATATGGGGGTGTTTGCCATGCTTGCTATAGAATAAATTAGCTTAAAGGTGGCTTTGGTTTGGAACATCAATAGTTGTTCAAATGGTGCCCTAGTCGCAACATGAGTTCTATTTTCGACATTTGCTCCCTCAGACACATCGAATGACACCAATTTCGTGCCTTTTGCTGCCTCTCCCCACACTATTGATCCGCATTTTAATTGCGCAGCGAGAGCAGCGTCTAGTAGCCCAATTCACAGTTAACATTCCTGCCATGGCTGGATACGTACCACTAGCTACTGTACCACTCAGAATCAATCCATGTTACTACAGTATTTTTCACCCAGCCCATTTGGGGAAAATGTGTGTCTTACTTGGAACGTATGACATTGGTTCGTGTACTCGTACTACCGGTACCTGGTGCTCGCACAGTCGCTTGCTTTTTCCTGGACATATGTATTCACCCATCTGGTACCTGACTTAATTAATGATGGCAGAGTCTGACCCAGTGTACAGTATGTGTGTACCTGAAAAAATGTCTGAGATTTTTTTTTTTTTTTTACTGTACTGCCTGCCATGGGGGGCCTGTCTTCCCCCTGGCAATCCCTGCTTCGCCAGATGCCCACCTTACTACCAGGTACGGCATGGTACCTTTCGGCAAAAAGCGGTTCTAAACCTTGGAGGGAAGAGCAGTCGAGTGCGTCTTTGTTTGGCGTGATTTTTACACTGATTTACACTGATTTACGCTCGTTTCTTTTTGATGTACATTGCCTTTAGTGAGGCCGATCTGTGGAAGACGACAAAAAGCTAACAACGGGCCGATAGCGTGATAACGGTTTTCTGGAGGAAGGTACAGGTACGGGGAAAATCGGAGCATGAGGAATATATCGATAACAGGAGGATTTCTCGATAAGTCGCATTTCGCACCCTGGGATACTTACTGTACAAATGCTGGATATCACCTTACAAGTATATTAATTACAGTGCTTGTATCATAAAAACGTGTTCTATCCATATGTAGTCGTTTTTTACTGCACAATACGGGCACGCCGAGACCAGGAACAAGGGCGAAAAAAACATGGGCGTAAGCGCTGGCACTTGTGCTTGTAAAATAATTAATAATGATAAAAAGAGGCAATAATCTGCAAAGAAGGAAATACAAGCGGAAGAAAGCCGCGTCCAGCGAAATGGGGAAAAATAAATGATGTAATTATGCACAAGCATGGTCGTGCTTGGATTGACAAGGCCAAACAAAAAAAAAGGGACGAAGTAAGAATCAAATTGAAATATTTTCTGTCCACGTGTGCAATGTATACGAAGGGTCGTAGAAAGCTTGGGAACACCCGAAAAATACTTGCAATTAAGGGGTGATTATTATCGCATTTAACCACAGTGGTGCTTGTACCGAAATAGATCCATGTGATACAGGTAGAAAGGGGTGAAATTGGTTTGTGCACAAACACGTAAAGCTGATATCTCGTACCCACAACAAGCCGATCTGTCAACCCTGCCAATCACCCTGTCCATCTTCACGATTTTCTAATTCCGCCTTTAATCCAACACAGCCGCAAATCGAACCCAGAGCACCATCGCGTAAAATAAACTTTCGTACATGCACTTCAATACTCACCACCAATTTCGAGATCACCATCAGCATGAATCTGTCGCTTTTGGACCCGTTTTCGCTGGCCCAGGACTACCCGGAAACGCTGAGCAAACGACTGAGTGAGTAGCACAACCTGGACAATACATCCCCAAAACGCGAATACTAACACAGAATGGGGCCACTCATGCTGCATCTCGTTCAACAGGAAAGGCGACTACTTTGCATCGGGACTTGTGGATGGCACAATTGTGATTTTTGATTTCGACACACACGGCGTGATTGCCGTTCTGCGAGGTCATTCTCGACAAATCCAGAGTCTCAGTTGGTCCAAGGACGGACGTTACATTCTATCAGCGTCGCGTGACTGGACGTGTATGCTGTGGGACTTGAGCACAAAAAAGGCGACACAAACAGTCAACTTCAACACCCCCGTGTGGGGTGCACAGTTGCACCCCTCCAATCATGAGCTGTTTGTGGTATCTCTGTACGAAGCTGCTCCCAAACTTGTTCAGTTGAGCACCACTGAGGGACACACGATGCACGATCTGCCTACAGACGAGCGAGTTGACAACGAGGACTCAGAAACGGCTAAAAAGCCCGTCAAGCACTTGACGCTGGTGACTCAGTTTGACAAGTCCGGTACGTATATTTTCGCAGGCACCTCCAGAGGGTACCTGAACGTCATATCCACGTCGTCTCGAGAAATCATGCATTCTACACGGGTGACTTCGTCGTCCATCAAGAACATTGAGGTCAGTTTATCGGGCCGTTCGCTGGGAATTAACTCGTCGGATCGAGTGATTCGACAAATTCAAGTGCCCACTCTTCTTTCTACAGACCCCGACACGTGGGAATTTGAGGTGATTCTCAAGTACCAGGACGTGGTAAACCGACTGCAATGGAACTCCATCACCTTTGCGTCCAACGGAGAGTACATGTTGGCGTCCACTTTTGAGTCCCATGACGTTTACATGTGGGAAACGAGTATGGGATCGTTGGTGAAGATCTTTGAGGGCCCCAAGGAGGAGCTTACGGGCATTTCGTGGCATCCTAGTCGTCCCATTCTGGCGGCTATTGGTTTGGATACAGGTGTCATTTATCTGTGGTCCACTATAACGCCCCAGCGATGGTCAGCTCTGGCTCCTGATTTCGTGGAGGTGGAAGAGAACATCAACTACGAGGAAAAAGAAGACGAGTTTGACATGGCTGATCAGGAGGATCTAGATCAGCAGCGACAGGATGACGAGGACGGCGAGGTGGACGTGATGACCATTGAGCAGATTAGAGGTGTGGTGGGGCAGCATGAGAGTTTTATTGTTCCCATTGAGTTGTCTGATGTGGAGGAGGCCCCTGTCAGTGATGACGACTAAGAATCGGATTTGGAAAGGAATGAAGGAGGAAAAATATCAACAAATGGTGGGCGAATATGACACCATTGGAATCATGTACGGTACAATATGGCTAATTAGTTTGGATATGGAGTAAATTATTGGTTTTTTTTCTTCTTTTGGGTGGACTGATAGGGAACTCTGATGGTCTTATCTCGTTATCGAGAGCAACATGCCAAGGTTGATCATCTCAGGCGGATAAACGAAATACCAGTAGTTATAGACGGTGAGATATTTATGGAACAAATGAAAGCAATATCATAAACAACGCCCACCCATCTGCTTTCGTAGATTGTCTAATATTAGCTACTGGTACATATGTCACACGTCACTGGTGCTTGACGTCCAACAACCCCTCACACCGGCTACCCCACTTTTTAGACTGAAGATCAGTTCATGTGCACGGGCTTTCGCACATTTTTATTTTTCTTCGATCTATTTCTCTCTCTTGACTAATACTTTATGACAGGCCCAAATAGGAGTTCAGGAACGGGGTATACTTGAGAACGTGCTAAAAGAGCATGAGCAAGAGTTTATCGAGTTCATGGTCCGTCTCACACGACCGAATTAGTGAAAACCGTGCCGTACTGTGCGACATTTAAGAATAGTTACTTGCAAACGACGATCTAATCCGCGCAGGTGTATAACAGGTGAGCACCAGGTACCAGGTACTGTACGATATGGTGTTGTATGACAGCAATGACACAACTCACCCCTTAGACAGTCACACGAGGCAGTGCAGTAAAGACACCGCCACTGGCAATAAACTTGCCCAATAATTGCTGCGGCCTAGACCCAGAGAGAGTGGTTGCTAAAGCAACTGACGTGACTTGTTTATACTCTTTTTAGCGTGTCCCAAACATGGACACCACGCGATGAAGCCACAGCCAGTTTACAAAGATGAGTTGTGTATCCAGTGTATAATCTCAATGGCTCGGAAACATGCAAAATAAGACCGCCTGCCCATGTACCATGGTACATGTCTCTACATACCCGAGATAATGCGCAAATTGCTCACCGCCGATGCTATCGTTTTTTTGCTTCCTCGGAGAACAAGCCTTGTAGAAAAGTCTGCGTGCTCGATTCGGACGACAGACGCCTTGTTTGGGAGAGATGTGCAGGTACGTACGGTTTGACACGACAACTGAGAGATGTGTTTTTGAGGCGTTTGAGGGCATAAATCGACACAGAAAAATGCTGAAAAGACACAGATCACGTGTGAAATATCCTCCTCACGTGACCTAAGTGTTCCGAGCTCTTCCCGTTCCGATTTAGATCCTCTGCCAAGCCCCTAATGCCTTATCAGTGGGTCCCTTCAGAATGCAAACCTTGATAACGCCGCAAAGTGCCAAAAAAAACGTATTGGCGTGAACTGAAACATGACCGAGCAGGGTGAGGAAAAAAAGCCGAGGAAAGGGAAAAACAAAACTACAAAAAAAAGAGTGGGAGAGAAAATGTATATAAGCCTGCTCTAGGGCGGTCTTTTTGCTCCCCAAGAAATCTATTCGCTCTTTCTCACACAAACACACTCGCTCAAAAATGAAGTTCTCTCTCGCTGTCGCTGCCGCTGTTGCCGGCCTTGTCTCTGCCGCCGCCAACGCCACTGCCGTCGTCACCCAGATTGGTGATGGACAGATCCAGGCTCCCCCCTCTACCGCCGCCCAGGCCAACGGTGCTGCTGCCTTCGGTGTCTCTGCCGCCGCTGCCGGTGTTGTTGTTGTCGCTGCTCTCTTCTAAGCATCCTAATAATTAATACTGTCACCCTCTATTACTTGTACTGTACCTGCCATGAGTGTCGAGATAAATCCCCAATTCTGTAATGTGAGGTGGTCTGGATACATTTCCTCTTGTAGATCTGCACAGTATGTCTTGTGGCTATGCATCATTCTGTAACATCTACAATAGCACCATCTACTCGTATCCACGGAACTGTAACCAACAGTCTATTCTCTATTGTACCGGTGTTCTCACAGGACATTCCTCTCTTCACTTATACGCTTATACGATCGACCTCTAATTACGGACTGCTTTCTCGGACTTACTATGTAGACTGTAAGCGAGGCTGTAAAACCACATGGTCGGAAATACAAAGTGTCAAAAAGCCGGCCCATGCATATGAACATTCTCACGATCCCGCTTTCCCCGCTTGATATTATTTTTCATACGGCTAACAAGGACGGGGCTCTGGAATGTCGAATCATGAACTAAAACACTACTGGTAGTGGGCTAGTTGTGGGTCCAGAAGAAATACGAGCCCAAATAAGGATTTCACGCGATAGCAATGGGACACCGATGGGTTTTAATCACCGCAGTTGATCCACATGACCTTTTCCCGATAATTTTAGACCCACTGAGACTCTTAGCATTTTTACCTCCACCTTGAAATTTCACTCATAATACAGCACGCGACAGAAAGTCAATGTTGAACCAATGTTGAAATCTTTAATTTCCCGCAGAAGGCTTGATATCACTAAAAACACGCATATATTTACATCAAAATGGACCTCTGAAGGAGAGAAATCCAACAGTATCCCTAGCTAACCAATTAAAGCCCTCGCCGGGGAGTTTCGAGCGAGTTTTCCTTCCCGCGATTTTTTGAAATTTCAATCAAAAATCGCGCCGATGGTTTAGTGGTAAAATCCATCGTTGCCATCGATGGGCCCCCGGTTCGATTCCGGGTCGGCGCAGATTGGTTACGGCCATATCCTGGTGAAAATACGGCTTCCCGTTCGATCAGCCATAGTCAAGCACCAGAGAGCCCAGTTAGTATTGTAGTGGGAGACCATACGAGAATCCTGGGTGCTGTAATCTTTTACCAATCGCGAAGCCGTTTGTTTTTGCCGCGTAGAGTTTTTTATTCTAATACATCACTTTCGACGAGTAACATGTTCCATATTGATTGATTCTTGATCCATCTGATCCTGTTTCAAACTCTGATCTCGTTGATCAACTCAGATAAGCTAGTTTAACTTTTTATGAGCGAGGTAAGTAGTAAATGGGGAGTCATATCGCAGTATCTATATCACTTGGTAAACTGCTATCGCGCTCAACACCTTTCGAAACCTGTCTATAAATATCTCATCTGACCAATTACCATGGACTGTCTCATTTTAGGTATGGCTGGTACAGAGTCCTTTTCCTTCAACTTGGCACAACTCAACTTGTCCCGATCCACATGTGGGTTGAAATGCTACCTCATAGTCACCGTACCAAACATCTAGGGGAGCCCCACTAAACCAACTGATCGTTGTGTCTCCTGCGTCGGTCTAATTGACCAGTCAATGTGTGCAGATGACCAGCGCATCTGTGTAATTGCCAGTGAGTGAACACTTGGTAGGAAATGCACACCCACGGGTTGTACTGTATATACCGCTTCCGGTAATTCACCCCTGGAGTTATACAAAGAGATCTTGATACGAGGTGATACTCAACAATTGCCCATTTGACAACTCAGTGGATTGAACACATGAGCACTGCCTTCACACACACGCACAGGAGTATGTACTGTATCGTACCTCACCTATATTCTGACCTGTAAATTGGGCCCCATCACTGTGCCTCATATTCCTTTCCAGATACCCAATATAGATTATTAACCGCATATAAGCAATCAGATGCACCACTGAGGTGGAGCTGTTTTCCCCGCCGTTAATAAACCTTTGCAATTATAATAGATTTGGTGCGGCTTAGAAATTGTATCCATGTTGATTTGCCTTTTAAAATACCCCAATTACTCATTTCCTATGGCCAATGGAAAGCTGTGGTGCAAGTACTTACCACCTAACAATTTCCACGGACCTGCGCTTCTGTAGCGTCCATCATGTCGTTATTGCCATGTGCTTTTGGCCCATCGTTTTTTGCTGCCAAACTGGGCTTTTCGGATGACCGCTTGAACCCTAACGGCGATAACTGCTGCACTGCTGGTTAACTGCGGACGGGGCGGAGAGCGGTATTTGGTGGACAATTGGCTGAAATGGACGGTTTTTGGGAATGAAATTTAGTAAAAAAATTGACTCGATTCTACACAAACACTGAAACCTGCTTTTGGCTCAAATTCTTTGACTCTTCTTTATGCCATCACGTTGTCCACTGTCTCTGAAGTTAAGGTTAACCCGTATGCATCAACCCCACACTAACTAAAGAGTGTATATATAGAGAGATGGAAAGGTCACTCCTCCTCAATCACTCACACACTCTCCAACAACAATGGCTACACTTGCTGCTGAATCCAAACCCGCAATTGAACAGACTGTCGACCAGGCAACTGCGTCCAAGAAAATCCCCGGGTTTGTTATCAACGTGGTAAACAAGAAGGGAGACTCTCTGGTCAGCTATGCCTCTGGAAAAGAAGGAGCTGAGACAGACAAGCCCATGACCACAGACCACGTTTTCTGGCTGGCATCTTGCTCCAAGCTTTTGGGAGCCATCTCCGCTATGCAACAGGTCGAGAAGGGCCTCATTGGTCTGGACGACGCAGACAAGGTGGAGGAGCTGGTGCCCGAACTCAAGGACGTCAAGCTCATTAAACAGGTGGACGGAAAACTCCAGTTTGTGGAGAAGAAAAACAGAATCACTCTTCGAATGCTGTTGACCCACACAGCTGGATTTTCGTACACTTTCTTCCACCCTTGGCTCAAGGAGATGTACCCCGATGTGGACGAGCTCCGAGGAGGCAAGGACGTGCTCAAAACTGCCCTTGTGTTTGAACCCGGATCCGACTGGGGCTACGGAGCGTCTCTGGACTGGGCCGGCGTCGTCGTTGAGCGTCTGACCAAGACTCCCGTTTCCGAACTCGTCCAGAAACAGATCTTTGATCCTCTCGGCATCAAGGAAATCACCATGCGACCCACAGAGGAGCAGGCTAGCCGTCTGGCAAAACTGCACCAGCGAGCCCAGGACGGATCCCTCAAGGAGCGGGATCACGTGTACCCTCTTGAACCTACTTTCGAGTCCTTTGGAGCCGGTTTCTGGGCCAAGGGTTCCGAATACACAAAGGTGCTGGCTGCTCTGCTGGACGACGGAGGCAAGATCCTGTCCAAGGAGTCTGTGGATATCATGTTCACCAACCAGATTCCTCAGTGGCCCGATTACGGCCGACGAGGCATTCCTGCTGCCAAACCCGAGCTAACTAACCCTCTCCCCGAACTCTTTCCTCAGGGAGAAGCTCCTCAGGGATGGGGAATTTCGTTCATGCAGACCATTGAGCCCACTCAGACCGGTCGAGGCCCCAATGTGGGCTGGTGGGCTGGAATCATGAACTCTTTCTGGTGGGTTGACCGGGCCAAGGGAGTTGCTGGACTGGCCCAGGCCCAGATTCTGCCCTTTGGAGATATGGACACTATGGTCCTCTGGCAGACCATTGAAGCCCTGACTTACCAGGGCCTCAAGGAGTAATTCTTGTATCTGATTATCGTAATCCATTCATTTACCCAACCATATATTAACATTACTTATTACATCAAAACTTATGCTTGCCTTCAAATCTTCTTATGCTTGTAAGCCAACAACGGGCTCAGACTCTGCAGACCACAGCCCTTTTTGAGGAACTCGTGGTTCACCAGCTCATCGGTAGATGCTCTATAGTTGACATCCACACACAGACAGACGGACAGGAACGCCTTGATGTCTTTACTGAGCCGCTCAGGATGCTTCAACTTGGGAGTACCGTTGGTGGCAATCAGATAGAGAGCCTTAAGAGGCTCCTCGTTGAGATACGGGGGCTCGGACTCGATCATCTCGATCGCCATGATACCCAAACTCCACACATCCACCTTGGCACCGTACTCCTTCTGCTTGACCACCTCGGGAGCCATCCAATAGGGGGTTCCCACCATGGTGGCTCGCTTGTTCTTCTGGTCCGTGAGCTTGGCACAGAATCCGAAATCCGTGATCTTGACATGGCCCTGGTAGTCCAGCAGCACATTGTCACTCTTGATATCTCTATGGATGATATTCTGGTGATGCAGATGTTGCAGACCCTTGCAGGTCTCGCCGGAGATGGTGGCGATCTGCTCTTCGCTCAGACTGTTGTTATCGATAATGTCTGTGAGAGCGCCTCCCTCCATGTACTCCATGACCACCCACAGGTCATTGGTACCTCGGAGATAAGCGTCGAGGAAGTTGACAATGTTAGCATGCTGCGACTCCTTCATGACGATGATTTCGTTGACGATGAGCTCCTTTCGGGGCTGCGACGCCAGATCCATCTGCTTGATGGCCACCTTTTTCAGCTGGAACTCGTTGGTCATGGGTCGAGCCACGTAGACCGATCCAGACGCTCCCTGGCCCACCTTCTTGAGCTTCTGGTACAGCGGCGTGGGGTCCTGAGGGTTGACCACCGACTTGAGTTTCTCAGTGATCTGTGCGTCCGTCATGGTGGAGATTCGTCGTTCATCATGCTGGGGTTTCTTCTTGGGACCCTCCAGAGCGGCGGTGGTGGCAGCAGCGGCAGCAGCAGCGGCAGCAGCAGCAGAGGCGCCAGGAGACGCCTTTGTGGGCGAAGTCTTTGTGGGCGACATTCGAGGGTAGCCTCCCTGGCCCACGTTAGCCGAGGGGGGCTTCTTGGGTGACGTCTTGGGCGTGGTCTTTTGAGGCGAAGGAGCGGGTCGCTGAGGCTTGAACTGAGCAGGAACAGCACCGGGAGCAGAAGAGGGAGGAGGTCCCTGAGACTGCTGCTGTTGCTGTGGCTGAGACTGCTGCTGCTGAGAAGAGGGCACAGGAGCAGCTCGCTGAGGCTGGAACTTGTCTCCTCCTTGAGAAGAAGAAGGACCAGCAGAAGAAGGACCAGCAGAAGAAGGACCAGCAGAAGAAGGACCAGAAGAAGACGAGGAGGGCACGGGAGGTGCGCCCTGAGGAGGTCCTCCGGGTCCTCGAGAAGAAGCAGCCTTCTTGACCATGAGAGGAGCCACGTACGAGTTACCGGACGACACAGAGTTGATGGAACTGGAAGAGTTCTTGTGTCGAAGCATGGGTCGTGGAGGAGCAGGCAGGTCGTGGAGAGCTGCAGTAGCCACAGGAGACGCTCTGTATGCCGAGGGAGACGTCTTGGACGACAGAGAGCCCTGGGACGACGACTGGGTCATGCTGGTAGAAGTGGGAGTGGTGGGGTAGGTAGGAGAAGACCGCTGCTGGTACGAATCCATATCCGAGTTGATTCTGAGCAGGGGATGAACGGGGGTCTGGCTGGATCCGTTTCCTGCGCTTCCCGAGCCCGCACCAGCTCGCATCTCGTTTCGGAGCTCCTGTCGAAGTTCGCTTCTGTCTCGAGGGGCAGCGGTAGAGGGGAGACCGTCTGGTCGCTCAGGTCGGGGAGGAGCTGCTCGAGTGACATTAGGGGCTGAGGGTCGTCGAGGAGCCGATGTGGAGGGAGACAGCGAAGTGAGAAAATCGTCGTCGTTCTTTCTGCTCACAGGAGCATTATATCGAGCAGGGGTAGTGGCTGCGGAGGACGATGTCGAAGAAACCGATCCTCCAGAGGGAACAGGTTTGGTCCACTCCTGCAGGTTGTTGGCCATTCGCTGGGCCTGCTGCTGCTTCTGCTGCTGCTGCATGGCTCTGACTCGAGCGGCGTCCATGGTCAGACCCTCGTCAAACTTGTTTTCAATGCCAATGCCCAACGACGACGCGTTGAAGCCCATGGCCTCCACGTTTTCCTTGCTGTAGAACTCCAGCACCTCGATGACGGCCTGCGGGTTCTTGGCGTAGTCCTCCTTGGTGATGGCCGAGGTGGACAGCAGCTTGCTCCAGGCGTCTGGAAGACCGGTGAAGCCGCCAGAAATGGGATCGAAGCCCACGTGCACCTTATGGGTGAAGTTGGTGGGGTTGGAGACGCCCATGAGCGGGCACTTTGAGTAAATCTCGTCGATCCATGCGTACAGCTCCGTGTCGTTTTTGCACACGACAAACACGGACTTGAAGCCCGACGAACGGACAATCTCAAAGCAATAGGGCTTGAGGTCGACTCGGGTCACGTTGGACACGGTGTACAGCGGGATGGAGAATTGCACCGACGAGTTTTCCGACTTTTGGAAGTCCAATGCATTTTCCCGCAGCACCAGGTACTTTTTCGTCCACATGAGGGATCGGAACGACGAGCCATCTTCTTTGACGGATGCAAAACCGGCCTTGAGCACGCGGTTGGACGATGCCGGCCGCGTGATGGCTTCTCGCGTGATTGTGGGCGCCACTCGTGTCTCGGTGGGGCTCACCAGGCCCGCCAGGTTGGTGCCGCTGGACGACGCCGACAGGCTGCTGGCAAATGGTTTGGGTGGCGGTGGTGCCGGGCCCGGGTTTAAAAATGCTTGGCTGAATTGTGACACTGTGTTAGTGGTGTTTGAAGAGGCCATCAGGTTTGTCGAGAGAACATGTGTCATGAGGCAATCAACGTTTAAAGGTGTTCGTTCATCTCAGAGTTGAATCTCAACGTCTCAAAATGAACCCAACAACTCTCCATCAACTCTCCATCAACTCTTCATCAACTCTTCATCAACTCTTCATCAACTCTCCATCAAGTACTCGCTTCGCTCGCACTTGATGATACTCACTCTATGTCGTGACTATCAAACGTATCGATCGTCTTCTGTGTAAGTCGCTGATAAGTCTTCTAAAGCTGTCTGTGGTACCTGATCTGTATCCTATCCTATCTCGTATCTGTGCGTGATTGTGGGTATTCCAGCAAGTATCGTGTGTGGCCGTCTTGTGTGTTTTGAGGGTCGCAATGGGGTGTTGTAATCTCGTCCGATAATAGCTGGGAATGCAAACGAGCAAGTCTGGACGCGCGAGCGAGTTGTTGCTAGTGCTGAGAGTGGTGCGTTCGCTGCCGAGCCACGGAGGTCGCTGTTTTGGTCGAGAAGAGAAAATGTGTTGTTTGGCGCAAAAGACAAGGTTGATGAGGTTTCCCGTTGTCAGCTTGACTTGTCAACAGCCCGCGAGTAAAGGGGGTCGAATTATGAACTGTAACCGCGATAAGGTTTATAGGAGGGGATATACCTCGAGCAAGACAGACAGGGGATAAATGGTGGTGCTGTAGGTTAAGTGTGGGAATGGAACAATAAGAAAACGGCCGCAGCTTTTCGTACGGTTGATAATATTCTGCGAGGCGCACGCTGTCTCATCCCACTTGTTGTTTTTGTGTTTCTCTGCTCTAATTATATTCCACGTATCTGGTACCCTGGTACCCTGGTAGCCTGTCTTTGAAAAGGGGGCTTTGACACACTAGACTTGTGCTTTTCTTTGGATCCTCTTTTCTTTGCCTCACCAGCAAAAAAAAAAGACTTGCAACAATCTGCCACATTTTGACTGCCTTCACACCTCATTTTAAAATTAGCCTTTGCTCATGTATCGTACCGGTACCAAGGTACGGCAACGACAGACTAAATGGAGATTGGAAAATGGCACAAAATAATGAATAGGGAGGACACGGAGGTTTGGAAAAAAGGGGGTAATCTGTGAAAAATACACAAGCGGCCGCAACACACCACCATCAACAACACCCCTCCCCTCCACTTGCCCTTTTTCACAAGACGTTTTTTTCTTAAACACCCATCACACTCAACTTAAACGCGACGCGATGTTGGAAATAAACTAGACTCACATTAATTGGCATGATTGAGGTACGTGGCTGGTCCAGTGACGTGAGCAGACAGTATCGAGCAGCGTTGTATCCAAGGTGACCGCCGTGACATATAACGACGTTGGAGACGCACGTGACGCTGGGTCTTTCTCGTATGCTGTTTCTCTGTGTCTCCGTCTTTTTTTCCTTCCTTGCGGCTAATAACACCTGATACAACCCTAACCTGGTCCACGGGCCAATCACCCAAAATGGATGGACCTAGTGCTAAAGAAGAGAAAGAAAAAGCAATCAAATAATCATCAGTAGAGTAAAATGACACGGAAAAACACGACCAGATGGTCCGGGTACGAGTACTGTACTCGCAAAGTAGTCCATAAAAAAGCTCACGCTTTCTCAACTACATCTTGGCCGTGCTCATCCACGTCTTGGCCAAGGTTAATCGCCCGGGTCAACTCAACTTTGTCCCCAACAAGATCAAAAGTCGGTTTAATGAGCGCCAAAAAAGCCGAGAACAAGGCTAAAAAAAAGACGGGAAAAATAGTGAAAAGCGGGCTAAAAAATATTGCTTAAAACTCTTAAACCAGGTGGAAAGTGAACAATAAACTAAGTAATAATAAAACCACCAACTACAGTACGAGTACAAGGAAACCACAGATAATTGTACAGATCGTACTGTAGCTACTGGTACATTCCTCCACTATGGCTCAACCTCGCGCACCCTGCAAATCAACTCGTCTTTTGCAATTGCTCCAGCAGGCCCCCCCTTGAAGATCTTCAATGGGATCTGCGTGCAGCCAAAACGCGCAACGTGGCAGAGCAGAGGGAAATGTGGAGGAGAGGCGGTCACGTGAAGGGAAGATGTTCGTTCAGGGGGGTCTGCTGACACAAACGCATCAATGCCCTTGTTGCAATGCCTCCACCCCACATTTTCCGATGCCCTGCTTAAGGTCGGCTTACCCCTGTCGTCTTGTCTGCAAGGGGCAGGACGATTCACGTGAGAGGGTTGACAACCCTAATCGGGTTAGGGGAGCGAGCGGGCGTAGCGAGCGGGGCTCATGGAGAGTGGGGAGTTCGAGCAGTATTTCTGGCTTCCGTCTCTTCTGTTGTCAGGTTAATATTTACAGGTTAAGTTGAGGCTGAAAATTGACTATTTGGTGGATTTAAATTTAGGTGGGTGGTCTATAATTAGTTAGTGAGAGGTGGAGAGAATAATATAGGAAAAACAGAAGTGGAGGATGTGATATCGGTTTTTGAGAGGTTGAGTCGGGGTGTGAATTCGGGGTGTGGGATTGACGCCGCTGTGTAACTACAGTATCGTACACGGTACGATACAAGTGTGGTATGGTGGTGGCTACTGAAGGAGATGTGTCAGAGGAGCTTGTACAGTAGAAGACCAGCACTGGACATTACTGTATGAATGAATAATGACCAGATGAGTGTATGGGGCAATTTTTTCAAGAGCCTACAGTACAACGATCAATGTCACTTTGGTCGCTTTACTCTACCTGGTATTTAAGAGTGCATTGTCGCGATGTTGATGCTGGTTGATGCTGGTGTAGGTTCTCAAATTGTGGAAAAGTCTGTAGCGGAAAACATTTGTAGGTAACTATAGGTAAAGAAGACATTTGTTGGAATCGTCGTGTCTTTGTGATTACGGCAGTGCGATTCTCTTGTCGAAAACCTGTGTTTTGGGGGGTTTTCGGTTCAGGGGTACGGCTGCTTTAGATCTTCAGGAGGAAATTAAAATTGAATAAACAGCAAGAAAAGAGGAAAAAAGAAAATAATGTGGAAGAGAAGAGAAGGACGAGAAGCGAAGGAAAAAGAAGAGGGAAGCGGATAAATGAAGGGAGGCAGAGAAGGAAGCGGATAAATGGAGGGAAGCAGATGAACGAAGGGAAGCGGATAATATTGCCATTCAGCCGCTTAAACGGATGAGAACAGATAGACGTTCAAATGGGTGCTGTTTGTAGATTGTCTTTATTGCATTAACCTGGATTCGAACTTGGGAATGGAACGAGCGCATAAACAAGCGATGGTCCTTCAAACCTGAGTGTACAAAAAGTGTACAAGTATCGTACAGTACGAGTATCTTACCGTATCAGGTGCCAGTACTCGTACTGCAGCTACTGTCAAATATGCACATGTACAAGTATTACAACTGAATGAGAATTTACTGCTTGAATATTGCTTGGATACAAAATCTCCTATCTGCTACCCAGCCTGGATGCAGCCACACCCCAGAGCAACAACACAACTGAGACCTACACGTCGAGACAGTATTGACATTGAGACCTATTAATCACCACCGAGACAATGCTGGGTGAAACATGTAGCAGTTAGATACTGACGGCGTTTCTCAGTAAACAAAACATTCGTTCTGGCCCACGGACGTATACTGTATGAGGGGCTTCCACAGAGGGGTCGACACCTCCACTTTCGAGCCAAGTACAAACGCTGTCTCCGGTTAATGCAACACCCGAATCAATGAACCCGATTAATGGACCCGATTAATGGACCCGATCAATGCAACACCCGAGAAAAGACTCAACTGGAGCTACTCCACCTTCAAAGTCTTGGTATGCGTAAATTGAAGTCCATTTCTCCACTTTTCCACCTCCGCATTTCTTTCATGATTACGTCGCATTGCAGAACTGTGGGGTCTGATAACGTTATCGTCGTTAGGGCTAAATTGGCGGTCACCGGACGTCATTCAGTCTCACTAATAACATGGCATGCTTGCAATTGCACAGAAACCCTTGTCCTCGTGCCCTTGTCCATGGTTTCTTCTTTCATCTTCCACGTACGATACGATACCGTGTAGGTTCAATTAATTTCGGTGTCATTAGATAGAGGTGGACACTAGTACCTACGTACTCGTACGGTATTGTAGTTCAGACGTTGCAGTAAAACAGCAGTTGCTAATGGGAGAAGTAGATACCCAACACAACACCCCTGTAACGGAAATGACCCAACTTGATCTAGATCACATTTCATGCTACGCTCAATTCTCGTCTCTCCAACGAAACGGGACACCAGGAAAAAGTAATTGAGGCCGTAACTAAAAGGGCCAAGAACGGAGGCGTCATTTGCACTAAGGGTGGTGGGACGAGTAGATAAACTGATAACAAAATTGCACAGTAATTTTGAGAAAAAAAGAAGTAAGAAGAGAATGTGAACACCACAGATATAGACACATGCCAAATACCAACTGGATAAACAACTCTCCTACAGCGTCCTGTTTTCTGTCGTGTTCATCAATCACCACTATCCCTCTTGGACAATAAAGTTCAAGCCATGCCAATCTAGGTTTCAATTGACGTCCCCCAACCACTCCACCCTTGGCGTGACGTCGACAATAGCTCAGTATAAAACGAGTGAATCAAGTCCGATAGAGATCAAAACTAGAAATTAATATCCGGAGCCTGTACATTATCCATACGACCTCGAAAAACCCCCAGAAACCCTCCTACATAACTTGGTAATATACACAGAAGCATTTCCCGAAAACTCCCACAAAGGTGCTTAATCAAAACCTTGTATGACCAATATATGCCCCCACAAACCTTATTTCTCATTTGGCCCCAACCAGTTATAAACACCATGTTCCCACTTGTCACTCGGTACCAGATTCGGTCCCACCTCAGGTGGCTAAAGAGCATGCCCACCATGCCGCCCTCGCAGTCATGAGACGATAGCTACATACGCCGCTTGTTTTTTTTCTTTTTTTCACGACTTCATTTTACGACCCAGTAGCAAATCTTTCTATCTGACATTTCGGTAACGCGAGGAGCTTTTATCACGATTATCTTCAAAAATAACAAGGGCATTCAATCCCTGAGGAATGCACCATACCTACCATACGGCACTATCGCGAAACCTTCCTGTGTGTTTTACAAGCAGCTAACAGAATCATTGACCGAGAACCACCTGAATCCAGAGTGAGAGAGCCACAGATCCCAGCCCATGCTATCTCCGCGGTCTGATTATTGACGCCCCCAGGTTATCAAGGCACGTTCCCTCCCATCTATCTGGAGGGCGTTGCAAATAATAACTGCACAGTTATTACAACGATCACAAATCTACGATATCAAATCTACGACAACAGTCTGCGGTAAAACCAAACAAACAAACATTTATCAAACTCTACATACGAGTCCACCTTAACTGGTGAGGCTACTACTTGACAGTCTATCTTCCGATATACTGTAGATCACCTTTATTGGTACGGTCGGTCTAACCTTTACAAACCACATATTACCTGACAAGCCAATGTGGCACTTTACTACTTTTCATCCCAGGAAACACCTATTCCTGTCACCCTACAGCCCACATTCATCCAGCAATGTGGCCGCCTTTTCTCCCTATTAAGACCACGCCGGAGCGTGGCAGCGCAGCCCAGCTACATGGGTAGCGATTTTTAGGTCGCGAACTGTCCCCCAACCATAGGGCGCAGGGGGGCGTTGTATCACAGTGCGACGTCCCAAAAGTGAACGGTTATCCTGATGAGACATTTAGGGGACTGTGTCGAAACGTGCAAGTAACGAGTTTCAGCGTGGCTTGCACGTAGATAGCCGGCAGTCCTGTATAGTAATAGCAATACAATGTGAGAATAACGGGTGCAGAGTAGCAACCAATACATCTATCATGCTGGAAGGAAGATTACATGAACGTGATTGTTTGACTGATAAGAGACTGTTCCAAAGAGGCAGTTACACGATAGACACACATCAAGACAACAAGTGCTGTGCAAATTAATCCATAATTCGTATCTTATCTACAATTGGGTACACTCTCCTAATCGACCACCTACATGTTCACTATACACTCAATCTATCTTATATACATATTGCCTCTAGCTCTCCTGGATAGTTGACTGCACAGGTGCCAGATGCAGCGGTGTCAGAGTGCAGCGCGACACCAGCAATACGTCTCTGGTTTTGGGGGATGTGGCGGTGTGTAAAAAATACATGGCTTTCACTTTTGAATGAAGTCATTCCACTAAGCAGTGATACCGAGTGTGCCCAGAGCTTTTGAGCTCTTCACAAGGTCTTACTCAACTACTCACTCATCCCAACTCTTCACAAGCAGTTGTCGCTGCTCAGTCCGCTCGCGTTGGAATTAACAAGCCCACACACCAACCACACCATCTCCACCTCCCTCGACCAAATATCCCTCCTTGGTCTTCACCACCGTGCTCTCAGGCGCCTCAGGATCACCCTCACCTCGTCCCAGACTCCAGTGCTTCTCAGCAGCTCTATCATAAATCTTGACGGTGTTCTCACCATTGGTACTGGCAATTCGACGGTTGTCAAAGTCCAGCGAAGTAATGGGAGAGTCATAAGCAAACGCGTCGAAAATGTTGCCCATTCGCAGATCCCAGATTCGAACACTTCGATCCCGTGATCCCGTGGCCAGATGGACGTCGTCAAACTGCAGACACGTGACGGCGGCAGTGTGGCCCTGCAGGGTTCGTTGCACCTGTCCGGACCGGAGATCCCACAGTCGCACAATTCCGTCGGCTGTTCCGGTAGCCAGAGCAGCGTCTCGGCACTGAACAGCTCCAATAAACGGCGCGTTGGAATCAAAGCCGGTTCGGAGCCGGTCGTTGCTGTAGAGCGCGTTTTGAGCGGAGTTGGCCCAGATCACGTCCAGAGTCTGCACACATCGTCCGGTGTTCAAATCCCACTGACGTATAGTTTTATCGGCTGATCCGGACACCAGAGTATGGTCGGAAAAGTACAGAGCCGAGATTTCGCCCACGTGAGAGTCCAGCACGTGGATTGTATACGTGTCATCTCCGGCGTCCTGCTCTGTTTGATTGTTGACGTTATCAAGATTCCACACTCGGATAGAAGCGTCTGCAGATCCGGTAGCAAGAACATTGTGATCGACCTGGAGACACGTGACAGAGGCATTGTGGCCCTTGAGATCGCTCACCAGCTCACCTCGAGACAGGTCCCACACCCGTAGACCCAGATCCATGCCCGCAGAGACCATGGTTCCAAAGGGGATATCGAAATCGAGACAGGTGACGGAGTCCGAGTGGGCTTCAATCTGTCGAATCTTGTTGCCAGGCTCGTAGTACTGCTGCAGCGTGGGCTGTGTTTTTCGTCGGCTCATGTTTCGTCGAGGCAGAGTTTTAGCAGCAGCGGTCTGCTGTAGTCGTTCCGTCACCTCCTTGAGGTCCACCACATCGTCCTCCAGCTCCTCTGGCGTTCGAGTCTCGTAGTCGTGTCGTTGAACGGGCTCCTCCTTCTCCTCCTCCATCTGTTCCAGCTCCGCGTCGATCCGCAGCACCTCGCTCTCCAGCTGAAACTCCTGCTGCTCCAAAGAAGCCACTCTGTCAAACACAATCTGTCGCATGGACTGCAGATGCGCCACGCGGCCATCAATCTCGGTGATTTCGTTTGCCGCCAGCGCCTTGCGCACCTCCAACAGGTCCAGTTTGTGACTCAGGCTTTTCTTGCCCTCCACCAGCTGCTCCCGCGCACTTTTTTCGCCCACCTTTGATCCATCGCCCAGCAGCAACTGAGAGCCCACCGAGTGCTCGGGAAGAGTCGCCTGGAAGCCCTGGAACAGCGAAAACTGGTTCTCGTTGCTGGGAATGTCGACCAGAAGCTCGTCCGGAAGAAGAGCGTCCTTGGACGAACCGGTGATACGCACCAACTCAGACGGACGCTTGGAGAAGGAAAAAATGCGTTTCTGGAACGCCGGCCGCGAAATCTCGCGCATCACGTGACTCTGGTTCAGGTCCCCCGTCACCAGCGTCGTTGCCGTGGCGGCCACCGTTTTCGAAAAATGCGACATGTCCGACATGGTTGCTGTGTCAAGAGAGTTGGAAGGGTGTGGTATCTCCAGGGTTTGAACAATGAAGAGAATGGAGGTGCATGTTGAAAAACTTTATGCAAGGAAACAGGTGGGTGATATTTGGGTATCTACGGGGAGCTGGAGATGAGCTGGTTACGGTGGGCTAGTCGGTTTTCTCACACGACTTGTATTTACCAAAATAAATACACATTTTCCCACCTTTACTAATCACGGTAATTGAACTTTAAAAATATAGTGCAATGTGGTTGGATGGGGCACATGCATACAAGGCGCGTATACACAAGACTAATTGAATGTGACTGGGGGCTGGGGTGGCTGAGGGAGAATAGGTGGTTGAGGGAGGCGGGGAACGTGGTGGATGCGAAGGTATCGTATATGTATTGAGGAGGTTTTTATACGTGTTTTTTTGTCCGTGTTTTTTTTAACGTCCATTTTAGACTACAATAGGCTGAGTAGGTTGGTTGGATGTAGTTGAGAAGTTGGAAGACGTGTAACTTGTGTAGTTGAAGAGATACGACGATGGAAATTCAAAAGAAGACTTTCCTAGGGTGTATTAGTATTTTAATAAAATATCTAACAGATTTATGGATTTTAATAGCCGATTGATGGAGGGTAAAATGTGTTGAGGTTGGACGAACCTTAATCGAGATAAGGTATTAACACCGTGAAATGGAGATGTTCGGGAGGAGAAAAGTTGGTGAAATTTGCGGTGGGGGGTGGAAGAGGGTCGTGTTTGGTGTTATTCTGGTGGTGCTCATGTCGCGGGTATCATTGTGAGCAGTAATTGAATGATTTATTGATATCGGTGCAGTTTGGATTATGTGGGGTATTTTGCGTGTGGAAATGAATGGTTTTATTAAATTAATATATTAGATACGTTGTTAGAATGCATTGATCAACTCCAAATGGGTGCGTGTTTTCATGGAGATGGATGTGTGTTGTGTTGTTGTACTATTGATTGTTAATACCGGACTACGATGTCCGTCAGTAAACGTACAGTAGCATGAGGGTGTTGAATGGGTGTTTGCCTGGGTGAAAATCAGAGTGTTTTTTGACTGAAATATCACATGATGATGTTCCGTGGTATTCCCCCTAAGCAAGTGTCATAGTGCCGGAAGTTCATAAGAGATATGCAGTGAACGAGACTCCTTTCTGTCTCGTTTCAGTTGACTGATAGTTGTTCATTACGAACTGATGACTCGATTGAAAAGTTGAATACTGTACTCTGACAGTCATTGGGGAAAGATGTGGATTCTCCCCGATGATCTCGAGACGAACTGTTCAGTTATCATCTGTTCCTGCATGGCCTGTCCAGTCAACATGTCGATCCAAAACCTCGACACTTTGCTCCTCGTTCTTGGCCTCGTTCTCGGCTCGTTCTCGCGCGCTCACATGAAAACATTCATCATGGAATAACTGGTAAAAACCATCCACAGAATCTGAACCACCGCCCAACAAAGGGGAATCCACGTGGATACCGAACACAAGCCCGCACGATAGACTCCGGTCAAAATCAGACCTACAATCGACCCACTAATCACCGCTTCTATGCCTCCGATCACAACATAGACCACAAATATCGCCACAGCTGCTCTGAAATCCCGTTTAACCACCCCAGCCCACGTGGCCGCAATCATGTGAAACCCCATAAACATAATCAGTGTCCAGATGACCGTGAAACGCCAGATATCGTATGTGTAGTACAAGTTGGCGACATCATAGTGCGGTTTGGTTGATCCTGCGGGCCAGTAAAGAGAGGGGAACTCGGGGACCACGTATCCGATGGGTACGGTGAATCGTGGGATTTTGTTGGACATGGTCAAGTTGTGTGTGTGCTGTTTTAGATCATCGACGATTTTGAGAGGGCGTTAAGTTGATGAATATGGACAGAATCAGAAAAAACAAGTGTGCCAAGATGATGCCCCTGAGACGAGGAATCGAATGCAAGTGTCCCCGTTCAAATCTGCCGAATAGTTGTAGAGATATCACGGCTGACGCGATTTTTCGGAGAATCGAATTGCTGGCTCAAATATCGCTGGTGACGAAAATCAAGTTGTAGAAGCTGAATCAAAGCAGTCGAAATATACTCCTCTTACAAACGTCAGCTTGACAGCCGAGTTTGTGAGGAAACGTAGAAGAGGGTGACATATTTACTCGAGCACCTGACAGCTTGTTGCTCAACCTCAAGGTTTGTGACATTTAGTTAAGATTTACTTGGGAACTTTAACCAAGAAAACTCTGTTTAATTAGTCGACGATGATGATCCGGAGTTATCCTGTAGAATGATGAGGCAGAGGTTTATGAGGCTGGGGAGTGGAATGGAGAGTGGTCACATGACAAGGAGTATTTTGCGATTTCAGCTTCATTTATTGGTGCGTTTTTGCGGAGGTTCTTTGTGTGTACTGTAGTCTTGGCTGTCACTCTAGGGGAACGTGATAATTGCAACAGTTTGTGAAAAAAATATAATGGAAAAAACAGATAAAAAATAGAAGAATAGATAAAAAAACAGATAAAAAATAGAAAAAAAAAACAGATAAAAATGATTAAAAAAATAAAAGAAACAAATAAAAAACGTATATCCGACCTATAAGGAAAATACACGGGGTAATCATTGTAACATGGGTTTCAGGGGTACATTGAATATTATGCGTATCGTACTGTACGTTATAGTTGTTGCCATTCATGTCCTGTTTGTTGAGGTTGGAGGAGAAAAGTAAGTACAAGGTAAGAATAATCTAAGTAATGTTGAGTGATTTTAAGTAATGGGAGACAGAAAATGAAGGTCACCGTAACATACGAGACAGTAGAGATATGAATATGAAATTTTGGCGGTATACTCATCCTGAATCCGTGCATAATGTGGACAAGTTCCACACTCTTCGACCGTCTAGAACAAAAAATAATGGATAGTCAAAAAGTGGATGCGAAACCTTGTCTTGCCGAGAGGTGTTCGTCAGGGCAAGGGACAGGAGGGGAAAATAGTAAACCAATCTGCTGGGAAAAGTGGTGTTTCAGGGTATCAAAATGGTTATAATGGGCTCCTGATTACGGTGGAATGAAATGCTAATCGATTGGTGTATTTTTGCAAATTTTGGTAGTCACTTTGATTTGACAGTCTAGACAAGAGTGAGACAGGAGATGGAGCGGCGGATAATTATTAACGACTTATTGCATTCTGAAACATGTAACATAACAATGCGATAATATGGTGGTCCTGGATGTCTTTTTTTTCATTGACGTCATGGTATGAGTAGTCGGTACTGCTTCGGTACGAGTACACCACACTGTACAACTCGTCATGGTACAGCTCGTCACCAGTCTCTTCTCCACCTAGTAACTTGTCCTCTCGGAGGCGCTACTGTAGAGACACTCGTATACTCCACCTCTAGCAAGAACACTCACAACAAACACCATACAAACACAGGGTCTATACGTCTATCAACACGTCTACAGCCCCATTATTACTTCCATTGCCGACTGTAATATGCCGTTTAACACGACACTGTAAACACTGTGACACATGTCCCTGTATTGTACGGTGGCTAGCACCAACCATAACTGTCACTCCACGATTATCGAGATATCGCGCGGTGATAACGTAAGAAGGATTATAACACGGACACGGGCAGAACACAAACACAAACACAAACACAAACACAAACGCAACCCCACTCGTCACTCTTCAACCCTCTCCAATATCCATCTACTTGACTCGGTCTCGTCGTTGTCCTGTGTTTTTCCCTGTGTAATGTATCTATCGTATCGTATCATACTGTATCATACTCCCCTCTCACCAGCCCTCCTTGCACCTTCCTATTCTGTTTCTGCTTCTGTTTAGAGTTCCCCGAGTTCCCAAAATGGGAGTCTAAAATACTAAAGTGTGGATGCATGTGGCTTTATGAGGAGAGACCATATAATCAGGTGGTTCGAGAGGCGGCAGTCACGTGATCTAGATAGAAGATGTTGGGGTATGTTTTCTTTTTGCTATGATCGTGCTTTATTAGCTTCCGCCCTGGTTCCTTCGGTCACGTGACCACCGCCGGAAATTACAACACTGCCTCATCATGTGAGATAGGCTGGGTTTGTGCGTTTTTGATGCATTCTCAAACGATAAGCCTCCAGCAAGGGTTAATTTTGGACCAGCCAATTTGGAGAGAGAAGAGAATAAGAAGGGGGAAAAAAAACAGAGCAACGAGAGGGACGACTGAACCAGAGACGAGTGAAAACTGACGACAGGAGATATTTGAGAAGCGACAGAGAGACACACACACAAACAGACAAACAGAAGAGACACAAACAAAAGAGACAAACGGACGACTGACAGTTTGCACACAACAGTTTGTCAGGCATTGCATTACTCCATTCATACGACGTCATCTTGTCACCTGTCAAGAGGTGATTTTATTAGCTGTTTAAGACTAGCTACAGGTTTTGGATTGTTGCTGAGAGATAAGAATAAGGTGGAGACTGAGCTGTTGAACAGGAGAGGACAAGACAAGAGGAGAGGAAGGAATACAAGTGAGTATTGAAGGGATGTGGGTGGATGGGTTTGTGTTTGGCCGTTTCTGTGTGAACGGTCTGTGTTTGAACGGTCTTTGTTTGAACAGTTTTGACAGTGTTTGACGGATCGTTTGATGGGTTCTGTTCAGGCGTTGTACAGACAGTCTGTTGGGCGTTGTTCAGGCCGGAAGAGAACAGTTGTTTCTACGGAAGGAACACCTTCATTATGAATGGAATGCCTAATGTATGACTACTCCATACTGCTCCATTCTGGAGTAGCTACACTGTACGGCGTTATTCAAGATCGCTAAGTCACAACTGGTTGATACTGCACAGTACTACAAACAAGAATGAAGATACGTTGTGGAACATGCAACAAAACGGTAACGCACAACCCCTCTTTGTTACCGTTACTGCGATACCATTTCTGTGGCATTCAACGTTTCTACAGTACGGCACCCTGACGTTCACATCACATGATGCCATGACATGTGGTATATCTGGTGCTACATATACATGCCACAACTAACACAGTACTACCAACCCACTGAAAACTACCTCCATCACTCGTTTATGTGAGTATCCTACTTCGCTACCCTACAGGTCTCGCCCCATATCTAACAAAGCCATTAGCATACACCAATAACGACCTACAACCTGGACCTGAAAACGCCACCAACATCGCCATAATCATAGTAAACACCAACACTAACGACCCCATCTATCACCACCACAACCACCACCGCTACAAGGACGAGTACGCGTTACCATGCTCCTACAACTACCGCCAGAACTACTCATCCTCTGCTTGGTCCACATCACCGACCAAGACCTGGTAGCAGTATCCCACACATGCAAGACTCTGTACTCCATATCCCGTGACCGCAATCTCTCTCACCTGCGGTTCGTTCTCGTGCTCCAATCCATGCACATTCGTTTGATCCCCATCAACAGCAACGTCTCGGAACGTCACGACTTGGCTCTAGCCCTGGTTCAGCGTCACGTGATTCCCAAAGCCCACCATCTATTTCTCAGTCCACATCCCGTTCAAGCGGCTTTGAATTTCCGTCAATTGTTGAGCACGAGTTTCAAAAAGGCCTTGTTGAGTCGAGAGCTCAAAAACCAGCTTCCTAGAGACCATCTGATCAAGACCGGGATTCTCAAACCGGGCGATAAGGTGAGTGCCAAAGTGCACCGCTTGCAGTTCAACAGGGTCGTTTCTGTCATCAACGAGTTTTTCAAACACTCCTTCAAACGTCCTCCGTTCCATACCGCTTGGAAAAAGGGTCTATTGAGGTACTACGACGATGAGTTGAACTTTGAAAGCGTTGGAGTGGAACTGCTGGCGAAAATGTTTGAAGGGTGCCAGATTGGAAAAGATGAAGAGCCGGAACCGAATTATTTCAAAGTGGCTAGAAATCCGCCAGCCAGGGCAAAAGTGTTGAAGTTGAAGAGGTATTATGAGGAGTTGGACGGGGTGAGGAGCGAAATTTGAGGAGCGAAATGTGAGGAACGGAGTGACGAGAAATTCGCCTCAGTGAACGTCAACGCTTTGCCTCGTGAACATCAACGACGACAATTTAGCTCCATTGAAGTTCACTCAGCTCCTGATCACGTCTGACAACTTCTCATTATCACCCATGAATTACACTACGATACGACACCGACAAGGAATAACGATCTCACTACAGTACGTACATAACCAATATACTATGATTTACGATATATTGGGAAGGCTGAGCAGTATGATTTTCAATGTATAAATTACTGTAAAACTGATACATGTCGTGTTCAACAAACAAAACACCATAATGTGTCAACCAGACGTTTGACGCAAAATCTGATAATGGCAAATGATTCAGCGCCATCAAATTAATATTCTGTCAAAATTTTACATCTTCACATCACAACTACACTCTGTTAGCTTGTATTCTGTATAAACACCTATCACAACACAACTCGATGAATATATATCCAAACGCTTCGAAACTCATACAATACCTTCTCCAGCACATTCCAAATCTCCTCGACTTTTCCATCTCCTTCTTACCCCTCCACAACATCCACAATCCGTCATAATATATAAGGTTCTATTTTTGTATAATAATTTAGCAGATCTGCATTACGTGTAATCCCAAAAAATACACCCCAACTTAAATATGTTCAAGCGAAAAAGTGCCCCATTCTTTGAACAAACAACGGCATCAAATTCTCCAAAAACCGGAGATAATTTTGATACCAATGTTGAGCCACTTTCAATTTCAAATATCTCTTGACCAGTACATCACATGACTAAACACAGCCAGAAATATAAAAAATTTCCCCACCACTTTAATTAACCTGTCCAAACTCCCAACAATCTTATTTAGTTCCATTATTTACGTTGTAACGAACTTGTTGACATTTCAAAAATACAACAAATTACAAGATCAATAGTGATGCTGTAGTAATCAAATCTTCTGTACAAGTATACCGATTACTCGGACACGAACAGCTTTTGATGACGTACAAGTAATCAACTCACTACTTGTAATGTTCTTCTTTTGTTCAAGTGTTGCCACTATCTACGATATCGGTACGAGTACTCGTATTCCCCTCGGCTATGTTATCTAACCGGCTTACATAATCACCGAGATTCCGGAATCAATCGAATCGAATCAATCGAATCCATCACCAAAATGAATCCGATCGACCCAATTGATCAGCTCTGATGACCCCGGCCCCGCAGCTCCTTCATACGTCAATTACAATATATACATGCTACCGTGGCATTACATGTCATGTCATCATCATCTTGGTCCATCCGTCTACTCGTCGTCCTCCTCCTTGCCCAGACCGCTGTCCTTGAGCAGCTGATCAATCTGCTCAGGCTGCCAGATTCGATGCACAACGTGGTCCTTGGCGTCCTTGCTGACGGTGGCAAACTCGAGCTTCTCGCTGGTCAGATTGGTGTTGTCCATGGTCTTGGACAGAATCTTGACCGCCAGCTCGCAAGCCTCGGCCAGAGTCATGTCGTCCTTGTAATCCTGTCGCAGCAGCGTCTGTGCGCTGGCCTTGTTGGCGCCCATGGAGGTGGCCTTCCAGCCGGAGTAGTTACCCGAGGGGTTGGACTGGTACAACTGGAACTGTCGAATGTCGTCGTAACCGGCGTAGATGAACGACACACCAAAGGGACGCAGTCCACCATGCTGAGTGTAGCCCTGCTTGACGTTGCACACGTGCTTGACCAGCTGCTCGCAGGGGATCTCCTCGTTGTATGTTCGCAGGTAGTCCTGGGCGGACTTTCGGGCGTTCTGGACCAGAATGCCTGCATCCGAATTGAGACCGGCGACGGCACACACCATGGAGTCGTTCAGTGTGTACATTTTCTCGGCCGATGTGTCCTGCTCCAGCAGCTTGGAGGTGACCTTTCGCTCGGCCGCCAGCACGATGCCATCCTTGGCCAGAATGCCAATGGCCGTACCGGCGTGTGAGATGGCTTCCTGCGCGTACTCGACCTGGTACAGCCGGC
Organism: Yarrowia hollandica; assembly: GCA_900519065.1. Taxonomy (NCBI): domain Eukaryota; kingdom Fungi; phylum Ascomycota; class Dipodascomycetes; order Dipodascales; genus Yarrowia; species Yarrowia hollandica. The sequence goes on along the minus strand of ULGV01000002.1, from coordinate 3,306,413 downwards.
CCTCTGGCGAGAAGATTGTCGTTCTGCTGTCGTATCTTCGGGATCCCATTGTGTGTGTGTGTGTTTGTGTCGTAGAGTGTGTCTGTGATGTGTGCTGTGTGCTGTGATCAGTGGCGAAACTTTGTTCGGGTTGGGAGTGGTTGTTTTTGTGTCAGTTAGTTAAGGCCGTTGAGAAAAAGCTTGTTTGTTGGGAGTTTACAAGAGAAAAAATGTGCAGCAACTAGCTCTTTTATAATTTCGTGTTGCGTTTGTGTAACCAACACTAAGACCCCAAGTGACACAAAATCATGTCATTGTATAGAGTGGTGTGATTCGGCGATAGTGGATAACTCCGATGTATTACTGCACAACCGTTGGAAATGAGAAAAAAAAAAAAATCGCACGGATTACACAAACACAAGTTGCACAAACACACAAGTTACACAAACACACAACCACGCAAATCACACTAACACAAAACCTTCACCTCCTCAGGTTTCCTTTTTCTACACCTACAACTTATCTCCATCAAGAGTAGTTGCTACCTCGGGTGTGGATCCGTTCCCGAAAGTCAATTTATAAACGTGCGGACATAAAATCTGGGGCAGCAGATCTCACGTGAGACACAAAGATGGAGCTGCACAAGATTTGCACTTGTGCGATAGTTTTTGACTGGTCTTTGAGAGCAACTGCTTTTATAAAAAGTATCAATGCGACTCGTCTTTTTCAGAACGGGGTTTAGAGTTGAGAGAAGTGAATTAGAACGGCTGCTAACTTGTGCAATATTGATGTCACGTGACTGAAACTTTTACTGAAGATTCTTATCTTACCGAAGAAGCTTCGGTATGAAAATCGGTCTGATTGGGCACTTCCAAGAGCTGATTGATGGAGTGTCTGAGAACGTAATTACAGGTAGGTAAGAAAAACCTTAATGGTGATAATATGACCGATTCAACAGCGGGTTTATGAGCAAGTCGAGATGTTGGCTTATTCTGGGTGACTTCTTGACGATTAAAAGGTGTAAATGTGTAGCTTAGAGTTGTAGGATTCTTTTGATCTACTTGAAATCTCTGTAGGATGAGTATTACGTCTTTTGGACGTGAATAGAGGACTATCCAAAAATTAATATCACCAGAAAAAACGATTGAGATGAGATAAAAGAAATCGGAAGAGTGCACTGTGTCCCACATCGCTCATTAGAGCTGTCTACCAAACTAGCAGTCTATATCCCCCGTTGAGTTGGAGCTGAGCATACATAGTTATAGCTACAATACTTCAACACAGTAGAGGAGGATCAACACAAATGGATAACGAAAGATGGTCTTGTAGTAATGAGGGGAATTTCAAAGGAGTGCACTTTTCAGAAATCCTATATCTGCTCTGATTGAAAAGTTACGACACAATGTGGCTTTCTCACGACCGATTACACATACGTACATTCAACTCACTACCCAGAGGACACGCGTCGGAATTCTGAAGAGTGCATTCTCCTCTAATTCCGGCAGTTATCGGTTTTATACTATTTTGTTATCTCCAGCACCTTTTTACATTGAGATATAGCTCTTTCCTTTTTTGCAAAATTATTGCGACCCCCGCGAGATTCGAACCCACGATACAATGTTTTCTTCAAGTAGAGTCGTCAATGGAATACAGGAAATGACGCCTGAATGACCGTACACCCGTTCGAAAAGCATTCCATTGTTTTTTCAGTTGAGTATTTACCCTAGAATGGCCTTTTCAACTTCTCACAGACCTCAATTCCCAAAGTTACAGCCTATAAAGTTACCTTTTCCGTTCCAAAACCACGAATACTTGTTCAAACGTCATTAAACTTAGCCTGAATGTTCGCGAGAAGGTTTTTGACGCCCTGAACAGCTTATATTATACCTAACATCTCTATTGCACTTTTTATTGAGTAAAAACGAGCATTACGACAGTATAACTCAGGTAACTCATCCAATAGTACTCCCATTGACACCAAAATAAAACCACATGTTAGTGACATTCCCTAGCTTCTGATTCCACCTCAAAACGACCTCCATCTGCTCTACACGACCAATTCAGCAGTCTATTATTTCCAATGCTTGAAACCTTAAACGCTACCCTTGCATAAACCATGCAATCCAAAAACACCATCCAAAAACACATCTTCATTTCCCCACAAGACAACGAAACAAATGAACAAACGCCACAGCGACTCAAACGGCTCTAAACGGGCCGCAAATCGTCCGTACAAACGACACAAAAGCGGAACATCACGTGACAAGCCACGGTTCAAGATCAATCTGATTGACAGTTGGCAGCTTGTTTTTCTGCGGTCTGGAAAACACTTTTTTTACAACTCGGACACAAAAACGTCGGCATGGGAGGCTCCTGAGCACGTGGACGATTTCTTGTACGGTCACGTGGATCAGAATCTGGTTTTGGTTCTCCTTGCACGTGCCAGAGGGTTACGTAAGAAGGATGATGTTTATTGGAGGGTTGGCGAGGATACACTGTATGATCGTGTGAGGCCGTCTGGCGTGCAAACGACACAATCAGGGAAAGACAAGGTTGGAGATGCTGAGTCAGCGAAAGTTGGAGGGGGTTCTGATGGAATCGAGAAAGTTGACGATTCTTCAAATTCTGAGGAGAAAGAGATCGTACCAGAGATCATTTCGGAAACCGTTGGAACCGCCCAGGAACACTCCTCCGACTCGGAAGAATTCTCCTCTTCTGACGAATCAGACGGAGAAAACAACGGGATTGATTTTTCTGCTTTAATCAGTGAAGATGAAGGAGAAGAGGAGGTTGTTGAACAAGCGGGGCCCTCAGAAGAAGCCAAACACACATTTCGACAACTGCTGGATGCGTTTTCAGTCAACCCGTTCTCCACGTGGGACAAAGAGCTGGAAAAGGTGGTGGATGACGATCGCTACGAGGTGCTGGAGACTCGCTTGGAGCGGGAAAACGTGTTTAACGAGTGGTCCAGGGACGTTATCCGGTTGAGGAAGGAACAAAAGGAAGCGGAGGCTGGTGGTGGAGAGGAGGACGAAGTGGAAGTGGAAATCTCTTCCGCGGAGGAGTTTGTCATGCTGTTGAAAGACACGTTCAAGAAGGGCAAGTTTTATGTCGAGTATCGTCGTAAAAACAAGGGCGATGAACGGTTTTCGGAAATTGATCTTTCTGATAAGGAACGCGAGTCCGTGTATCGTGCGTACTCGAAGCTGGCTGGTTTGAAGAAGAAGGAGCGTGTTTCCGCCTTTAAAAAGCTGCTGGAGGATAATAAAGCGTTGGTTGATGGGACAACGAATCTTGGAAACTTGCATCCAACCATCTCAAACGACATGGCGTGCATGATTCTAGACATTGACGGTCGAGCGGAGGTGCTGGAACAGTTTGTGGACCAGCTGACTTCGGGACAGATTGAGTCTGTGGAAGAGGCCAAGAAAAAGAGACAGCAGAGACTGTTGTATGAAAAGAGCAAGGCTGCTCAGATTGACAAGAAAAAGGCCCAGTGGGGCATTGACAAGGGCAAGAAGAGACTGGACAAACAGAACCGGGAGTTGGATAGAGAGGTGAAGAAGCTGGGCATGGGGGGTCTGAAGAGTCAACTGGAGTAGGGGGTAGTAGTTAGCTGGGTAGGTTATATGGAGCTATTGGCTGGGGTGGTATTTATAAAGCAATTAATGACGACACTCAATAGTATACTTTTGTACTCGTACTTGTACACCGGTAGTTCTTCAGAAGACTGTGTGTGTACACTTCAGTTCTATTGATGATAAGATAGTAGTACAGACTCTAGATGCAACAAAACTGTACCGGTTGAGGTACGGATGCAGAGTGTACGTAATTTTGCCGATAACGACCACAAAAGGATGCAAAAACTATCAGCCAAGTCCCCCTACTTTACTTGGGGATCTATAAAATACATATGTAAGATTGTGACTACGGTACTGATTGGGTTAGTTTGACGCCATACCTTTTGTAAAACCATTAGAGAAACTTAGCGAGAAGAACTTATGACAATAAAAGGGCGTTCCGAATCGACTGGTGAAGTCCCTAACTCTCCACCTCTCTTAGAAACGGTTTTATTCTCTAGATTCAAGGTCCTAGGGTGTCAGATTTAAGTACTGTTTGAACAGCGCTAGAAGCTCACTTGCAACAATGACGACTTGATGGACATATCATATCTGTCATTCTGCTCAGAATGCACTCTTCAGAATTTCCATAGCACCATTATTGGCGATTTTAGAGACGAGGTAAAGCGGTATGAGATTTACCCGTGTGGGTATTTTCAGCGTACTTTACAGTCCAAGTAATTAATACGTGATGTGAAATAATCCCCAGGACAGGTGTGGACTTTTGTACACCTCCAGAATATTTACCACGTCCGTTTAAATCATCTGAAGACTCTATATGTGCCAAATTTCAAACTTTATAGTGAACTTCTATCCAAACACACATTTTCATAACGGAGCCCTCACGTAACTTTCGTAATACTCTAGCTATAAACATATAAACTTTACCATTCGATTCTTCTCGTTCTTAGGACTCTAGAAATATGACTCTTATACTCTTACCTCAAACACAGCTGTTTCTACCCATCTGTCCATGGTTCACTGTGACAGCGCTTCAACTACAGTTTAAAGAGGTGGATAAAAAAAAAGTAGGCAACACAGAAACTTGAATTACGTGATATCAATCAATTCACGTGACCCGCTTTTCTCTCACTCTCGATTTCAAAACCACCGCCGCTCGGGTCGAACCAGCAACCTCTCTTTCACGTACCTCTTTCATGCACGTCTATTCCACCTCTTTAATTTGATCACCACCACTATTTGCCCCCGACATGCCGCCAAAACTATCGTTTCTGGACATGCCTGCGCCGGCCGGGTACGTCCCCGGTCTTGGACGAGGCGCAACAGGCTTTTCCACTCGAGCTGATCTCGGCTCGGCTCACAGATCGGCAGATACCGACATTCCCGACGATCCTGAACGGTTTCGGGACCCTGATGATGCTGGAATTTTGGGCAGAGAAGCCGCAGATGCCGACGACGAGCTCGCTGACGAAATCTACGCGTCGATTGATGCTCGTATGGAGGAGCGAAATGCGAAACGGCGTGAAATCAGAGAAGAAAAGGAACGAATCGAGGAGGAGAAACAGGCCACAATTGGAGGAATGTTTGCCGACGCAAAGCGAGCATTGTCCGAGGTCAGCCACGACGAATGGTTGAATTTGCCCGAAAGCGGTGACCAGACGCGGAAAAACAAACGAGTGAGAATGGAGGCTAGAGAGGGACTCAGAAGCTATAACATGAGTGATTCTGTGCTGGAGGGATTGAGGGGGCGGGCGGAGGTTGGAGATCACGTGACTGAAGACACAGACGGCGTGACGCATATCAAGGCCATTTCTTCCGCACGTGACAAGATTCTGGATTTGAAGTTGGCCGGTACCGAAACGTCTTCTTCGGTTGATCCTAGTGGCTATATTACTTCTTTGAACTCGGAGAATTCGCAGTCTACTTCTGAGCTGGCAGATATCAAGAAAATGACCCCGTTTGTCGAGTCTCTTATCCGAAGTAACCCCAGGAACGCTGCTGGGTGGATTGCGGGAGTTCGCCTTGCTGAACTCAAGAAGAAACCGTCTCAAGCTATTCAATTGGCTGCCCAGGGATGCGAAAACTGCCCCACAAACGAAGATGTGTGGCTGGAGAGTATCCGAGTCAACGATACCGTCAATGCTCGAATCATAGCTGCTCAGACTGTCAAACGTCTTCCTGAAAGTGTCCGTATTTGGGAGGCTGCTGCTGATTTGGAGACGGCCGAGGAGTCGAAAAAACGGGTGCTTCGAAAAGCCCTCACCTCGGTTCCTCAATCCGTCCAACTGTGGAAACAGCTGGTTAATCTGGAAGACGAGGAACACGCTAGATTGCTTCTCAGACAAGCAGTGGTGAGTGTTCCTCTTTCTGTGGACTTGTGGCTTGCTCTGGCCCGTTTGGAGGACCACAAGGCGGCTGAAAAGGTTCTCAATCGGGCCCGAAAGGCCGTACGAACAGCCCCGGAGATTTGGATCGCTGCTGCTCGTCTAAGAGAGCAGGTTAATGGAGCCCAAAAAGAGGTGGATAAAATCATGAAAAAGGGAGTCATGGAACTGGAGGAACACGGACGAGTGCTGTCACGTGACGAATGGATCGCGCACGCGCACACGTGCGAAAAGGAAGCTGCTCCTTTGGCCTGTGGAGCTATTGTTCGGGCTACGGTTGCTCAAGGAATGGACAAGGAACCAGAACATGTCCAAATCGACATTTTCATGGACAGTTCACGTGACCAGAGTTATCCGATCACGTGCCGTGCCGTTTTTGAACTCGCCACGGAGAAATTCCCCTCCTCTGAAAAACTGTGGCTCGAATGGGTTGCTCTAGAAAAGCGTCTTAACAACGGAGACCACCTGTGGACAACGCTGGAGAAGGCAGTATCCAGCTGCAAAAAATCAAGTCTCCTGTGGCTGACATATATCAAGGAAAAATGGCACCGGGGCAAGTTTAAGGAGTCACGTGATGTGGTGTCACGTGCGTTTGAGGAGGTGGGCCACAGCGAGCAGATTTGGCTAGAGGCTGTCCAGCTGGAGTTGGAGGTGGGCCAACCCGAGCGGGCACGTGAGCTGTTGAAGAAGTCACGTGACGAATATGTGGCGCGCGAGACGCTCTGGGTTAGGGCTGTGCGTCTTGAGCGGGAGCTTGGGCATGTTTCTTCGGCCATTGAGCTGGCTCAGAAGGGGCTTGAGTTGTTTGTGGAATGTGATGGGTTGTGGATTGAGCTTGGTAAGTCACGTGAAGGAGTTGAGGCACGTGATACGTTTTTGTCAGGCACCAAAAACTGTCCCAAGAGCATCGATTTGTGGATCCTGCTGGCCTCGTCTGAAGAATCTCGAGGCGTTCAGATTCGGGCTCGGTCTGTTCTTGAGCAGGCAGCTTTGATCAATCCTGCAAATGAAGAGCTGTGGCTGGCTCGGGTTCGGCTTGAAATTCGAGCTGGCAATGTTGCACAAGTCAAGGCTCTTCTTTCTCGTGCTCTTCAGGAGTGTCCCTCCAGTGGACGTCTCACGGTGGAGAGTATTGCTCTTGAGCCTCGGTCTCATCGCAAATCCAAGCTTGTTGAAGCAGTGAGCAAGAATGAGAATGATGGGTACATTTTGGTGCTTCTGGCCCGTTCGTTGTGGCTTCGAAACCAGTTTGACAAGGCGTCCAAATGGCTGACTACGGCGCTGGAGGCCGATCCAAACAATGGAGACACGTGGTTGTGGGCGTACAAGTTTTTTGCAGAGAGAGGCGAGGGAGTGGAGGAGGTGGTGGAGGGGTTTCAGCAGGCGGAGCCGAAGGAGGGAGAGGTGTGGAGGGGGTTGAAGGAGGATATTGCGAATTTTGGCAAGGCTGAGGTGGAGTTACTGAAGGAGGGAGCTGAGCATTTGAGTGCGTAGCATGGGAATGCCCGAGTAGTGCGACATCTTAGCACGAGAATGCCAGAGTACCCCGTACTCGGTTCCATTGGCGTTTCTAATGAGGAGAAAATAGCCGTTGTAAAGACGTATGGGATAGATACCGGAAAAATAATGGTACCACCGGAATCCCCTCATCCGGAGCTGTCGATTGATATGTTTCTTGTACGTCTTCATGCTCAATCAATCAAGATACACACCTGCTTCCAATAGCCGGTTTTACTTAGCATAACCAACAAACCATAACAACTAGTTGATTTATTACTTCAACCGTGTATCGCAGTGTTGACGTATTCTGCTGTAACTTGGATTTTTGTAAGACACAAACGCAAAAGGAGCTGATTTTTGGAATCTCCGGTGGTAGACGAGTAAAATGGTATACGTTTTATTGCTGCCGACCCCATGTGTGTTTGAACAACCTCATCCTTAGTACAGTAGTGTTGTGAAAAGGCGCCATTTAGTTAGACTTTGTTAAAGAAAAAAGTATGCTGGGGGTGCCAATTCGGTGTTGTGGAGGGACTTCCAGGGCGGAAAAAGTGAGAAATGGTAGATCGATGTGAGATGGACATTAATATCAAATAAAAACTGGGGGGTGTCATACAGAAATACTGAGTTGTTGGTGAAATTGTGCTGTTTAAAGGATGGTATTTAGTTAAGCTTTTGTTAACGTCATATAGATGGCAGCATCAGAACGTGAGGTGAGTAACTTGTTACAAGTACGGTGCACATTTTATGGATTTCAATATATCAAAGTGGAGGTCTGATTCTCAGAAATTAGTTGGTTTTGTCAGTTTTCCCAACATCGAACAGGAATATACTCTTATCACACCCCATAGATTTCGACACAGTAGCATGAAACATCCCCAATTCTGCGAAATTTTCATACTACAAGGTAGAGATATTTTTATATAATCTTGAGCGCCAGAAATAGACGAATGCAACCATACCAGTTTTAATTTACTTATGTTGGGTCCTCTCTAGGTTGTACGAGGGCGTTTCATTTCTTGGGCTTTTGTTAAAGAAACACTCTACTGGGGGTACCTATTTCGATGTTCCAGGGCGGCTACAGTTCGGAATGATGACCCATCGTATTATCACCATAATTGTTCTAAACAAATATATATTCATAAATGCATTCTTTCATAGTAATATTTCCTGTTCTAGACACTGTAGTGTCGAGATCATGACTAGTGTTTGTTAGCTTTATAGTTGGCTTTTTTACGGCCTAACTGAATCGAAAAATACGTCTTCGCACACTGATGTGACACAAAGACAAGGTTGCCATTTTTGAAACAAATGCCTCAGACGCAAACGTCGTAAACCACGTTGTTATGTTTTCAACCCCCACCAACGCCCCACCTGCTAGTCCCATGACTCGAGGTCATTTCCAAGACCCACACCTTAATCCGTTTAAGGTCGCATTTTCGGTCAATTAATTTGTTCGGGTGGCAAACCACCAGGCTAACTTTTGGGGCCTTTATGCACGACAGAAAGCTTATTTGTAGGGGAAATTGCGAAATCGAGTATATTAAGGTTTGGTCCGTATGAAATAAGCTTTTCCCCCGTAAAGTAATTAGCCGATTCATCGACAGGTCAAGTTGCTTGGAAAGTGAGTGATTGGTCATATTCAGGTAGATAAAATTGACTGGTCATTCTGGTTTGTCTCTCTGACTGATCAAATCTGGCATGTCGAACGATTCCTGGTGGTGCATGTGTTTTGAGAGACGCAAAAGGGGATCAAAGTACCCTTTCCTTTTGTATATTTGTTTTTGTGTAATATCGTGAGTATGCAAATCTGCGTGTTACATTTTTTTACATGTATTTTTAGATTCAGATACGGGTTTTCAGTTTCGAGTGCCGTCCCGGCTGAAGACATGATAATTTTCACCCTCCACGGTTGTGACAATAATCAAACACAAACATTAATGCTTTTAAGAGTGCATATTTCAGCAATTAATTCGTTCGAGTCGAATTACACGCAGTCTGGGAATTTCGTGCGTTATGCAGTCTTTAGAGCTTCTTCAGCCATCGTCACCATCATCAGCCAAGATACTGAGTGAGATCCACCTGGGATCCTTTTTTCGGAGTCGAAGTCAATGTTGGTGTTGTGCTTGTGTCCGCGTCCATGTCTGTTTCTGTGTAGTATGTTTCTTTCGCCCGTGTGTCTTTTGTTCCGTGTGTGTTTCTTGTCTCATTTTTCTTCTTCCTTGGACCTCTCCTTTTCCTCTTGATCGTAGCCATCCCAGGCTGAATAACTTCAGACCTTCCCTGGTATTCAAAACTGGACAACAAACCGAGCAGTTTGGTTTTCGAAATGATTCCGGAAACATGCAGTTTTTTGATGAACCCTTTCTGTTTTGGTTTTGAATAAGTGACCGTGGTTTGAATTTTTGTTGAAATTTCAGCCTTGAAGATATCAATTACTTGTCGTTTGATCTTGTCATTTGCGCATTTGATCTTGTGTTGAAATATCAAGTTTTCGCATGTGTCTGTGTTAGTGATTGTGTGTGTGCGATTGTGTCACTGCGTTTGTGTCATTCCCTGTGTGACACTGCGTTTGTGTCATTCCATTTGTGCCATTCCGTTGGTTCCATTTGTTCCATCTGTGCCAACCCGCCTGTGTTGCTCCGTTCGTATCACTCTGCCTGCTCCACCCACTCACTCTTTGATGTCTTAGCCATGCTTACCTCTCGCCGCCTTGATATCTTCAGGACGCGATTTCAAACCAATATATTTAGCTGCAAGAAACACAAACAGAAATGCACGCCTGCAGAGGAACAAAGCACCCGTCTCGTAAATTCCAATATACCAATATCACTGTCAAAATTCCGTCTCTATCGCCATCTGATGGTGTCTTTGTTGTCGCCTTGCTTTTGATTTGGGGCTGATTTGGGGCTGCTATTTTGAAGAAACACCCTGTAAAAAACGTAACACTGACCCTGAAGGAATTTCAAATAATCCAATCAAATCTAAAAGACTCAAGCTACATTTCAATACCAATACCGCCCTGATAATATGCCCACAGCAACATTCTGAAAGGACCCTCTGGTCTCGTATATCGAAATAAGGTTTCTTATCAATGTGGGGTCTCCAGAAAGGGAATGGTAGCGTGATAACGATATGAGAGCAAGCATGACGCACGGATCGAATCGGTATCGTTTCTGCTAGTGTGATAGCGTCTTTTGCGTCTAAGATTGAAAACCGGTAGCTGTGGCAACGGATATTGACACTTGACACAGCCATTGCCACAGCTCCGTGTGACACAAGTGGAAAATACAGCAATGTGCAAAGTCCAATGCATGCCACGATCCTTACTTCATGCTCGTCTGCACATGCATTCATCGATACATGCATCACGATACGTACATGAACCCACTGCACACAGCCTGCCGAACGCTGGACGTACATGCGATACTTCAACTGATATTATCGTAGTAGTTCACAGTTGAGACAAAGAAATATGTCACGCGATCAACCGTCTCATCAAAGAGCCCCCGCTCGTATAACTCTTGACGTTTTTAGTCGTTTCTAAAATCTCATCTCCTTAACAAATAAGCTTAAACAAAACATAGATTTAGTTAACATATCTTAACTAAATCAACCACCCACAACACCATCTCTAAAACAGTCATTATTCCACTTGTTCCACTTGTACAACTTCCACCAAATCCCCACAGCCCCATATGACCCTCCCATCTAATCACCCCCTCCAAAAACACGTCCCAATCGTCTCAAAATTAATATTACCAAAATTAACCCCCTAAACATAGTTAAAACGGCGCCAAACTCTGGCAAAACCATCTAAAACCCCCCTAAAATCCCCCCTAGTAAACCCCCGACAATTTCCGAACCAATAACACAAAATTACACCCCTGCAAACACAGAGATTACTCATCCTCCACCATTTGCTAAACTCTATCCTTACTAATCCCACTTGCAGTTACCCTACCTCTTCCGGGTAAAAAATTTTAGGTCTGATTTTTCGTCCCAGCCACTCGTAAAACCGGGTAACCAATAACCCTACGAGGATTTCAAATAATTATCCTGGGCTGGATATAAATTGTGTGGGCATGAAAAAATAGCGATAATTATGGGGGAAATATCGTCGCTTTTGTTGCTATTTTTTCAAAAATCCCCCGTGCACACACCGCCAGTTGAGGTTATCATCGTGCTCTTTATTCTCACGTGACGTTATCACCTATCGCGTGTCCTTCATATTTATGGTTTCTAGATAGGTTATCTTATCGTGCAAGTTGGGGATAATGAAAAAAGAGCGCAAAAAAAAGAAACCTAGAGAAAAAAAATTAAACTGAAAATGTGGCACGGCTCTGATCTCCCTGGAGAATAGAGAGAGTATTTTTCTGTATTTTTCACCGTCTTGTACGAATTTTTACGGGTCTATTCTTATCACGCAACACGTGCACTATCTAGCACTGGCCAATAAGAAAAGATTAAAATCTGCACTGTCACATGATTGTGTGCTTTGTTGATGAAACCTAAAAGTTGAATTAAGGTTATTACATTCAGCAAGGTCTTTGGGGTGTGAAAACACGCGTGAAAAAAACAGATCTGGCTAGGTTTTTGTGGCAGCGTGTTTTTCCAAGTTTTTCCTTGTTTGTGGAATTTTTCTTTTCTCTACATTCCAAGTATTTAATTTTATACGATTTTTCAAACTGATTTTGCATTTTAAACTTTCAAACTCACGTGAGTGTATAAAGGGGGTATTGGGAGAAAAAAACGAACGGCGAAAAATACACATAAAATCGATATCTCGCTGGAGAGAAGGAAGACGGGAGCAGAAAAAAACCGATAAATCTTTTGACACTTGAAAATATATTATCCGTATTTTTTCAAAATTAACATTTTCCGTACTCACGAGATTTTCTAATTTTTCTGCCAAAGTCCAATTTCCCCACTAACTCTAGTTTTACCCTAACCCACGGCTCAATCGGGATGATATCGATAACCAAAATAGCCGATAGTGAGCGATAGGAAAATTTTGCATCACCTTGAAACACAAAAACCCCACAGTCGGCCTGGACAGCGGAGGATTTGGATAGAACGCAACGTCGAAGGAATATTATGTCTGCTGCTACAATGGGTTTTACGCCGGTTGTTGTAGGGGCTGGAGCCGAGCCTGCGGTCAGCGTTAAGGTGGAGAATGGAGGAGAACCGACAGTGTCAGCTGGTGGAACGAGTTCAGGCGGTGCCACGAGTGGTGGTGCTGCTGATGCCACCGACGCTGCCGCTCCTGCTGCTACTGCTCCCGCTGCTCCCGCCGCTGCTCCCGCTGCTACTTCTGCTCCCGCTGCTACATCTGCTGCATCGTCAGCCACGCCCGCTGCCACATCTGCCTCGCCCGCCACACCTGCGACCAGCGACCCTGCGAACGGCCCCAACGGCGCGGCCTCCAACGATGCCGCCAGCGATGCCACCAACGATGCCCCCGATGCTGCTGCCGATGCCCCCGCCAACGCCTCCATCGCCCCCTCCAAAGACAAGGACAACGGACGCGGCCAGTTTTCGCTCACCCCAGTCTGTCAAAACTGCCAGACGTCCACCACGCCTCTCTGGCGACGAGACGAAGCCGGCCAGGTGCTGTGCAACGCGTGTGGACTGTTTCTGAAGCTGCACGGACGAGCGCGACCCATCTCGCTGAAAACCAACGTCATCAAGTCGCGTAACCGAATCAAAAATCACGGCCATGGTCCCGGCAACCCCGCCGTGGCTCATGGAGTGCAGTACAGCGTTGTTTCTGCCTCCCACCTGCCGCCACATGTCCACCCACAACACGGGCATCAACATAACCACGCCCCTCCGCCGCAACATGGCCACAACCAGCACCATGCGCCCCCGCCAGGCCACCACGGCCAGCACCCGGGGTCTGTGCCGCCTGGAATGCACGTGCCCATGCACGTGACCCATATTGGCCACCACCCGCCGCCCCACATGTGGCAGGGCCAGGGTCCGTTGCATCATCAGCAGCACCCGCAGCACCAGCAGCACCCGCAGCATCAGCAGCAACATGCTCCGCTGCACCCCATGGCGGCCATGAAGGACCACCAGCACTACCTGCCGCCGCCGCAGTACGCCTCCCCGCAGTTTCGGGAGCAGCAGAGCCCCTCGCTGCCTGGTTTTGGCACGCTGACCGGCGCCAACAGCAATGGCGGCAACGGTGCCGCATCATCGGCGGCATCAGGCGCAGCAACGCCTGCTACAGGTGCCACTGCTCCCGCCACCCCCGCTGCCTCTGCGACCGCCCCCGCCACTCCTGCGGCGTCGGGCTCGCCCACCCTCAAAAAAATCACCTCTCCGTTGCTGCTGTCTAACAACCCCGGCGCTCTGCCAAACAGCGCTCTGGACCAGCTTAGTGCTGCCGCCAGCCAGAGCCCGTACCTGACTGGTCAGGGCGAGGCGGCCGCTGCAGCGTCGGCGGTATCGGTGGCATCATCGGCTGCATCAGGTCCTGCCCCCGATCTCAAAACCCGGCTGTCAGAGCTGGAGCTGGTGAACGACCTGTTCCGGTCTCGAGTCGCCGAGGTGGAGGCTGCCGAGCAGGCGGCAAGACGGTCGGAGGCGTCGATGCGAGAGTCGGAAATGCTGCTGCGGTCGGCGCTGCATCGGCTGGAAACCCGCAACCGGGTGCTGGAAAAACGGTGCAAGCTGCAGCAGGAGAAGCTGGACGAGGCAGGCATCAAGGTGGACGACGACGACGATGTGCTGGAGGACAGTGACGTGGTGCTGCCGCCGTTGCGAGACGCTGCGGCTTCAGATGCTGCGGCGGCTTCGTCGGCGGCTTCGTCGGCGACAACGTCGGCGACAACGTCGGACGCAATGACGTCGACCACGATCCTGCCGGCGTCACCTGCGCGAAGACGGCGGTCGTCAGTCGGCGGCCACGAGTCGGCTAAAAGGGAGTTTGACGGGCTGCGGAAAAAGGTGCGGGTCAGTGATCTCATTTAAGTAGATCAGCTGTCAACAATTCAGTCTAACAAAAGACTGGTAACGTTTGTTAAGGTTGTTGGGAGTTGAAACAAACTTGAGGACACGTGTAACCAACCAAGCCCCCGCGGCCCCAAAGACAAACCATGAGTGATGAAGAAAACGGATATGTACAGTAATTAGGAATAATGAGTAGTGGGTGTATTTTTTTGTGCAAAAATCAGACATAGACTTAATAGTTTGAGTTCAAGTAACTTTCCAACTATTTTGTTAAGATTTGAGGCTTTTTGAATTATTTGGTTGAGCAGGTTTAACAAATGTTCAAGTAAAATGGAAAAGCTGTTATTTTTACTAGAAAAGCGGTTATTTTTACTAGAAATAACAGTCACGTGACAGGAAAGTGATACACTTGTTCAAAATGCTCGTGTGTTCAATTTGACACTGGAATCGCTCACGTTGGAGGAGTATTGTTGGAGTTGTGTGATAAAAAGTAAAGGACAACAATACTGGAACATTTTGTATGACAGGTGTGTGGGGTTTTTACATGTATGTATTCAGCTCAACGAGGTGAATTGACTGATACCAGTTTTATTCTTGTGGCTCGTCTTTTGAGTGAGTTTTGTATGTCTTCTTTTCCTTCAGTATTCTCAACTATATTCTAAGTAATGGGGATGTGAAGGGGGTGTTTAGAACCGGTATTTTTAGGGAGGTTTTCCGCTCTATAAATCGTTTACCCTGCTTATTCCGTCTCGTGGACAGGAATGGTGCAATACAAACCAGCCCTTTTCTTACAAACAATTTCTGTTTGTGGCTGTTTAGTCCTACTCCCCAACTAATTTCTTAACTAAGAGAGTCCTCAAAAGGCCTCATGAAGAACACATATTCCTTTTGGAATTTCGGCTAGAAAATTGTGTGTCCTGTTAATTCCATTCCTCTCATTCGGAT
This sequence comes from Yarrowia hollandica, assembly GCA_900519065.1. Lineage (NCBI taxonomy): Eukaryota > Fungi > Ascomycota > Dipodascomycetes > Dipodascales > Yarrowia > Yarrowia hollandica. The sequence continues at coordinate 3,291,070 of ULGV01000002.1, read as the reverse complement.
TCCGTCGTTTAATTACCACCCCACCATACAAATATCTTTCATTACGCTCCCCCCTACTTACCCCTACCTCCCCTCTATAAACTCCGTCAAATACCACCTTTCCAGCCTCCTCCATCCCCAAAAATCTCACACATGGCGCAAACGACCCTGAGTACTTCGAATACATCACTATCTCTCCTCCTCACCATACGAAATCTCCCCTATCCACTTCCGTCCCGTTCCCCAACTACTTCCCAACTACCATTCTAACTTTAGTCAACTAATACTGAGCGTCAGGGCACCATTCAAACCTCACCTGTTGGTGCGATTGGGACGCCGAAAACCCACTCACCAACTAAACCAATGTCGCCTGTTTGAAATCCGCCATTTTTCTCCCCCCTCATCATACAAAAAACCCCCATTTCACATCCCCCTCTTTTCCCCAAACTCTATTCAGTTTCAACATGTCATACACCACTCGGCTCCTCTCTTCAACACCACCACACCCATGCCCTTAATACGCGACTGTTGTGTGGTTTTCGGCTCCACGCTGGCCACCTTCTCGGCCATCACACTGATTGTGTACCATGCGTCTGCGTCCGACGTGGAGTTTCGAAAACGGCATTTGCAGCGCCGAAAACACAACCTGGATCAGTTGCGACACAAAAACAAATCCAGACGGGGCTCAAAAACAGTGTCAAAGGCGTCGCTGAACGAAGAAGTGATCCCGCCGTTAGCCGAGCTGGGATTGGTGGCTTTTTACGAGGAGGGAGAGCTGGAAAGGGTGGCCACTAGGCTGATCATTCGAGAACTGGCAGTCAATCCTGTGGCCCTCAAACGGCTATCGATGAAACTGGGCTCGTCGGCAATTGAGGATCGTGAGTTTGCCTCTGATTTCATGCTCTTTTACCTGCTCAGAGTGTCCCAGGGAAGAGCTGATCTGTCCTCTTACCCCATCATGTACGGCCTGGTGTTGGGGTTCGATCAGTGTCTGGAGGCATTGAAGGACCGCGAGCAAATGGATGACGTGGCCTTTTCACGCAACCTGGCATTGTTTGTCAACTACATTTCCATCCTCACTCAACTTTGTGAAGACGCCCGGCATTTGCATCCTGCCCATCAGCTCTGTCTGTACGGGTTTGTGGACTTGTGTTACAAATGGAACGCAATTGCACCTTTCAGCGATCGCCCCTGGAAGCCAGGCATGGTTCCCAACATTCGAGACGTCCAAAACAAGACTTCTCGCTTTCCATACACGTATCACGTGCTTCAGGACGTGATCATCGCCGATTACCAGATGGAGTCGACGATCGAGGGTCTCGTGGAGAAGCTGGGAGGGTCCGGGGATGATTTCTCCAGGTCCGAAGAGCAACTGATGGCCACTCGAGAGTTTCTCACCCAGTTTTACGAGTCCAGAAACGAAGATATGGACGAAATGGCGCGGTTTGAGACCCCCGAGGAGTCCCTAAACGCGGCACGGGACTTCCTCGTGTTTTTCTACGACAATTATTATGATTCCATAAGAAGACAGGAGAGAGTTGCGGGGGGAGAGGGAGGAGAAGATGGGGAGGATGGAGAGAGTGATGATACAGATGAACCAGCAGCGGGTGAACGGCAAGCAGGTGCGCGTGAAGGAGGGAGACTGGGCGGTTTGAACGGTTCTGGATTGAACGGTTTGAACGGAAACGGATCTGCTCAGGGCGATCAAGGTACTCGAGGTCCCACGATAACAATTCCCACAATTGACGGGTCTTCGGGAACAGCGGGGGCCTTTTCCGTGCCTCTTTCTGCAACTGCCTCTGGTATTTCCAACGTGGGTCCTCCCACCACTTCTGAAGATGATCCGTACACTTCTGAAGATGACACCTGTTCGGAGCATGAGCTTCCTCGGTTTGAAGACCGACCAGATCATTATCTTGGCGAGTGTGTTGATGACGAGGAGGAGGCGTGTGGGGATGTCAATTGTGAGTGCAGAGGTCGTCAGGTGATTTATCCCGTTGGTCTTCCCCCTGATGAGGACGAGCAGCATGAAGATGATGAGGAGGACGAGGACGAAGATGAGTTTGAAGATGAAGAGGACGAGTTTGAGTACGATGACGAGTACTATGATGATGGATATGGACATGATGATGATGTGTACGAGGACGAGCATGGACGTACGTTTGTGGGAGGGCTGGAGGCAGAGGATTTCATGAACCCCATGAACTTCATTGATCCAGATAGTGGAGGAGGAGGCCCGTTGACGTTGAACCGGGAGACGGGACAGTTTGATCTGAGTCCGGGCGCGTTGGATATCATCAATGAGTTGAGAGCGACGGGAGTTTTGCCGCCGTATGGGAGTGGGCCGAGGCGACCTGAGTAGGACGCGACTTTGAAGAGCGAAGCGATGGAAAGGTGCGTTGTTGTCGAAGACCACTTTGGAGAACGATTCGAGAGTGAAGAAGATGCGCTGTTGTTACACGTCCTTCAAGTGCACTCTGAACATTCCCTGAAAACCACGTTGCAGAACGAATCGAGGGTGAAGAGATGAGAAGCTTATGCGGGTTCTCCACGTTCAGTCTGTCGTCTATTTGCACTGTTCACTCTTCAGGTGGTTGTTTGCTGTTCAGTCATTGGCTCATAATGGTGTTGGTGCAATTCTAGGCCAGTCACTCATCTATGGGCAGTGCCTGTTGGTGGTGTGAGTGACCTGAGTGCTCAGTCGTGTTTTGTGAAGACTGTCTCATTCAAAGTATCTCCATGCTGAACCAATAGCCGTAATCAAATGCATATATTTATTAAGTCAACTACGATACAGCAATGTAGACCGAAGAATGAAGCTATACAACTGCATTCCATCTGATGGGCCTGCAATCCGGTTGACACCTCCGGGACCCTCTCTGATAGCTATAGGTGTTACAGCCATCATACAATGAACATAGCTGTAGATCTTGTAGACAGTTGTGCGATGTAAAGAGGTGGAGTCCTTGGCAGCTCTCAGTGGCCAATCTTTTACAACGGTGTTAAGAACGCACATACAATGGCTGGGTCTACTGGTCATGTATTGAAGTGACCAGGTGTACAGCTGTAAGACACGTTCAACACTCGAACTACAGTTTCACCTGAAGAACGAATCTGACCTGTGTATTCAATTCGCGACTGTAACAGCATTCCCAAGTCTACTATCACGAACACTGCAACAGTAAATGACCGGAGTTCGATTCCCAGTTGAGTACTTATGAAAAAGCGTATAGTTACAGCCAAGGACTGTCAGGTATGCAATGTACTGCAATTACAGCTGTTACAACGACTCCTTAGAAGGCGACTTCTCACACAAACATGTTAACCAGCAACTCCATGGATGTGTTGGTGGCTGGATGACTACAACTGTCCACTACAGTGCTCTAGACAAGTGTTGGCAGTGCGGTTAGTTGAGATGGGGGGACGGAAAATGTACCGTTGGATAGCCCTAATTTCAGGGAGTATATTTATATATCTATTTTCCTTGCACGTCCAATATTGCAACAAGTACCGTAGTTCTGGCAGTAACTATATGCCGTTGACTGCAAAAGTGGCCACATTCGGGATACACCTTCAATCCGACGTTAAGAGATACCAAAAGTAACGTACCGGTGTATGTGAAAAACAAGACCCGGGTGGTATTGGTCCGTCAAATATCATGTCTCCAATCACCCTATTCCCTTCTCTTCCCGTTTTCCGTCTCTCCACCACAACTTCTGTGGTATTATTGTCAACTCCCTAATTACTTGACATTACTTACACTTTCACTCTACAGTTGGCCCAACACGTCTCTTTTAGTTACCCATTTACAAACACACCATCTAGCTCCCCCAGCACCTGCTCAAAACCCACCATGTCACTCCCATTCCACTCCTCTCCCACTCTCATACCTATTCCCGAGGCCACTTTTACACCTACTCTCTGAATTCTCCCACAATTACCTCCTCTTTTCTCCACTGTCTCCTCATCTTCAATACTCCACCTCCAAACCTAAACACGTCCCTTCCAATCAGACAACCCCTCCAACTCCACCAATTTACCTCCAATCGTCGTTGTTTTAATTCCGCTGGGCTCCTCCGATTTTTCTCTCATTTTTCCTTATTTTTTCTTTTCCCCAGCCCCATTTCTCGTGGTATTACCATTTTCCTTCGGTTCTCACCAACACGATTTTACCTCCATTATGCGTCTCACCACCATCAAACGCGTCTCTCCACCACCACCATGAAACTCGATTTCTACGAAGAGTACGACAAACGGCACATCTACCGGCTGATTGAATTGCCCGAAGAAATCATTGCGGATCTCAAGGAAGACGAAACCGAGTACAAGAAAAATGAGGAGCTCCAGCATTATTCTCTGACGCTGAGAGGGAAAGACAAGCTCGTTCTGTGCAACAAAAACACAACGTGGAACGTCAAACAACGGTCTCAAAGTAACACTCTGCATTTGGTAGAGACGAGGCAGGACGGGTTGGCGTCCATTTGCATCACCCAGCCCATTTTGGAATGTTCCATCTGTGATTCTCCCCAGATTGATGTTTCTGAGCTGCCTACTTTTGATGGAAAATCCATCCTGGCGGAACCGCATATCGCCAAACACAATGTGGACACGTTGCGCAGCCGCAGTGCAATGTCTGGCGTGCAATTTGATCTTGTTTGGGCGCAAATCGGAGGAGTCGAGTTCGATGGAGTGGGCTGTGTGGTTGGAGCCAGTCATGTCAAGGACACTATAGACGACATTTTGACGTCGCTAGGCTCACAAAAACAAGCGCTGAATCTTGTCCAGGCGGCGGACATCGTGTCTGATTCGTCTCAGGATGTTGTTGTTGCTGTTCTAAAGATGTTTGCCACCACTCCTGTTGAGCCGTACAGTCTTGATTTGACACGGATCGTCAGCTGGATAGGCCGTAATCTGCTTGGAGAACCTGTTGGAATCGAGCAGTTTATGCTAATGTGGAAGAACTCCATTCCCATGATTGTTGACGACGATATGGTGTCGTTGGACTTGATCAAGGGCAGTTACGCGCTCTGTGAGACCATGATTCACAAGTTGAGCGAGAGTGATTTGCCCAGAGATCCCAAGGAGCGGTTTGCACGGCTGTTTATGATCAAGGAGAGATGGGATTTGGATGAAATTGCACCGTTTATTGAACCGGTGATGGTGAATAAAAGTACAAAGGTGGAGAATTTTGTCTTGAAGTTTGCCAAAAAGAGAAAGATGGAGGGGAGAGTTGTGGTGTGTCGGGAGTAGCGAGAGAGACGAGAGAAGTAGCGTCATATTTCAACAGGAGCAGAGCGACTGTTGGAATATTTGCGACTGCTCAAGGAGGAAAACAGGACAGAATTCAACAGGAGCGAAGCGACTGTTGAAGCACTCGAGGACGGAAACAGGAGAAGCGACTGTTGAAACAGCTTCTTTGGTCCTGTTCAAACCCCCAGAGAATGTCACTGTATAGATAGTGGCGGAGACATGAACAGCCTCCTTTAGTGACGTGACTGGTATGACGCTGTGGTGTTGGGTTAACGAGAACAGTGGTTTATGTAGCTTGTGGGTGTTCACTCTACGGATTTGTAGAAGTATGTACTTAAGGAGCATGACATCGGTTACAACTGAGGTCTTATTTTCACCCAACTGACTTCCACGGTATATTAGGTGCCAAAAAGGACCACATGGACAGAGATGGTGGATGGACTGAGGTTGGTAGTGAAGAGTGTGCAGAGAGGAACTGGTAGGACTAATGAGACATAGTCAGAGTATCGATCGGAACTTCCAATGTTGCTGGTACGTACTTGTACTGCCCTCTATCTGACCCAACTCTTCACTCAGTCGTACCTTCCACACATTTGTCAGTATTCACCCACTACCTGGCCAAGGCTCTATCAGGGCACAACTCGAGATGATTGTATGGCAAGTGGCGGCTTATTATATCTCATTCGAATCCTCTCGACGCGGAAATTCTTTTGGTACCTGTTTTATTTCTGCATTATCATTTTTTGTTAGCAAATTGGTACATATATACACCTATCGTACAGGCATGTTTTACATTACATAAAGTACAGAACGTAAGAAATATTGTACTGTACAGTATGGCGAGGGGTGACTTTTTTGCATCATTCGACTTGTATCGGCGCGGTGAATCATGCAGTGTCTTTGGATTTTCTCTGCCTCTACTTATGACGGAGTCTCACTGGTACACCACTCGTAATTCATAATTCATTACTGTACATTCGTAAATCATATCTAGCGTTAGATCAGACTTGAGCTGAGGACCATGGTGAGTATCGAACGTTGGAGTAGTATGCGCTGTACCGTACTACTTAAAGCGACGTATCTCGTACCTCTCATAGTTGTCCTTGCTCCTACTCAAACTTGGGCTCCAACACCCCCGTCAAACTCTTCTTGGCCGTCTCATAAACACCCAGGAAAATCGCTCCTCCGGCGGAAATCCACATGGTTCTCGGTCCAATACCCTTCAACAAAGCACCGTGGCCCTCCGTCTGCACAATCTGTCGGTACGTCTGGAAAAATGTCTGTCGCTGCTTATGCAACATCAATCTCGTCTTGATGACATCCAGAGGAGTCGTCAGAGCGGCGGCAACTCCGCCAGCAAAAGATCCACAAACTGCAGCCTCCTTGGAAGTGACGGCTTCTCTTTGGGTGGCTCGGGCCCACGTCTTCTTTAGGTACTCATACAAGGGAAACTGGATCATGGTGAAGGGGATTTCTCGAACAATGGTGGTGGCGTATCCTCTGTACAGACCTCTGAGCACTCCCTCGCCGCTGGAATTGTTGAGAATCGACTTGAGAGCCTCCATGGACGACTTGTAGTGGCCAGTCTGAGCCCTCTGCTTAATCACCTCAGACGGCACTCGAACCATACAAGCAGCCACTTCTCCAAGAGAAGCTCCAATCATATGGGTGACTCCCTGTGCCACGTCATCGTTGAGGATCAGAGCACGCACATGGGGGGTCAGATGCGTCTTTGTGTACTCATAGGTGAGAAAAAACAAGGACGCTCCAGGAGCCGAGGCAACAATCGCTGATCCCACTCCTCGGTACACTCCCGACCATCCTCCGTTGACGAAAAAACCGCCCTTAGCTTGCAATCGCGTCTTCAACGTGTCAATGGGGAAAAAACACAGATCCGTACATGTTCCCGCAATTCCTCCGGACTTTGTTAGCAATGAACAGGTAGTGTAATGAGCAATCTCCACGACACAGGCACCAGAATCGACCGTTTTTTAACCGATTTCTTCCCGCAATTTCAACTCACCAACAAAGAAATGATCGCCAGATTTTCACTCATTTTGATCCGTGCAAAAAGCGCTGTAAAAAGTGGTGTTGCAAAGACGTATGGAAAGTAGAGCCCCGGTTTTTCACTCGTGGAGCTTTTGGGAGGGCTTTAAAGTTCAAATGACTCAATTGAGTCACCCGTTGGGGACAACAGAATAGGGCTGTAGAATCGTGTATACGTGGCCTATTTGAGCGGTTGGAGTTTTTGTGACTGCTTTTTGAGGCGATAATTCGGTCACCTGACTTCAAAGTTGTTCTCCGGCATTTTCAAGTGGTATTTCGGGAACATTACGTCTGAAAAAACACTATTTTAATGATCCCCGATCGTATATTTGTTCAATAAACTTGATCCATATATAGTTTTATTCTCCTGAGTTTTCTCTTACTTTTGATGTAACTCACTTCCCTGTAACCCTTTTGAACATGCGTTTAATGATACATTTTCTTTCATAATTCTTTTGCTCACGTGACTTGTAACTCTACTCTCTGCAAACTTTGAGCCCGCTGAACACCACTTCTTCAGGCAACCTGGCCGAGCGGTTAAGGCGAGAGATTAGAAATCTCTTGGGGTTTCCCCGCGTAGGTTCGAATCCTGCGGTTGTCGCCATATTTTTGCCCTTTCTTTTATCATTAATTTGACGAGTCCATTCGACGGATCATTTTTGCGCATTTGACCTGTCGATTTGAGGTTGCATGGGTTTTGGTGGGACCATGAGATGTACGTTTTTTTGAGCTTATTTGGGGCTTAATAAGTGTGGTTTTTTAACTGAATATATAGTGGCATGTGTTTATGATTGGGTATAATTTTTAGGGCGATTTGAGTGGTATATCAAAAGATATAACGGGATGAAAAATGTATCTCGTAAACTTTAAAGTTGGTTAAGGTTTTGTTGATTAGTTGAAATTTTGTTGAAATTTTGTGACGGAGATGGTTAGTTGAAAAAAAATGTGGTTTTGGAAATGGTAGTTTGCTTGATCGACTTTTGATGCACTTCTTTCTTCTTTCTGTATTGAGATATGTCCCGGTTCGTATAATTTATGGCGTCATTGTATTGGTATATGGCAGGTATCAATTCAATTACAAACAGAAACAACATAAACAACATAAACAACCTCCGCACAAGTACGGGTAGTCATTCAAACTCCTTTCCGGGCATAAAAAAAGAACATTTCGGATCCTTTATCTTCGTCAGCAGTCTCCACGGTGAATAAGACGGAATCCGCTTTCGACGCTCCAGAACCAAAGACCAGAAACTCAACCAACGCACAAAATGAGGAGGACATTGATATATCCATGAATCAGTCGCTTGCGAGATTCGAATGATGAGAAACGGCGAGTGACATATCGGACAGGTCGAATTCTCGTCTAAATGGAAACACTTGTGGTGAAAGTAATGTCCACAATTTGGAAGCTCTGTTATCGCATCTGGAGTCAAACAGATTTGTGTATCTTCTCCCTTGGTAGTTGCTGTGTAAAACGGCGGTTGTTGGAGACTCTCGTCACAGAAATAACACTGTCCAAAGTACGTCTTTGGTGGTTGTGGAGACAACTGCTGAGCTGTGCCCTGTATGATATTGACGAACCGTGTGAATATCGTTTTCGAGTCGATTGTAGGCAACATGGTGTTTACGGGAAAGTGGGTGGTCTCTACATGGATATATACTTGTTATTCTTTGTGTTTTCCACCAAAATACGTCATACACTTGTATGACATGCGAGCCAGCCATACTTTTTGAATACTTACCCCCCTCTAAAGCGGCTCACGTGATCACATACCGCACTCAAAACATGAGACACAGTCGTTACGAACAAAAACAACCACTCCACGTTTGTAAATATAAAAAAGCATGCCATCTTCAACATCACCAATCACCTTCAATCCATTTCACATCTTAACCCCGAACAACGCACCCATTTTTGCACCAATCATTTTGAGACTCACAAATAACATACTTCAAGACTTTCTAAATCTTCCAATATGCTCCAATTTCTCCTTCCCCTTCTAGATCTTTCTCAAATTCACTTATACTTATAAGGTTCAAGTTTGTAACATATTTTCCTACAACCGTTTAGGGGGTATTCCTAAATTTTGTACTCCAAACTCAAATATTCTTCAACAAAAATACTGCGAAAAACGATAAATAAACCACCCCATTGAACTCGCCTAAAACCAACAATCATTTCAACACCAAGAATTGCGTGTTTCTTTTCTTTTTTTTGCCATATCTTTGAGGCCCAACAACACGTGATTAAAGAGTCCTGGAAATATCCAATTTTTAAGAACGACTCTACCAAACTAAACTACACAAACTCCCAATTAATTGCTTCTCTCATTAGGGAGAATTTTAGCGAGAAAAAATTGTATCTAAAAAATCGTCTCTAAAAAACCTACGAAATTTGTCTGGTTACAAGAGATAGCTAATACAAACAATTAAATTAATATAAATAACATGCACCTATGTACACCTCGGGATAACTACTTCCAGTCCCAGTCCAAAATCCCGTTCACTCCCCAATCAAAATTATCGCCCGTGGGAGGCCGCACCTTGTCAATGTCCGTGAAACCCGTGGCAGTCAACTGCTGAGGATGCAGAGGCGCAAACAAGTCTGCAGGAATGCTGTTGTGATGCTGGTGAGGATGGTGCTGATGGTTACTAGGATGGTTGCTATGGTTGTTGTGGTTGTTGTGGTTGTTTTGAGCAGGGCCATGGCCGTAATCCAGAGCCATACTGTGGTTGCCCACACTCAGAGACCGCATGTTGCAATGGGCCCCAGCACCTCCTGTAGTCACACTGGGCAACATCAGAGTCTTGAACGAGTCATCAATCACATCCCAGGACTCTCTGGTCTGTTCCAGTTGTCCACACGCCGAATTGGCCTGGCTAAAGGTTGTGGAACCCTTGAAATCGTCCTCACCATTGGTAGAGGAAGGAGCAGAAGCCGTATGAGCAGGAGTAACCATGGCGTTGGTGCCAAGGAAATGTTCCAGCGAATCATGAGGCTCCGGGGGCGAGTTTTCAATCTTCACATGGATATCCTTGACATGAAGATCCTCGAAAAGCTCATCCTTGAACAGACCGCTCTCCTCCTTGACAGGAATTGCCATGGGAACAGCAGCAGCAGCAGCAGCAGCAGCAGAAGCAGCAGCGGAAGCAGCCTTCTCTGTATCAGCAGTAACCACTCGGCTACCTCGACGCTTGACCTCAACTGTAGACTTCTTTCGTGCAGGGAACGCCAGAACGATGGTCGAAATCTCCTCCAGCAAGTCGTAACTGTCCAAATTGATGCTGCCGGGAATCTGCAACTTCATGTCAGAGTTCATCCCCTCAATGCACTGAGGAACCATCTGTCGCACCTCCTGCAGCAGACTGCCACCCTTGGAGTAGTCCACCGAGCCATACAGAATGACGAGCATGAGCTGTGCAGTCACGCCCGAGGGGTTCAGACACAGCGTGGGCAGCACGTTTCGAACCCGCAGGTAGTTACTCACCTGAACATAACTCTTGGCCGACTGGATGACGGCAATAGAGGCAGCATTCTGAGTCGTGTTGTTACGTGACTCACCGCACAGAGCAGGCAGGTGGATCAAAATCTTGGCATAGTTGTACATGAGGTACAACAGCGGCGACTTTTGATGCACTCCGCCACGTGTGGGTACGGGCATACCGTTGGCAAACTCAAACTTGAGGTCGCTGGGCAGCTCCCGGTGCCATCGTTGCAGCTTGTTTTCCAACTCAATGATCACCTTGTACGACTGGCTGGTCTTGGACAAGGTGTACAGAGCGGAAATGACCTCAGACAGTACCTGAGAGAACGAAATCATGGCTCTGAAACAATGAGGGGCGTTGTTTGTCTCCGCAACAGAACTATCGGTATCTCTCAGATGCTGAAGACCCTCATCGTCGACAGAAGGCAGTCCACACTTGACCTCCTCGAGCAAAAAGCTCTGGTTGGTTCCCATGAAAGATGCCACAAACGTGTCCTGAATGTAGGACACCCAGAACAGCCGCTGTCGAATCTCACGGTCGTAAGGGGTGAGAGCGGTGCCGTTCTCGTACCGCAGACCATCCTGGCACCGGTTGAGACCCATTCGGTGGCAAGTCGCAGACACCAGAGATCGGTACTTCCAAATGTCGTCAATGGCGTTGACATGCAGGGAGTATGTCAGCGCCAGGTTGTACGCTGCCAACAGCCGGGTGGATGCTGTGGTAGATGCCAGGGGGAGGATTACGTGAGGCATCTCCAGCAGCGATCGCCAGTTTCTCTCGAGCTCCGGAATGGAGACCACGTCCGCAATCTGGGGCGCGATGAAGTGGGCTGCCAGAGAGCACACGAGCAGCAGGGTGGTGGCGAAGTACTTGATGTCGACGGACATCTTAGCAGCATATGCCTGCTCGTGGCGTCGGAACGTTGCCGGCGTCTTGTCCATAGACGACGCGGCCATCAGCTCGTTGAAGAGTCGGTAGTCGGCCAGAAACTGGCAGTGATCCAGCACCGGGAACATGGCGTGCCACTCGGAGAAGTAAGTGCTCACCAGACGGTCGGTAATGACCATGGGAGGCAGATACAGCTGGTTAAGGAACGACAGTGTGGACTGGGCCTCGACAAACGCAATTCGCTTGGTGGGGGCGGTCGCGTCTGTGTATCTGTCATAGTCGGAAGACCGCGACAGGTTGGTGAAGAGCTGCTGGATGAGAGGCACCACCTTGGGGTTCTTGGGCCGGAACCGGTCCGATAGCACCTTGAGAAACGCTCCGCCAGCAGAGGCGCCTCGGAACGAGCCATCCGACGAAATCACCTTGGCCTGCCGAATGGTGTAGGGCTCGTCTTCCTCTGAGGGAGGCGAGGAAGGTGTAGAGGAGGTTGGAGAAGCCGAGGGCGACTCGGGAGATGTTGTGGGAGTTGTAGAAGCCGCCTTGATGGTCTTTGTGTTTGTGGTATCTGGTGAGGAGGGCTTTCTGTCCATCACAGAAGACACCCTGTTGATCATTTCCATCTGCTCGTCCTTGAGATCCAGAATGCCCAGCAGCTTGTTGTTCTCGGCCTCCAGCTGTCGAATTCGGTCCTCCAGGGCCTCTGTGTACCCTCTGGGGAAGGCTCGTCGTGTCAGTTTGTCTGAGGTTTTGCACTCAAACCCCACACTGACACAGTGCGAGCAATGGGGTCTTTTTCCGTCGCATTTGATTTTCTTGGACCGGCACCGATCGCAGGCCTGCGCAATTCGGTCTGTGTGGCTTCCGGGTGTCTTAATGATTTTCCTGCGTTAGTCATTTGTATGCGTTGTGTTTGTGTCCAATTGTATTTGTATCCACTTGTGTTTTTGTCCACTTGTGATTGTGTAAAAATACTCACCAAGCTTGAGCTCCGTCTGGCATTTTGTTGAGTGTGTTTGTGTGTTGGGGGAAAGTGTGTGTGTGTGTGTGTTTTTGTCCGTTCAGTATTGGTGTCCGTTAAAGTGTTGCTCGTGTGTCCTCTTCTTCTCTCTCAGTTAGTATCGCGTGTCCTAGTTGTCGTTCAATTCAGTAGTCGTATCGTATCGTATCGTATTGGCTACGTTGCTAGTAGGCCCGGTGACATGTATTTAAATGAAGGTCTGCAGTGTATATTTAAGGTCTTAGGGCACCCGCTTTTTCCTGGGGTCAACAAACTCTTTTTTCTTTATCTCTTTGTCTGCGTCATGCAATGTCAATCTGTGGGGCACATGGGGGTTAGGGTTTTCCATGGTTTTAGGGTGGGCTATTAGCCGCACGACCCCGACTTGTGGCTGGTGGGTCTAGAGACGCAAGATGGAATACGAGGGGTACACCAGATGAATGCACCGCCTTGATCGTAGACGTTTGTGTCACCTCCTCTTGACTAGCATTCTGTTGTCGGGCTGCTAGTGGTTTGGACGTTTCAAACAGCGATGACGTGCATTAGTGGCTCTTGTTTAAACACAGAAGGATAACAGTATGCCTTTTTAGAGGTGTCCAAGGCCATCGTTGTACCATAGCTAGCTAGTTAGTGGTAGGTTGCATCGTAGGCACACGACCATAGATTAACACAGAGAAAATTACACTATCTCACACAACCGTACCTGTACTGTACACTATTATGACCAACCTCAAAATTACCTTTTCCCACTCTGCACAAAATACCCCACAGATCCACGAAGTGCATCCAATCATATGCCGGTCTTTTGCATGGCCTTTGTTGGTCGCCACATTAGCCACAACCTATAGTTGGTCTAAAGGGAGACGGTGTATATGCTGTATTTGCTGAGACATTCCGTACTACTGGTAGCTGCAAGTATAGAGTAGGACACGATTTGTCCGTCAACCGTGTCTGCCACGTGACTTCGTTTACTTGTCGACTTGAATGTGGCTAGTGCGCTAAAGTGTCACTTTTTTCGTCTTGTACTTATCGCCTTTGTTGGCACTGGTTTTGCTTGTCTGGCTTTGTTTCGCTTATGATGACGTCGAGGACACAAAAAACTGTGTGCCAATTGGGGCAGGATTAGCCTCGGTAGGGTAACTGGGGTTTGAACAGTAAAAAAAAAGGAGAAAAAAAAAAGAAGCCTGGTTTTAGCTGCAAGCTAGTTTTTACCTAGTAGCTGAGCGTTACACACATATTCCGGGCCTTTCAGGGGTCTCGGCTAGTGTGGCGTGATATTCAGTTGTCTCCAGTTGTCCATGTAGGTGGCTAATTACTACCTCCTGGTACTACCATCCCATAGCCGTCTGCATGTATCAGAATTGCCTGTGAAAAGTACAATGCATGACACATACGCACATACATGCGGTCTACACTGGTGATGCTGTCTTTCTTCTGTACACGGCAGACCCGCATATTTCGGTGCACAGTTTAAAACGCTTTATACAGTTTGTTTTTTTGCCTTTGGTTTTGCGTTTGTGTTCCCCAGATTTGAAAATTCTAATTCTCCGGTGATCCGAAACCCCGTATTTAACCTAGATGAAATGAAAGTGGCTACATTTCCCCCGAAAATACCGACAGATTTGCCACGTTGGTGACAGCAGGAGAGGATACACACATAGACGGCTTTCAAAGACTCTTGCCACTGCGTCATGCGCTTCGCTCCGCGCACAAGGCACAGCAATTTGCAAACCCCGGTTTCATTGTGTTTGTGTCCGCAAAGAAGTTTGGCACGCATCTACCGTGCAGGAGTTTCCAGTGTGGAAGCTGTTTCTTTGTTGCGAGAAAAGGGGGCTTTGTGCGAGTCCATCTTGGGCAAAAATCAGAGCGATGCACGCTTACTTGTCCACCTATATGTTCTGTGTAATTTGTAGACATGTCATTGTTAGGTCGTGCGATGAGTGCATTGTAGTGAATAGCAATATATGTATGGATGCAGGTGCACGCTACAATGTGCTGGTACCGAAAATGACCGGTCAACTGCACTAATCTCACCCAGCTGTGTATTTCCACACATCCAATTGCGGCATTTGAACCTCCATGTCGGCATTCATCATTTCCGAAAAAGGCTCACTGTGCATCATTGTGCAGTTGCAGATGAGAGAACGTACAGAAATGATGTGCCTTGTGACCAAGTTATTTTTGGGGTCGGCGGAGTGCACTGAGTGTACGTAGGTGTCAACTTTTGGGCGGGTATTTGTGTCTCAATTATTTTTATTGGGCATGTCGTTTTATATTTATTTCTTTGTTCTTTTTTTTTTTGTTTTTATTTTTCTCCTTTTTCTGGCATTTATTTTTCCCTTTTTTGTATTTTTTATTTCAAATAATTCGCCCCCCTAATCCACCTCCCCCCCACATACACTTTATCGTGGGGGCTGTTTTTAAGTCCGTTTTGCTTTGTTCGGACCGATTCAAACGAGAAGGGAAAACGAGAACAAGCAGGGAAAAAAAAACGAAGAAAGAAAAAAACGAGGGAAACAAAAAGACAGAGAAAATAGACAAACAAGAGGAAAACATTTTGAAGGAAACGCTGAATTAGGAACACGGAAGACGGAAAGGTGTACCCTAACAACCTATCGATCGACCATGGGGTCTGAGTGGGGAAACACCACCGTAGACATTAACCCTGACTAACCCTAGATAATTACAAGTAAACAGACACTAATGAGCCCAACAAAAAAAAACGCCACCAAATTTATTCATTTATCGTCTTACTAACAAAAACCACTTGCTATATCACACCACACAAAACGGAAATAGAAAATGTGAGACATTCCGATCGGAACTCAACATTTGCCGTCATGTACATCCGCACCGACTCTGCAAACTCCACATTTATCTAGATCCGTGCTCCACAACTTCGTTATCGGACAAGTGGGGTAAACGAGTTGGTATTTATTTGAATTGATTGGTTTGAGCGCGTGCAATTGTGTTTCCTTTTAGTACCGTACAGTGTACAATTGTTTCGTTTTCTCTGTTTTCCCTTTTTTTCGTACTCTGTTTTTTCGTACTCCCAGTTTTCTCTGTTTTTTTATCGTTTTTTTTCAACCGTTTCAAACCGTCTCCACCACCTCCATCTCACCCCCACTCTGAGCCTCCTCCACTAACCCATCTCGCAGCGATATCGCTCGCCTATCAAACGGTTCCTATTTCAGCCTGGTGAACAGGAGATACATGTACATACAATGCTCGCCCCCTGTAACGATATGTGGGCCCTGCATGTCTGGACGAACGGACGATAAGTGGAGGGAGAGCGAAGAAGTATGACTGAAGAAAACTCAACAATTATAGCCAGCATCGTACACGTGACAAAGAATGTCTCAGACGTGCACACACGACCAGGAACGGGCTCTGCTGGAAATGGACTCGTCCCTTGTTGTCGTCGTTTGACCGACTGTCTATCCATCATCTCGGTTATATGGAACTTACCATCGCACAAAGAGCATACATGTGTATACATTTGGTGAGGAATCAGAGAAGTATACATGGTGCTGGATTGGACTAGAACGTTTTGCAACTGGATGGGTCTTCTTTGTCCATATTCACCATGTGGTTCACAACAACATTCACAACACGATAACGTATACCTGTACGGCGCCGTACGAGTACAACAAAGTAGGTGTTAATTACGAGATACCAAACAGACTTGAGATATATATACATGTTCATATCACAATTGAATCAAACCCCCATGTCTTCGCATACAACTGATGTCATGACTCATGGTCCGTGTCTGTTGATAAAAACATGTCCATAACTAGAAACATTGTGTTAGAGGTACTCGCATTCTTTACATCAAAAGAATTGCTGGATCCACGAGAATCCACTAGAAAAATAATCAATACAGCTCGCCTAACAGGTCGTTTCGTTATGTGCAGCTTCTTCGTTCAATGAGGTTTGTTCCAAACAGACCACATTCATCGTCTGTAAAATGATCAGTTTTCGTGCTGTTGAGAAAATTTACGTTTCAAACGGACCAGACGAAGAATTGGCGCATGTCCATATACTCCACTTGTTTGTAGCGTGTTTGGGAAGGGTTTTCTGGAGATGCATATATTTCCAAACATACAAGTGCTCCATTACTTAGACTTTTGTTAAGAAAAATACTCCGTGGGGATACCTAAAACAGTGACGTGGGCGGGTTGAAGCCGAGATAAAAACACAGACAGCTACATTCCAATTATAGAAGTACAATTAACAAATAACATCCCACCGTCACAGTGATAAATAACTGAGTTGTAGACGCTTCTGGTGATTTCAAACAGATTATTTTAGTTAAGATTTTGTTAGCTCTTGTTAGCTCGTGTTTTGTATTCTTCAATAGATGTACCAATAACAATGGTACAGAACCTCTACAAAATTCTGAGCGTAACAGAAATAATCCCCCTGCTTCACTGAATCGATTGATATAATAATATTTGTACCTTGGAATACTATTTTCCATTTTACATGAACTTATGGTTTTCTCTCATCTTCTCCACTGTACAACTCGAAATACTTGTATGAACACTAACACATTTTATGGGATCAAAATGACCGCCCGGATCTGGACAATTTACATAATTCATCATCTTTTCATTTCCTTTTTCTATGAGAAATTTGCGTATAACTCAACTCTTCCATCCAAAATACTTGGGTCAAAACAACAACAACCAAACTCTCTCAAAACAGCTCGAAAACACTAGCTGAAACTCGTAAACTTGTCCAAATCACCGTCTCTACAGAACGCATTCTTCAGAATTTTTCCAACACCATTATTAACGAAATATTAACACCTCTAAACGTGCGGCTCGGAATATCATTTAAGGTTTGTCGGAAACACAGTTAATAACGAGTTGTTTTTTTTTGACAGAAAAAAACCGCCATCTCAAAACCAATACACTAATATACATTATACATAAATACTCTTAATAAACACTCTAACCCTCGACAAAACCCGCCTGCGTCGTCTGGACGGGCTTACCGGGAGGAACTCGAGGAGTCTGGGGGGGGACTCGAGGTGTGGAAGAAACACCCATTCCAGCTCCACCAAACATGGGAGGAGGAGGAGCCCTCAACTGTCCTGGTGTTCGATGGGGGGTTCGATGAAGACCGGGAGTCATCGAAACTCCTCTTCCTCCAGGACCTGGAGTCATGGGAGGGATTTTCGCCGCCGCAGCAGCAGCAGCCGCAGCCTCCACGGCCTCAACATTCTTGATGGTCACACTCTTGGTCATGTTGTTGACCTTGAAAATACCAACAAGTCGCTGGGCCAGCTCAAACATGTTGTTTCGCAGCGAGATAACAATGAACTGAGCGTTTTTGGTTCGCTCCTTGATGTAGTTGGCCACAATCGACACGTTTCGGAAATCCAAAGCAGCATCAATCTCGTCCATCACATACAACGGAGTGGGCTTATAGTGATGGAGGGCAAAGACCAGAGCCAACGAAGACAGCGTCTTTTCACCTCCGGAAAGATTGGAGATGTTTCGCCACGACTTTTTGGGAGGCATGACCGAGAAGAGAATACCTTCAGAAAAGGGATCCAACGAATCCACCAGCTCCAGCTCCGCATTTCCGCCCATGGTGATCATCTGGTACATTTCCTTAAGTTTCATGGAAATGGCGTTAAAGCCAGACATGAACTCGGACAACCGCTTGGACTTGAGATCCTCCAGACGCTTGGATGACTGTTCTCGCTCCTCAACAGCCTCATTCAGAGCAGACCGACGAGTCTCATAGTCCCGAGCTCGTCGAGCGTACTCTTCCAGAACGGCAAAGTCGATATCAATGCCCTCCACCGAGTTTTCAAGCCCAGAAATCTCCTCCTTGAGCTCGGAAATGCTGTGGCCCTCAAGCTCATCCACAGAGTACTCCACCAGAGGAGAAGACGTCTCCTCAGGCTCATCTGGCTGTCCACACATTTCACCAATGTTGTGGATGGCGAGACCCTGGAGTCGCTTGACCCATTGGGCCTTTTTGCCTCCCTCTTCCTCCACCTTGGTCTTGTGCTGAAGCAGCGAGTTCTTGAGCTCGACCTCGGCCTTTCGAAGCTCGGAAATCTCCGCCTGCTTCTCTCCAAGCTCGTTTCGAAGAGCAGACACCTTCTCCTCCTGCTCAAACATCTCCTTGGTGGCCTGCTCGGACTCGGCCTCACACTCGGCCACCTTTTGCTCCAGAGCGTTGAACTTGTCCGAGAAGGGAGCGCACTCCTCGGTGAAGCTCTGCAACTCCTTCTGCGACTCAGTGATGACTCGCTGCTGCTTGGTGACATTATGCTGGGCCTTGGATCGGTCCTTGTTGCCGGTCTTCATCTTGCCCTGCACAATCTCAATCTTCTGCACCAGTCCATCAACCTTGGACTTTTGCATTCGCAGCTTAAGACCACCAGTCTCCATGATCTTCTCCTCGAGAGCAGCAACCTCGGAATCAATGGAAGAACACTGCGACTTGAGTTCTTCAACTTCAGCTTCAAGTTGAGCAACGTGTGCACGAGCCTCATCAACTGTGGACGACTGGGACACGTTCTCAAGCTCGGCAAGAAGCTCCTTGTGCTGTTTATCGGCGCCCTTGTAGTTGGCAGAAAGCGCCTCAATGTCCAAAGTGACCTTGGAAATCTCAACCTCGATTTGAGGAAGTCGCTCCTTGAGATCCCGCAGAGAAGCCACCATCTGGTGATATGTGGTGTTTGCAACACCGTACCGCTTCTCCTCAGCCTCCATTTCGGCCTCCAGAGACCGCATATCCTCGGCAGAAAGAGCCTTGGACGCGCTCTTCTGTGTGCCAGCAATTGCCATCAAGCCAACCCGCTTGACATGTCCTCCTCCGGCCATGGTACCACTTCGCGCAATCAGCTGACCCTGCAAAGTGACCACACGGTATCGACCGCCCGAGTAGGCGATTCGATTGGCCTGGTCGAGATCCTTGGCCACCAGAGTCTCTCCCATAGCAGCGTAAAACACCGGAATGAACTGAGGCTCACACTGGACAAGATCAATCAACCGAGGAACATTCTCGGGAGTGGAACCCTGCTTGGGACGCCGGTTTCCAATCTTGTCCATGAGCTGGAACACGCCTGTGCCGAGATTGTTCTTTCGAAGATACTCAACACATGCCTGACCAGTCTGGATGGTGTCGACAACGATATTGTCGAGCTTGGGACACGCCACGGAAACAGCCGTGTCGTACTCGGCGTCGATGGTTCCAAGATCACCAAGACGTCCATGAATGCCGGGAAGACGTCCGGAGTCCTTGAGCTTCATCAAAGCTCCAACAACACGTCCCCGAGACTGCAACGACGACTGCGACTCCTTGGCATCGTTGTACTGGGCACGCATATCGTCGAGTCGCTGCTTCATATCAGCCAGCTTGCCCTTGGCGTGCTCACACTCCTGCTCGCCCAGCTCAATCTGGTTCTGGACGTGCTCCTTCTCCTTCTCCGAGTGCGCGACCTTCTTCTCCAGCGACCGGCCTTCCAGCTTGATGCCCTGGATGGACGCCTCCGAATCCTTGACAGCCTTCTCGGCCCGAGAAAGACGCTCCTCCTCCAGCTCCACCTTGTTGAGAGCAGACTTGACCTCTCCCTCCTTGGCCACAATCTTCTGCTTCCAGGGATCCAGCTTCTGCTTAAGCAGATCAATCTTCTCGGAGAAGGGACGCGTCTTGTCTCCCAGATCCCGCTGGATCTCCACCATCAACGCCTCGGCCTCAGCAAGCTCCTCGCCGTACGCCTTGAGCTGCTCAATGTTGCCCGAGTTTTCGTTGTCGTACTCCTCGATCCATGACTCGGACGAGGACAGAGACAACTCAGCTGCAGCAATGGTCTTCTCCAGCTTCTTGGCCTTGGCCTCCATGTGCTTCTTTCGCTCCTCCAGCTGCACCTTTTCCTTCTCGTGGGAAGCGAGAATCGACGCAATCTTGGTCTGCGTCTTTTTCAGCGTCTTGAGAACGTTTTCCTCAGACTTGACACCATCCTCGATCGTCTTGATTTCCACTCGGTTAGCTGCATTTCGCTCCTCCTCAGCAGCCAACTGGGTCTGGATCTCGCCCATTACCTGCTCAGACATGGAAATCACCTTTTGGCACTTCTGAGCATGAATCTGGAAATAAAGAGACTGCTTGTGAGTCAACTCGTTCTGCAAACGCAGATATCCAACAATTTCGTCCCGTTCAGAAGAAAGTCCATTCAACTCCTTCTCAACAATCTCCATACGACCACGCTTCTCAAGACACACCTCGTTGAGTGAATCAATCGCCACCTGAGCCTCGTCGATCGGGGTCTTGTACTGAGAAGTACCAATAATGTCCTCTAGGTACTCCAACAGACCGTCGTCATGGTCGCCCTCCGCCTTGGCCTTCATCTGCGCAATACTCTCAACCTCTCCCTGCAGAATCAGGAATCGTTTGTGGTCAAGATCAATGCCTCGGCCTTTGAGCAGCGTCGTCACCTCGGTGAAGGAAGACGTTCGCCCGTTGATTGTGTACTGCGAAGTGTTGTTGCTGTACGCCTTTCGAGCCACAATCAACGAGGAGTCGGGAACAACAGATGTCGTTCCATCCAGCTCGTCAATCACGTCCTGGAAATGCACCTCGACCGAGCAAAAGGTGAGGTTGGGGTGGCTGGCGGAGTTGTGGATAAGGGCTGAAAGCTTACCTTGTCGCATTTTCGACGCTCGGAATCCGAACACGAAGAGCAGAGAGTCGATAACGTTGGATTTTCCTGATCCGTTGGGGCCGACTACTGCGGAGAATGACTATGTTAGTACGGAAGCAAAAGGCCGTAGGTCTCGAGAGACAAAATTGAGTGAGATAGCAGCATCCAATGGCATCCAATTGATATCGGAGACTTCAAAAACTTCACAGACACCACAGACACCATATCTCATTCTTGAAAAGTGCAACCAACATGCATGTACCATAACTCTCATACTCACACTGTGGAAAGGACCGACTTCCTGTCGTCCTGCATAGGATTTGAAATTCGTCAGGACGAGATTCGAAATCGTCAGCCGCTGGGTGGGCTCGTCGGGCGTCTTGATGGCATGCTGCTGCATCGACGTCGCCCGCTGCTGCATCAGCGATCGAGCGTGGATACCGTGACTCAGCTGCTCCTCCTGTTTGAGCTCATCGGGCTCCTCGGATGAACGTGGAAGAGGAAGACCATCGGGGGCGCCATCGTCCATAGTCAGGTTTGCCTGAGCAGGCGAGGGGACGGGCATGGAGGAAGGAGGAGCTCGCGAGGGAGTGTTAGGGGTGGTGGCATCGGCAGCGGCAGAGGTGTTTGTATCCATGTCGGGGGTGATGTCTCGTTTTTTGACAATCACGTTTTCCTTCTGGCTAGGAGAAGGGTTGGACACCATCATGGGGGAGGCGGCTGTGTTGCCCGAGACGGAGGTTCGAGCAGCAAGAGGGCTTCTTTTGATTGATGCGTGAGTGGAGTTGGCGTCTGCAGCATTCTCCTCTGCGACACCATCCTCGCCCACGACATTACTCATGTCACCCTCCNGCATGACGTCAAGCGTACATTTAGCAGTCTCTGATGGAGCATTCATGCCATTCGCGCCAACGTGCCAACGCGCTAAAGTAGTTGATATCGTACAGTATCGCACTCAACAGTTTCGGGCGGTGGCAGTTTTGGGGTGCTCGACTCAACTTGTACTGTACTTTTGTTTTTCCTAGAATAAAAAAATGGCACGGAACAAGACTGTGAAACTGACAGACATACCACAGTCAAACGAAACAGAAAGACAGAAAGACAGAGAGACACTCGGCAGTCGTCAGTCGTCAGTCGCTCGATCGACAGTTTACAAACCCACTTTATGACACTCTTGTAGCAGACGGGCTAAAGTGCACCTGCTGATATCAAAAGTTGAGAAGCGGTCGTACAGTAGAAAGTAGCCAAACATGTGTTACTTGAGTCAAGCAGAGAAACAGAAAACAACAGTACCGCTGGAAGCGGCAAAATGACTCCCTCCTCCTCCTCCTCCTCCTCCTCCTCTTCCTCCTCTTCATCTTCATTGTCAACCACGCGCTTGGCAACCTTCTTTGTGGCAACCAACTCATCCTCAGATTCATCTTCCTCAGATTCATCATCCTCTTCCTCCTCCTCACCATCATCATCCTCCTCTTCCTTCTGTGCAACTCCCTTCTGTGCAACTTCCTCCTCGCTGTCATCCTCACTCTCAACCACCTTGCGTGCTCGAGCTCCTCGTGTGGACCGTCTCAAGGGCTGTTTTGCCTTTGTGTTTTTAGTGGCAACGCCCAAATCATCGGATTCGTCTTCCTCGGAAAACTGTTGCTCGATTTCCACTCGAGAAATCGAACTGCGGTGCGACGCAGAGTACCGCTTTGAGGGGGCACTACTTAGTCGAGCCATTTGTGTGCGGGGGGTATTTGTGTCGGATAGTGGGGGGTTTTTCTTGTTTGAGAAGTAACGAGAGAAAAGTTGTGGATGTAGATGATGAGACGCGTCAAACAGTGTTTACCCAAATGCACTACGCGTCCATTTCGGGAAGTGTAACCCTAACCCTGGTTGTCCGGGCAACGGCAACGGCCGTCCAAAAAGCTGCAACGACAAGTGGTCAACGGGAACTACCATACAGCAGGAGGATTGTGGTGTGTTTGTGTTCGTTTTGTTGCTTGAAAAATGAACATGTATGTTATGTGGGCAGCCCATAACGGTCATGTATTTGTGTAATAGTTGTGATGGATCTAAAATGTGTATGTAGAGGAAGTGAAAGTGAGAAAGAACAAATTGTAGAAATTCGTAGAAAATTGGAAAAAATTGGGGGGAGATTGGAGGTGGAAGAAGGTGTTCTAAATGATGTTAAATATGGTTTTTTGTACCTTTTTAAACCATTTCCATTAAATTTATACTCTCCAAGCTCACACGATATGAATCAGTACGGCTGACACTAATTAATGCATGACAGAAGTGGCGGATTTCGAAGAGAGTGAGGTGGGGTGGTGAGAGTGGTATGGTTATAATCTGCTGGTGACGGGGGGTACGTCGGTAAGGTTGTCTCTATATGTTTAGATACAAAAAAGTGTTGAGAGAGTGTATGAAGTATGACCATGATGTACGTTATAAGAGGAGTCATAAGTGTATAAAAAAAATCGTGTTCTGAGGAGAAAACTAGGGAGTTTTTGGTATCGCTGTGATTGTTGAGGCTTGAGTAGTTCAGTGGATGTCTTGTTTCGACGTGGTTATCTACAAAACCCCCCATTTGATGGAATTCATTGACGTTGATGATCTATATCGATATGTAATGTGCTGGAAACTCGTGTTTTCGGTGGTTAAACGAAATCCACTAGATTCTCTCGTCATTTAATGGCCATTGGGAAAGATTGCTGTTCTTCATGGCATACAAAAATGTGTCGTTTATGAGCGTACCTGAACAGGTGGTGTAGGTATGTACTCTAACACAGCGTCTAGTAAATGTACTTGTCGGTATCATTTCAAAGCTCTTGTGAGATTGATTCAATTTGATTGTTTTGCGTGTTAAAGTGCCATACAAAATGTTGAATTTTCGTACTTTCAAAAAATAGCTACTGTACTTGGGTTACCTGTACCGGTACTCGTAGCCTAGTGATTATACCTGCTCCAAACTCAGTGTTAAGGTGGAATTAACATAAACGGCTGAGAGGATATTGAAGTGTTTTAAACGGTACCTGGAGTGAACCAGCGTGTCTGAGACCGATACTTGTACTTGTAACCTGCAGCTTTTAATGCTCGTATCAAATCTCGCCTTTCCCGTATGACGCATATGACGGATCAACTCCACCTATATGCACGACATTTAACAAGCACAACAGACCTAGAACAAGAGGAAAAAAAAAAAGACAAGGAAAATAACATCACGCAGTCAAACAAACAAACTGACCTGTGCTACGCAACGAGCTTGGCACAGCAATACTGCACGGGAGATGGAACCAGGCTGATAGATACGTACGTCAGACGGTTCACGTGACGTGCCCAGTTCTTCTTAATAATAACTCACTTATTGAAACTCTGCCCGTGTTCGGTTAGTGTGGAATGTGCGCTGTGTGGGATCTCCCAGTTACCATGGAAACCACCAGGGGAACTATGTAGGTATGTGTCGGACATACACAAATGTATACATGTTGTGGGTTACAGTGGGTGCATGATACATTCAGTGAGGCATGTACGTAGGGTGCATTTTTATCGGCACGTATCGTACCGGTGCGTCGGTACTCTGGGTGTCTAATTATGTCAGCTGAGCAGCGTTTGCTCTCTTGGGGCAGGCTGACTTGACCTGCCTTGCCTTGGAAGAATTGACGTCAATTTTTAGCCTTTACACAAAGTTTAAAAGCTGAAACGGGAGGGTTTCGTGATTGGCGTTGTAGAGAGGGAGGAGTTAAATACAGATGGGGTGGGCAATTGCACAATTGAGTGCGATTCAAGTGCGAGTGGCCGGGTACTTTGACATTTGTTCCGACGCAGCGGAAAGCCGATTTATTGTACATGTGTGCAGTGGTGCATACGCAGAGGCACCCACGCATTTGAGGATGGATCGGAAGCTTAAATGATCAAAAGGGTGTAAACAAACCAAAAGGGGCATAAGACGTCCCAAAATGGAACGTTGTTTTTGTGTTAAAAATCGCTCATTCTGAGAAAGCGAGGGCGTGATTGGGCAGCAGACAAAGGCTAATTGAGAAAGATCGCGTCAAACAAACAACGGAAGCGAGATGAAAAAAGATACAAGCGAGTTATTACAGTAATTACAGGGTGGTTAAAAATAATGTGATGAATTACTGAATTGACCAGTAGAAAATACATGAAGCATCGGAAGAGTGTTGCCGTGGACGTCAACGCCGACGAGGGTATTAATTAGGTCTATTAAATATCTTGTATTTTCAGTGAGATGAAGAGAAAAAAAGAAGAGTATTAAGTGCGTCGAATCTAGTTCTTCTTCTGCTTCTCGGATCGGTAAGCCTCGACAGCGGGGTTGGAGTTGTCGTCACAAGAGATAACAATGGAGTTACCCTCGGGGATGTGAGCAGCACAGACCTTATCGTCGTGGTTCACGGTGGCGTTGTAGTCAGGGACACCTCGGCACTTTCGGTCCTTCCACACGGTGATGGAGCAGTCGTAAGAGGGGGCGACGAAGACGGAGTTGAATCGGTTCAGGTGGTGGCACTGGGTGTACTTGTTGGGCTTGACGTTGATGGACTTGATTCGGGCACCGTTGCACTCCTTGGACATGTCGAAAATGTCCACCTTGGCGGAGTACTTGTAGTTGACCTTGTTGCCAATGTATCGCTCAAAGAGAGAGGCGGCCTGGACGAGGTAGATGCAAGCGAGGATGACAATGATGCTGAACTTCATGGCGACGGATGGGGGGTGTTCACAGTGTGAGGAGGGAGCTCCAAAGGGCCCGCGACAGTATATATACACTTCCGGTTTAATCACGCTTTGAGTGCAGCCCAACAACAAGGTTGTTCAACGTGCAGACCTCAAGGTTTGGTCTGTGCGAGGAGGGGTTTTGGGGGGGCCTGTTGTGGATGAAGGGGTGGGCGAATCGGCGAGATTTTTGCACCAAAAGATGCCTCGGATCTGTGCAATTCCAATTATCCATTCTGTGTGTTTGTAGCACTTGTATAACGTCCAATTCGAACCCCACCCATATTCTCGGGATTATCTTTTAGCTTTGCGTTTGCCTTTTACACCGTAGCCTCGTCCAGTCCTTGTTTGTCCAAGCTCACGGACTTAGCTATCGCTCCAAACTGTAACATTAGTGTGTGTTTACAGCGGTGGGTGTTTGTACACAATGCTGTAGAGACGAGGGGCCGCGGTGTCCAGACTCTTGCTGTGTAAAAAAAAAATTGAAAAAAATGGACGGAAAAATACGCTCCCGTTCAATCTCACCGTTTTACGTCATCAATACTAGGGGCATCCCTTCTGCTGCCGACATTGAAGCGACAGCTCTTGGCTTAATTCCGCCGGATCCATTTCCCGCACCTAGCCGCTTGGGACAAACAGATAACAAAAGTCGGAGTGCAGCAAAAAAAAAAAAAAAGGGAAAAATACAATCTGCTGTGCTGCGTTTTACAGAGAGCTGTATCAAACTAGGCAGAAGGGAAACGATAAAACGGAGTGGGCCAATCGATTCCCCGTGGTCGAAAACCTCTATTTTTCAACTCCACAGCCTCTGAAGTAGTCCCCCACAACTACAAGACCTCCTTTTCCCGCAAAAGTGACATCATGCACCTGTCGGAAATGTGTATGGGAAAAATTTTAATCACCTCACAGAATCCAAAACGGTAATATGCAAATGAAGCCAGTGGTTACAGCAGTGGATGTGGAAGGGCGACCTAAGATACAGACGATAGGGAGATACTGGGAGCCGTGGGCTGTAATATTGTGTATTATTTTTTTGACGCCCAGGAGCGACTACATATACCTCATCTACGTCACATGCTTGGCAATTCATTTGCTCGCTTAACAAACAAGTGACAGGCCGGGCCAGACAAACAAACACATGTGCTGACGTGCCTGGTACATACTCACAAGGAGCTGGAAAACCGATTCCATGTACGCCCAGCCTAGAGAGAGATTGTACGGACAGACCTGAATGTATAGTTGTAGGCTTGTAGGGGGGCAGGGCAACGGCTTTTTGTGTTTTTTCCCCCAGTGCTATACTACAGGCAATTGCACAGCAAGCCTACCGAGACTGTATGGTTGGGTCTCTGGATTGCGTGGTATCCCGTCTTCATGAGGTGTCTCACAAATGCGTCTTCTGGGAGATAAGGTTTGGCCGGTCCCAATTGGGCAATGTGCAACATCCCAAAATGGAACTTGTGTCAACAGCCCTGTTTGGATGGTCTGGGCGACCAGGTTCCGATATTGCAACAGGATGGTTAGTGCAATTTTGAGGGAAATAAGAAATTCCGAGGTACCCGTAGTCAGATTTGGAAAATTGATAATAATGTGAATAAAATCGGAGAAGGTCGGGAGAAATATGGATAAAATCTTTCACGTGATAAGGGTTATTTATCAATTGCCTCCATCAAAATCCGCCCACTAATACCAATTTTACACCCCTCGGATGTGCCAAATAATACTCTCATTTCAGTTTTGCTCGGAACCATAGGAGCCGTGTATACTGAATGTGTAATCGCATGTACAAGTAGGGTAAACAGATGGAAAAACAACACAAACGACGTGGCGCAAATAGGGCCTTCAAAGTGTCTACTTTTGGCGTGTTTTTACGTGTCTAAACCCCCACGACTTTTGTTCTTTTTTCGTCCATTCATCTTTTTCCATTTTTCGTCCTCCTTTTTATTTTTCACACTAGAATTCAGGCTTCATTTAGTTACATGTGTGCGACAGACACTCATCCAAGGTTTGGGTCCAAATCGGAAAAACGAGTATGTCCCGATTGGCATCAAGGAGAGAAGCGAGACGAGACGAGACAGTTGTGTCGATTGTAACAGATTTGTTTGTGTCATTACGGGTGTGTATGGATGGTTTTGTGCAATTGGTTTTATGTAAATGGTTTGTGTGAATGGTTCTGTGTAACTAATTGCTCTGTGTAATCGACCACCTCCAACTGCAGGAACGACGCTGAAAATAAACTAGACTCGGTTTTTTTCGTATTGTCGATTAAACCGGTGATAGCCTTCTTGAGACTTGTTCCGAGTTTGGGAGTTTTGACCAATGGAGAAGTGGAAAAAGACGATGCACAGATAGCGTTTTAAGGAAGGGGCTCCAGGGGTAGGGTTAGGACACCGGTAGGCACTTGTGGTTTAGGGTAGCTAACGGAGACGCTAGACGGGTAATTAGTTGCCGGAGTTACGTCAGGATGCAACAAATATAACGATAGTCGGTGCATAATTCCGAGTCCAAGAGGTGGTTCGTCTGATTGGGTCCAAGGGGGTTTTTTACAGGGAATTCAGAGGTGGATGGAGAAGTTTTTTTGGGATAGATGGAACCGTGTGGTTTGTAGAGTAAAAATGATGGAGTTGATACATGGGGGTGTTTAGTATCACGTGACTAGTCTTTGAGATGTTTTTTCTGGTTTTTTCTGATTTTCTGGGAATTTATCGGAATTTATGGGAATTTTTGGGAATTTTTACAACCGCAATTGTTTTAGTTTACACTTTGTTGATACAGACTAAGTAATATTGAGTGATTTTGGACTCAACACAAAACAGACAATTGTGAGTGGATCGGTTGGAAATTTGAACACCGCGCTCATATGGAACGTATCGACACCTTGTAAAAATCTCACCCCGATCTACAAATTGTAATAGAGAAATCATGACGGTTAAAAACGTCGATGCCATACAAACCTTAACCGTTTTAAGCTTCGTTGTAGTGATGAAAATGTATGTAAATTGTCAAAAAAATGGAACGTTCTCGAGTGTATGCCTTTCATGGTATCAAAGTTGATGTATTGATCTCTTGGAACCCCTGCTATTACGGAATGTCCATTTATTCGAACTTTGGTTCATGTTCATATGATAGGGAAGTAGTGTACGTATGTATTGACGCTAGTTCGATTCCCGGTGACACCATTGAGAAAAAAAAAAAAGGAGAAAAAAAAACCTGTCCCTGACCTACATACACTTCAACATCCATAATCCATATTCAATCCTTATCTGCTCTATGGCCCCATTTTTCAAGTCCCTGGCCCTTGCAGAACAGCGCTCTTAACCTCTGCTGTCTTATCTTTCTCCGTTCGAGGAAATACAATATTACGTGAGTTGGATGTGTATACAAAAGTGACACAGAAGCACGTGATACACAGAAGACGGAGGAACACAAAAAGAACCAATTGCTCATCAAAAACAAACCCAAAAGGCTCAAAATACGTAATATATATTTTTTTTTAACCCATAGCATACGAGAAGGTTCCATCATAATCTGGACCTGTTGGGAAATGGGCATCAAAAGTTTATTGGAGCGTCATTCATGTGAGTATGATGGGCAGGAGTGGATATGGACACAAATATGGGGCGGGAGGGGCTTTGTGTTCAACAAGTTTTTTATGTACCCTTTACAAAGCACATGTGGTGGGTGTTTGCCACCCTTTCTATATAAGAGTGGGGGTTTCCACTTTATACAACAAGCAGCTAATTTCGACACACCCTCGTTTTGTGATACCGTGACCAACCCTAATCCATAATCTGCATCAAATTATTACCCATTTACACCCTCACCACACACACATTGCTACACTTTGCACTACACAACTAATGGGAAAAACATTCACCGACAAGTCGCTGGCCAAAAAGGAGGCCGGCCAGGCCCGAAAACGCGCCAAGGAGTTCAAGGAGGTCCAGAAGGAGCGAGACGCTGCCGCTGCCGCTGAAGACGCCCTTTGGGCCCAGGGAACCGCCGATAACTCGAAAAAGGCCCAGGCTGAGGCCAAGAAGGCCGAGCAGGCCCGAAAGCGAGCCGAGCGAGAAGCCCAGGAGGCCGCAGAGGCCGATATCATCAAGAAGGAGTCCACTAAAAAGACTGTTCAGAAGAAGTTCAAGGGTTAGCTTCAGCATATGTACATTAATTTATTAGACTAGACCGACGGCGGCAACGTGCGAGTACCGGCACTGTACGGTATGGGCACGAGCACGAGTATCACCAGTTCTGATACCGCTTCTGTAGCTGTAGCTGTAGATGCTCGCGTAGTATAGTTGGTTGTACTTCAAGGCATGGTTATTGATTAGTCATTCGTGCTAGTGTTTGTGTACCCGAGAATTGCTCTCAAACTACGCTGTTGATTCTCCATTCATGAGATCCATTTGTTTGTACCATTTGTTGGGGCATGTCTTATTCGTCCCTGTTACCGCCAAAAACAGACGGTATCACCAGCCCGCTGTGGAGTTGTTGTGTTTTTGCAATTTTCACACAAACAGAAAAATGAGACATATCACGTGAACACCGAGACTGAGACGAGTCACGTGATATAATTTATTTTCCCCCATCTCTTCTCTAGTCGATAGTATATACTCTTATCTGTTTCCAATATGGCTTATCGCCATGTCTGCCTCAGATAGCGAACTGTAAACAGATGCAGGCAGGTTGTGGTTGAAAATGAGGAAGAAAAAAAATGTGTAAAATTGGTGGATGAGTAAGGAGGTAGTAAGGAGATGATGAATGAGAAGATTGAAAGGAATGTTCTTTTTTTCTACTTTTTTTCTAGATTATTATTTGAGTTTTTGCTGAAATTTGAAAAATAAATTTTTATAGATAAAATCGTAGAAAATAAACCAAAATTAATATGGAGATGATAGCTATAGAGGTTGGTAATAACCAATCAAAAATGTTTGGATTTCAACTCCTTCGCATTTTCTCTAGGCGTTTCGAAAAAGTACAATGCTTTGTAGTCTTCAGAACCGTAGTAATGATTGATAATGAACGATAACGGGACTCCAACGTTCAATTAAACAGTTTCAAATCCTTAAAGTGCTCAAAATAAACCCATCTGAGATGTACCCAGTCTCCCAAGTACTCTCGTTCGAAATGCTCAAGTTCTGCTGTATTCTCAACAACACC
This sequence comes from Yarrowia hollandica, assembly GCA_900519065.1. Taxonomy (NCBI): domain Eukaryota; kingdom Fungi; phylum Ascomycota; class Dipodascomycetes; order Dipodascales; genus Yarrowia; species Yarrowia hollandica. Next base: position 3,259,886 of record ULGV01000002.1, on the reverse strand, counting down.
TCAGACTTCTAGTAAAATACCGACAACCAAAAAAACAATGATTTGAATCAATCTGTACACTCTTGAAATCCCAATTAAAGAACTCTGTCTGCCCAAATCACTTCTTGTTCGTTCGTTCTCTTATCTTCTCATACAGACTCGCTTTACAGAACTCACAAACCACGTCCAAAATCGCTTGACGAACCGTGAAAACATCTCCAACCCAACCCATACCGTCTTGTCAACCCGATAATCTACTCCCCAACCCTCCAATCAACCATCCCCTCAAACTCGTCTCCTCTAACCCTCCACTTTATCAATACAATGCTGAGCCAATAGTCCTTCGGGACATATGGTCAATTTGAAAGAATAAATGAAATTGTATGCATGTATGTATGCTGAGCCAATAAAGCCCGAAAAAGTGCACCAGACCCCCTTCGTAATATCCCATTAGCATCATTTAGCCGCCATTAGCATCTCCTTTAGATTACTTTTTAGATCGGTGGTTGAAGTGGGTGACGTTTCGAGGCTGTTTTGGCCAGCTATAGTCGTGGGAGTTTTGTCAGTTTTCTGTTTCTATGAATTTTCCCGATTTTTCCGATTTTTTTCCAAATCTCCTGAGCTAATCTCCAACTTTCCACAATTTTTCCCATTGTACACTATTTTCCCCCCCATTTTTCCACAGCCCACCTCAACGATTAAATTATAAATACGTGGAGATTAACTAAACGCCACCGTTTAATTGAGCCCAACCCTAACCTTCGGGAACCTAACCCTATTGAAAAGGCGAAACTTGGCCGGCAATGGAAGTTGTCTTCCCATGGCGGTAAGTAATTTTTCCAGCGGAGTGAAAAATATGGAAAAATGTGAAAAATAGCGAGACTCTTTAATTCCTCATTTTTGTGTTTTTGAAAATCATTTTCCTCCTCCCTGTCACCATTTACCCTACCGAAAAGAGGACACCACACGAGCGAAAAAATTACTTTGCCATGCATATAAGCGTCGACCGGAACCGACCGGAGTTTAAATATTTTTGATCCGATTTGTTCTCGTTCTTGTGGGTGTACAAATGGGCCAATGAGAGGTGGTAAAAAAAAGGTGAGACAAAGAGATGTTGCACAAACGCCGTTCTTTTGTGGCCCCTGTACTCCTTCATCTCTTTCCACGCCAATATGGTCACATGACATGGCTTGCTTTTTCCTCTGTGTACGGGTAATCTCCCAAACTGTAACGGCATACATACAGTGACATAGTGTGCCCCACAAAGCAAAAAGCGGACCCCCCACAGCAGCGCAAGTAGAGAAAGAAGAGTGCCTTGATTTTAAGAGAAGAGAAAAAAAGAAGACGGCAACAAGAGGGGAGGGGGAGAAGAGGATTAAGGGAGGACACATGGGCTTTATATAACAGCAGAAACACAGTAAGTTCCAGGAGCAAAATATCCACAAACGGCGTAATAAGTGCCAGTTCTCCAACCCAAATAAACTTCTTATCTGCACCACAAAGATAGACAAACATCACCACATTAGACAGTCACAACACTCTGGTAGGCAAAAGCTCTTTTTCCCTACAACACCACACACCACACCACGACACAAAAAACACACACATTACCATGACTACACAGGTGCCTGCAGTGTACGCATGGCCCGAGAGCCACCGGGTGGCGGAGGCGCTGGCCGATCACGTGGTGGCGCAGCAGAACAGTGTGCTGGACGCCAAACGGACAGAGGCCAACAAACGCAATGCCAGCGGCGCGTCCAGCGGCACACAAACACCCACGACACCTCCTCCGCGTCGGTTCCGCATCGGCATTTCCGGCGGCTCGCTGATCCACGTGCTCAACGAGGGTCTGCTGGCTCGAGGCGACGTGCGGTGGGATCAGTGGGATATTTATTTCGCCGACGAGCGGCTGGTGCCATTTGACGACGAGCAGTCCAACTACGGGCTGTTCAAGCGGGAAATCTACGACAAGATTCCCGAGGATACCGCCAAGCCCAGAGTCTTCCACGTGGACGAGAGTCTGCTGGATGACGCCCAGGAGGCGGCCGACGCCTACGAAAAGGTGCTCATCAAGGGCTTTGCTGCCAAGGACTCTGTCAAGCTGCCCATGTTCGACCTGCTGCTGCTGGGCTGTGCGCCGGACGGCCACATTTGTTCTCTGTTCCCCAGCCATCCGCTGCTGCGGGAGTCGCTGGCGTGGGTGGCGCCTATTGAGGACGCACCCAAACCGCCCGCCCGACGAATCACGCTGACGCTGCCCGTCATCCGACACGCTCACCGGGTCACATTTGTGGTCGAGGGAGCCACCAAGGCGCCCGTCATCAAGACGATTTTCGAGCGGCCCGAAAAGGGTCTGCCCAGCTCGCTGGTCAACGAGGCGTGTGCAGGCAAGGTCAGCTGGTTCGTGGACAACGAGGCGCTCAAAAACTCGTTTGTGACCAAGAAGGAGTACAAGATGCTGGTGACTCCCAAAAAGACAGACGCGGCCGACGAGACGAATCCCGCGCAGGAAAAAAAGACAGACGCATAGGTCAAGTTAGCATGGAGGGAAGGCAAGGCGAAGGAGACGAAGGAGGCGAAGGAAACAACGTCGGGTGAGATGAGGGATTCGCAAGTGCGACAATGAGAAAATACATGATATGACATGGTTGTATGGGCAAAAGAGTGGTGTACAGTATTGTCGCGGGTACGCACCGCCGCTACAAGTACGGTGGGTGTACTGCACCTTACACTAGGTAACATGTAACTGTCTTTAACGAAGATGATATGACATTTTGTGGTAGGACATTGTAACAAATCCGGCACGTACCGTGAGACATTGAAACAGATCTGGCACGTACCGTAAGACATTGTAGGTGGTATTGTATTAGTACTCCTTCAATAGTAACAACTCCTGTAGCAGTACAAGCTGTGGTACGGCATTAGTTTTCGTCTTTCTCTTTCTTCTCGTTTTCTTCGTTTGTTGCTCACCTCGTTCTTGTCGTTCCGAATCTTCTTCCCGTTTGTTCTTCCCATTTGTTCGTCCACTTTTCACTATTTCCTTCCCCAACAGTTTTCAACTTCACAAAAAACAAAAGACAAGCAAATGCCGGTACGAGTGCTTGTGTTAATATTATTCCTGACTAAAAGTGACGGAGATGTCGGAGCTAGCCGTTGGAGGTGGGTGGGAAAAGAGTGCGAATAGCACGAGAGAGGGTCATATATTAATATCTTCGCTATACTCGGCTCATTCAGCATCGCCGTATCGCCGTATCGTCGTATCGTCGTATCGTCATATGTCAGTATCGCTCTGGTGGGTACACTACGTACTCATACCGTAATTGCTGCAGACCACCTCTCCGTCTGACAAGCACGTCAGAACAATGACATTTAGCACTCTGGCAGCCGTTCTAAACCGTTCATCTTCGTCTTGGCTGATCGACGAGGGTGGGTGTACCCCGTTGATGTTCTGGGTGGCTGAACGTGAATAGCTGGAAACAGTCAACGGCCCCACCCGCTACAACCAGATACGATACCTGCATGAAATACTCTCGATGCACATCTACTGAGTGTCGTATAGGACCTTCCATACATGTATACTTGCCAGTGCAACCGTACAGCACAATACAGTAATTACAATAGTTACGGCACGCTATCGTGTCTCCTTGTTCACTCTTGCTTCCTGTACAATGCCCCCCTCCCTTATTGTGTCAAAAGCCGGCCGTCCTAGTGTCAACCACCTTGTCTTTTCCCACGTCAATCTGGCATCATCAACGTCCCCCATGCCATCAATGTCATCCATGCCCTGTCATCTATCTGTCTGAAATGTTTCTCTTGTTGCCCATCGCCATACAGGAATACACCCAAAGGAATCTCAAATCTGGGGTTATACGACACTGAAGCGTCCAACGTCGCAAAAGACCACATGTACTAGCATGCCAGCCCTTCTCCCTGGGCCCACCACCCCACACTAACCAGAGGAGCTACTGCACTCCTGGCTCTTTGTCCAGGCCCTGACAGGCGGCCACATCGGAGTGCGTTAGTGTCTCCGAAAGGGTCCATACAGGAGGTGCAAATTATTCTATAGTCGGCAATTGATTGCAGCTAATTACGGCTCTGTAGTCTTACGGTTGTACGGTACTTGTACGGTATCGTACATGTAGAATAAATATCGTATACACTATACACTGACCAATCAAGTCAGACAATAAATACCAGTCCGTGCAGTATGCTGCTGTCAGTTAGAACAAACAAACCTCCATGTTCCACTCCCGCGCAATATCGTGGTAGCTAATGTGCGGCTGGGTCTCCTTGCGCTTCCAAAACTCCACAATCAGCTTATGGGCCATGCGAATGGGCAGGTAATTGAGAGGCGAAATGAGCCGTTCAAACTGCCGCGCAATCCGCTTTCGTAGAGTCAAACTGTCGGTCAAAACTCCAACCATAAACAACGGCCAAATGCACAGAAACAGAGGCAGATCGCCAGAACAGTTGAAAACGGCGTCAGAATGCATATACGCGTCTTCACAGGTGGCGTCCAGATGCTCCACGTGTCCACCGTTGAACATGTACACGTACAGCATCAGAGCGTGCCGATAGGCCTCCCACACGTGCATGGACGCCTCGCAAAAGGGCATTTCGACAAGAGACACAATGGAGGCGGGACCGGGGGTTGATGTGGGCAAGGGTTCCGGCCGCACCTCTTGTAGTGGTCGTCGAAACGTCAACAGTTCATGCATAATGTTTTGTCCATCACTGGCCTTGGCGATCATATCGATCATGGAATAGGGCAGACCTGTGATGGGGTCGAATCCGCTTCGGCCCATGCAATATTTCAGCCAGATGTTGAGTCTGGGGGACGTTCGGCCGGCGATGAAGTTGTCCAGGTCGAAAACGCCCAGGTTGGCGATAATGTCAGAGTGAAAGTCGCCCGAGAAGATTGTGGACGGTTTGGCTTCCACCAGCGAGTAGAGGAGCTGAATGTGGGACGTCCATTTGTATCCCACTGACAGAGAAAACAGACAAATGAAGACTCCGACAGCAAAAGCCGTTTCTGGGGGTTTTTCGGGACTCAATTCTTTCAAAAAGAGCTCGATTGCGCCTCCAAAACGCCGTAGAGACGCCTCATAGCTCTGGCCCGTACACAGAGCCTCAAAGACAATGATGACTTCGGCTAGCGCGGGGCTTTTGCTCACCAGCGGCACAATGTAGCGTTTGAGCGGACCATCGTTGCGATTATGGGCCACCAGACGCCAGTGGTCTTCGTAGAAGAACTTTCGCAGCAAAATGTAGTCTTCCTTTGGGAGCGTGTCTTCCAGGTCCAGCAGAAATCCGGGGGGATATGCGTCTGCAGACAGTGATTGTATTCGTCCTCCTTGCTCGTCCACGGGGTTGATGATGGGCATATGGGTGGGTTGTTCCATATGAGTGAGTATGGAGCTGATTTGGTCGGCAAACCCCGGGATGGACGATACGGGCAGAATCTCCATGCCTCCCATGGCCATACTTGTACCGGGTCTGTGTTGGTCTCCTCCATCCGAGCTAGGAGTGCTCATTGAAGACGGTGATGATTCAATGTCGACTCTGAAATTGCGGACGGCGGCCTCGACATGGGCCCGCGATCCCACGTCGCTGATGAAGGTGGCGCCCTTGTGGATGCCTCTGGACGCGACTCCGTTGCCCCAGGTCAGCACTTTTTTGTACTCGCAGGCTGCTCCCGCCTTGACGCATCGCTCACAGGCCGGTTTTTCCTCGTCGCACTTGCGTTTGAGCTGTTTGCAGCGCAGGCATCCGTTTCTCGATTTTTTCATGGCACAGACTGCTGCGGCGGGCGTGTTGGGGGGTTTTGAGGTTCCAGTTCAGACGTTGGACAAGACATGTGCATGTATTTATTTGAGTCCTGCAGCAGAGAGAGAAAGAGAGTGTGTGGGTGTGCATTAAACTTTACCTACTGCTAGCTCACACGGTTTAGCGTTTGACAATGGGTCTTTTTTTTTTTTTTCTTTCAAAACTTTTTTACAAAATTCAACTTTTGATTTTATTTTCAAAAATTGCTAAAGGGCCCCCCCCAATAGTGCAAATCTGAAAGCAAAATATTATCGTCGCCCGTTCTTAGAGTTGGCGCCAGACGAGAACCAGAGGTGAGAGTAAAGAGATGGGAAGGGGGTGGGTGTTTTCTGACACGTAGCTGATACACAGGCTGTTTGTGTCACTACCGTAACCAGATCAGCCCCTGTTCAGATACGGTATAATACAACCGATGCAGCACCAGTACCGTAGGTAGCACGTTCCACCGTGATAAACTCACTCCTGACCACGCTCATCTCCCTGCACATTGTCAACTCTCTCTGTAGCCACTAGCTCGCTGCTAATGCAACTCTGCAAAAATTTGGACTGGTGCTCCGCCAAGCTGCAATCTCCACAGAGGTACGGCTTGCAGTGCACGATGCATATCCCTGGTGTTGTATGCATGGAGGTGGAGTTGGTGGGTGAGTGGTGCACGACGCGTGTACGGTAGGCGCTGGTGCCACCGCGAGCCCCAGCCCGTTCTTTAGCGCCTCGACATGTCGCCCTTCTCCGACTTCTCCGACCAAACTAGACTATACCGTGTCCGGCTACCGGCCTGAGCTTGCAAGAGCCAAGAGCCCAAGACAATGGCTGTGTTCTCTGGAAGATCCGGCGGAGTATTTAGACGTATTGTACGAACGGTGCTGGTACCATGGCCGACGTTTAGACGCCCATGTGTCAGTGGGACGTAGAGATATGTATTACAAAGGGTGGACTGAACATGGACAGACAAGTAGCTGGCTTGGGCCGGTTGAGGGTGGGGGAGCAAACGCCGGTACCGCACCACCAAACGCCCTTACTCATATTGTGTAATACTGTCATCCTTTGTATCCCTGGTGCTATCATTGTACTTGTATTGTCTTCCTCCAGCCGTCAGCCAAACCCTATCATCTATAACCGGCCAAACCATACATGTGACATGAGCCTCACGAGACGTTACAGACAAGCCAGAGAGGAAGCCCAAGAGCCGTGGGCGAGGCAGGGGACGCGCGCACACGCGTATGTGTACGTGTGTGTGTGGCCACGTGTTTGTGCGTGCTCTTTAGCCAAATGTCTGTGATCCGGCTTTTTCGGCCCCACTTTGTTTTTGCCGACCCGCTCCACGCACCTGGCGCCGATCGACACTTTTTCAGCCGTTTGACCACCCAACAACGAAAAAACAACAGCCTCAACCCTACCAACCACCGCCAAATTCAATGGAAAACCAGTCCAACCCTAACAAGAAGCCCAGCGTGCTTCCAGAAGCCCCCGTATAATTAAATGTGTAGCGAGCTATGCGAACGAGCTATGGCCAGTTACGGCAGTTTCGGCGAGCCAAGAAACGACAAGCCATGTTCCAGTAGCACGTTCGTGCCGCACAATGACAGCAGAAGGGGACCAACTAGTACGAGTACTGTAATCGCACACTGTACTGTAGTACCAACCAAAGCAAATACAGTGTCGAGGACAATAGCCATTTAGTCGGAAATATAGCTAGCTAGGCCATAACACAATAGCAAGAGGCAGGACATGAACTTTCGAATGGACGAAATGAAATGCAATCTCGAAAGACAATCTCTCTCCCACATGTTACGATACGCAGACCCGGTCCGAGTGCATCAACGTTGCAGCAGCAGTGTACGGTGGGTACTGTACGGGGGTACAGTGGTAATTAGCTGATTGTTTTGCGTAATTTGATGGCTGTTGTTTTGAGTAACTTGGTGGCTGTTTCGTACCCCCCTCGATTCACCTCAAGTCCGGTTAGTTATCATAATTAGCGGGGGAGCCATGCTGAGACCAAGACGATTGTCTAACGCCCGCCATTTCCACTGCATGACTGGAGCATGTGTAGCCGAGACTTTTTGCATTTCTTGGCCCGACAAATGAGGCAGGTGCAGCAGGCAACGTTATTTTCTTTTCCCACAACTGATAGATCTGTGTGTGGGGGGCAAGAGTGGATGTATGGGGGCAATTGAACAGGTTCAGCAGGGGTATTTGTCTGTGCACGTTTCTGTACTCTTCTTGTTTGTGTGGCCTCTCCATGTGTACTTCTCATGTACTCGTCCTGCACTGTTCATTGCATCTCATTTTTTTAAAATAGCGTAAACTTTTTCATTTCCGAACAAGCCAAACTGTGATCTGTACATGGCAACTTACTGCAACTGTGATTATGATAATTTTTATTTTTTATTCTGAAAAAGGGTAAAAATGTGAAACATAAATAGCTAATGTACAATGTAAGACTACCAGAAGAGGTGATGGTTGAATGGTGATAAAAAGGAGAACCCGTGCACCACAATGGAAATGTCGACCGATGGACACCCGATTACTGTACGTACCTCGCCAATTCGTTGCTCGACATAATTTGCTCGTGCCTCGTAGAACCACACCCTCGCACTAATGCACGCCAACGTTTCGTAAATTTGATCGATAAAGATCGTTATAGATCTTGGAGATCGTGTGCGGGCTTTGTTTGAGCTATGGGGGAAAACCCCATCAGGGGCTCTCGGGGGGCCGAAAAAACCAATAAAAAATATAAAAAAATCACTAGCTACCGTTAGTCGCCCACTATTCTCGAGAGACGCTAACAGTGTAGACCCTTCGGCTTCGGCTTTCCTGTTCGAGGCTACAACTGATAGGTAATACACTATCGTACACGAGATGGAGAAGTCAGAAAGAATGAAAGAAAGAAAAGAAAGAAATCGACGGCGGTTAAGCAACAACATGTGGAGATTAACAAGGGGTGCATTCTTTGAACGTTCATTTCCACAGTGTGTACAAGGGTGTGTTTATTAGGGTGGTTTAAAACAAGAGTATGGGGAGTGTTTTGTATGAGAAACAGAGTGTAGTCGTAGCTAACACAGGAGTTCAGATAACTCTGCAAACGCGTCACAAGTCTGTATCTGGTTGCTCTGTTTCACATTTCATACAGCATCCATCTCATGCTGCCCACCAAGCTTTTTTCTTGTCGTTAGCTCAAAGTTGATAAAAAAACTAGTGGATACTGAAGAGGCAACAGCATGCTTATACAATAGAGCGTTGGCACTAAAAGTAGGGTACGAGTCTCTATAACCGCGTTTTCGTATTGAAAACCACCACTGCCAGATTAGAAGACACGATAAACAGCCTCTTCTTTGTGCCCACCACCCCATACGACCAAAACCGGTCTTTGTCTGCTATCGGAGTAGCTCTCCCGGCGTCGTGAACAAGGGTGAGAGTATAGAGACGTTGCAGGCGTTGGGGGCATTGAGGGGACTCTTGGGCGGCATTTGAATGGAGGGTCGGTGTGGTGCCTTGGTGCCAAGAGGAAAAACGGCTATTCCACAGTAGTCTGCGAATCAAGACGAGTTGAAAACCGGAAAATGCGACATCCAATAAACTGTTATTGGTGCCCAATCCATTTCTACCACTCTATACCGTACAAAGACGTGTCGGTTCGTGTCTCCGTTTTACAATGCAGTCTCTATCACCTCCTGCATCTTCTTTGAGAGATTATTATAGACACGCACAGTTGATGGTCACCTAGGGGGAGTCCAAACCATACCTGTTTTCCCATTTGCAATCGCAATGTCTCATTTTTTGATACTCTCTGATAAGTAGCCCACGAAGGATGTACATTGGAAGACAGCAGCAAAACAAACAATAGAACACCCCGCAGAAGAGATACAGAGATGGAGAGTAAACGAGGAGTTTCAGAGTGTTGAGGAGAATCGAATGAGACCATAAAATCCACGTCCTATAGTAGTGAAATTTCGAAACACGCTCGTGAAACACCCCGTGTTAAGCTTTTTGCCATGATATTTTAACCCCACTGTAAATGGAGTGTAGGGAGGAGAATACGGGCCAAAGTGGGGGCGATAGGACTGGAATTAAATGCACTTGAAACGGCGAGGGAAAGTCGTTTATGTAAATTGTCTGGTTTGCCCGAGAAGATTTTTGCCCGAGTACATCCGTCTGAGTGCATTCGCATCTGATCGATTACTACAAATTACAGACCAGGCTAGCTGCAGATTTGACAACTCAAGGGAAGCACTTGAAGAGAAAGTTTGTATCAGAGACACTTTCTGGAATGTTTCTGTCAAGCTGATGAACGTAATAGAGCGAGCTTGCGAGCTCTGTTGCCGACTCTGCCATGGGCGATACACGAGAGCTCGACATTACTACATGTATACTCATACAAACAGAGCCCACCGTCTCCAATACCTATCAACTCATTCACTATCATTCACTATTTCATCACATGCCATATATTCTGGCTCGTCAGTTTTTCACGGGTCGGTCTCATTAATGCTGAGACCACTCGATGGAGTCCAGGTCAATTCCCTCCTGGACCATCTCCCACAGAGGAGACAGCTCTCGCAGGAAGTTGACTCGCTCCTGCACGGCCTTGAGCACGTAGTCGACCTCGGCCTCGGTGGTGAATCGGCCAATACCAAATCGAATGGACGAGTGGGCCAGGGCGTCGTCAGCTCCAAGGGCTCGCAGCACATAAGAGGGCTCGAGAGAAGCAGAAGTGCAGGCGGATCCGGAGGACAGAGCAATATCCTTGAGAGCCATCAGCAGAGACTCTCCCTCGACGTAGGCAAAGGAGATGTTGACACAACCGGGGTAGTGCTTGTCGGCGTCTCCGTTGAGAGAAGTGTGTTCCATGGACAGCAGGCCGTTCTTGAGCTTGTCGGACAGTCTCTTGATGTGGGCAGTGTCGTAGGCCATTTCCTGTCGACACAGACGGGCAGCCTCTCCGAAACCGGCCACCAGAGGGGCAGCCAGGGTTCCGGATCGCAGACCTCGCTCCTGGCCTCCACCGGTGATGATGGGCTCGAGACGGACTCGGGGTCGTCGTCGCACGTAACAGGCGCCGATACCCATGGGGCCGTAGAGCTTGTGGCCACTTATGCTCATGACGTCAATCTTGTCCTTGTTGACGTCGATGGGGATCTTACCCACGGCCTGGGCGGCGTCGGTGTGGAAAAAGACCTTTTTGGACCGGCACAGAGCGCCGATTTCGCCAATGGGCTGGATCACGCCAATCTCGTTGTTGACGGCCATGATGGACACGAGGGCAGTGTCGGGTCGGATGGCGGCCTCCAGCTGCTGCATGTCGACCAATCCGGAGGACAGAACGGGCAGATAAGTCACCTCAAAACCCTCGTCCTGCAGGTATCGGCACGAGTCCAAAATACACTTGTGTTCGGTCTGGGTGGTGATGATGTGTCGCTTTCGGCCCTTGTAGAACCGCGCAATACCCTTGACCACCATGTTGTTGGACTCGGTGGCGCCCGATGTAAAGATGATCTCCTTGGGGTCTGCGCCAATCAGCGCAGCAATCTCCTCTCGAGCCTTCTCCACGGCCGTATCGGTCTCCCATCCGTACGAATGTGTTCGCGAATGGGGGTTGCCGTACATGTCTGTGTAGTAGTTGAGCATCACGTCGAGCACACGGGGATCGGTGGGCGTCGTGGCCTGCATGTCCAGGTAAATGGGCCGCTCGTCGCCAGCAGGAGCGTTCTGCACGGCCTCAACGGCCTTTGCTACCAGCGATCCCTCAGGAGCCGCGGCCGAAAACGCCTCTGTGGAAGGAGCGTGGGTGGCGAGACCTCTGGAAAGAGAGGCGTACGCAGGCCGGGTAGCCATTGCTCGGCCCACGCTTCGAAACGCAAGTCGAAGAGTCATTGCGTATATGTCTGGTGTGGTGGGTGAGTGGAGATGGGGACGGATGTACTTCAAGGGCCCTTCCTTTTCTCTGGGGAAGCTAATTTTGGGAGGTGTAAATCAGGTACCGGGGATATATGGGTACAGTGGCGATTAACGAATGGGGGGTAGGTGGGGAAGAGGTGGGGGTGTCGAAATGTAGAGCTCGACGAGAAGAGTTGAATGGTGTACTTTTCATGTCTGTTTTCCCTCTTTAACCCCGGCTTTGACACTCCTCTATTTCTGGTAAAATTCCAAAAGTCCAAAAAGTTCCAGCCAATAGATAGAGTTGTGCATCTCAATTAGTGGAGAAGGATTTGTAAGCACGTGTTGAAGGAAAAAAAGTAGCCGGAAAATCGGAAACGCAGAAAAGCCGAAAAGTGGGGATTTCGGCGGGTTGCTCTTCATTTTCGTCTCCAATTTGTGTCTAGTTTGTGTCCAATTTTTGTCCAATTTTTGTCTAATTTTTGTCCAATTTTTGTCCAATTTTTGTCTTTGGTTTTCTCCAACCCACCCGCTAAAATCTCGGATAGATGCAGGTAAAAACCACAACCAAGAAATAGCCGAAATCGTCCACAGCAAAAAAAACTAAAACAAAAACAAAAAAATTAAAGAAACCAGACGATTGAACAATCGATACACTAGATAATACACTGAATTACACCATGCGAAATTCTTTGGTCCCTACTAAAGAGGAACTATTTCAAATCCACATCAGGGACATGTTTCAGACCCAACCTTGAACTGAATTGAGTAGAAATAATTACAGTCGCAAACAAAAATGGGAAAAAATGGGAAAAAAATCAGGGAAAATCGGTGAAACACTTATCAACCTAAAATACAACAGAAAATCTGAAACACCCTCAGATAATAGTGTTCGTTGCTCACTTGTTTTGCACGTTGCTTTGCACGTTGCTTTGCTCGCTCATTGTTTGCTCGCTCGTATTACACTTTCCGACTCGGAAAACGCACCCCATCAAACCATGCATATTTTCGGCCTCTCGTCGGTGCACATGAAAGACAAGTTATATTAAATCTTCTGGGTGATGTGGATCACGTGACCAACCACGCCCTACACACCATTCCCGCCCACTCTTGTCAAACCTCCTCTTTCTTTTCCCTGATGAGCAATTGCTTCTTTCAACGGTGTATTAAGGTTTGAAACAAGTTTTTACTGAAATGGAATCCATGTACAACTCGATGGAAAATGAGTGGATGGGCATGCAAATTTGAATGTACCATATTAGGGTGGTTTTGATAAGTTCCACTAACTCATAATTTCGATATGATGTTCAGAACACAATTTTTGAGGGACCAAAAGTGAACATGCCTCAAAACCTTAAGCCTATCAAAGTTTAACATACCCCATTTCTATAAATTCGTTTCTTTTGGGAAATGTTCACCAGAATAAGGTGTTCGTGATGGAGATAATGCAGACGTAGCAAAGGATTCACGTGGAAAGGGGGCTACATTTCAATATCATAAAAGTGCTACCAGGTACTTGGTTCTGAGTAACTTGAGTGGTGGTACACTCCACATCACCTACACTCCACATCACCTACACTCCACATCACCTACACTCCACATCACTTAATTACACTTACACATCGAAGCAGTATCCATTCATATTCTGTAGGTATCGTTTCCACTGTTGTGGTATCGTAGTTTCGGAGGTAGTTGTTGTAGTATTGTGTAATTGGTTGTATCTGGTAACGGTGATTGTACAGGGCAGTGTGTGCTGGTAGCTGGGAATGCTGTGGAGTGGGTGGAGTTGTTGGATTGTGGAGTCGATGGAGTGGAGTCGATGGAGTGGAGTCGATGGAGTGGAGTCGATGGAGTGGAGTCGATGGTGAATTGCTGTCTCATCGTCAATCTTGCTGATTCGTTTCGCTAATTCAATCACAGATTTGTTTCGCTGATTCGCTTCGTTCTTCAGCTCGCTCCTCAGCTCCATCACTCAAACACATGACTCTCTGTCCAACACTGTTAATCACATGACAAAGCTCCTCCGATAGAGGATGGTTAGGACCCAGAGAATCAACCAAGTGCTGGGCCACAATCATAATCTTGCGGGCAATGGTAGCCAGGTCCGTTCGAGCAGGCTCGGGCATGGAATCGTACTGCAAGTGAAGCACATTGTAGTACCCCGCCAGAGCTCCGAGGCGGTTGATTTGGATCTTCAGGTACACCAGGCAACCGTCGAGATCGAGGGGCTGGCTGGGCTTGCTGGAGAAGGTCGTGAGCATGGTGTAGTCGATGGGGTCGTCTTTGAGGTCCTGGGGAATCGAGAAATGGGTCATCTTGAGCAAGGGTATCTGTGTTTAGTAGTTGGCGAGAAGAAGGACGGTTTATGGTCGGTTGAATAGACTACAGGTAGATAGTGTTATGGACACAGACAAAATGGGCATAGCACAAGGGTGACAATACGGTATAGTACGAGTACAGTACTGTACCGGTACTGAAACTAGCTATGTCAATATCGGAATCTAAAGAATGAGAAAAAATGGGGGTTTTCGCTGGGATTTTCATGTCACGACATTGGCTGTGTAGTGACGACTACAACACTGGTGTGGTCACGACATGGCTGATGTGGTTGCATCGGCTGTGTTGTCACATTACCTATGTGGTCACGACCCTACCAATGAACAATGGCCAGTTTTATGGACTTGGATGGCAGAATTCTAGGTGAAAGAGTATGCCAGACTGATGAGTGTTCAACTATAATGGATTCGGAAACGAGACGGCAAAAAAACCACCAAACTGATCTAACAAGCCAGTAATCAACCTGCCTACTTGTACAGTCACACAAACAATTTTATTGTTATTTTATTATCATTTTATCATTTTATTTATATTTTATTTATACGATATTTGAACAGAAATTACTCCCGTTTCTTCCCATTTTCTATGCCATACTCTTGGAGATAAAGTTGGAGTGAGTTGGGTTGGAGTGAGTTGAGTTGGAGTGAGTTGAGTTGGAGTGAGTTTCGCTTAACAGTGTATTGTAAAATCAGAAAAAAAGGGGTCCTTCAAAAACCATTTTCGGGTCACGTGACCAAATAATACAACCCGTCCACTAATCAAACACTTGATTCCAAGCAAAATGCACTCTTCAGATTTCCGCCATCTCCTCCCTAGCTCATTCTACGCTCCTCTGATTTTTGCTTTACTCCCCCCCCAAGTCACATGACGGTGCTGTTTTAGGTTTTTCAATTACCACACATCACACTACAGCTCGTGCAAAACACATCACCAGAACACACAATGGAAAACCCGCTTCTGACCGTTCTGTCGCACCGAACCGCCGGGATCGAGTACCGCGGAGTCGTCACCAAGCGACTGGCGACCCTCAAACGTCGACTCGGCGTCCAGACGAAAAACACAAAGCCATACTCGCCCAAGGAGGTGACTTCCGCAGACGTTTCTGAAGACGCTCGATTTGCACAGCTGCTGCTGCTACAGGCCGAGCGGGCCTGGGCCGTGTCTCAGGAGACGGCTTCGATTCTGGAGACGCACGGATCGGCTGGAAAGCGGAAACGTGTGGCCTCCAAGCTGACCAAGGCCGTGCAGTACGCCGTGGCTCTGGAGGAGTCTGTGGGCTCGACACAAAGCGAGGCGGTGCGTCTGCAGATTGCCACGTACCGTCTTTTGCTGGAGGGCGCTCTGTACGCACACAAAAAGCAGTGGCAGAAGCTTGTGCAGCCCTACTCGTGTGCTCGAGTGGGTCTGTCTGCCCTTGTGACGCTGGCCAAGGACGCCGAGGAGGCCGAGCTGCTGGCAGACGTTATTTCGACACAGATCGACCCTGCCCTTGGTGTGGCGCTGCTCAAGGTGTCCCCTGAGCGAAAACTCGATTTGGAAAACGCCTCCAAGGAGTACGTTGATGCCGGATCCGACTTTGGCCAGCTGGTGCAGAAAATCAGCCCCCATGCTCTGGAGATTGACGAGGTCACGGGACTGGACGAAATCGAGTGGAGAGGCCACGTGGCCAAAATCACAGATCCCGACGTTGCCCGAACAGTCTCCAATGCCCTGACACAGACTAACGCCCAGGACAAGACCATTGCCGACTACGACACTCTGCTGTCTCTGTGGCAGTCGGCCAACGATCTGGTCAAGGAGGAGCTGGAGCGATTTGAGCTTGCTGGAATCGCTGCCCACGATGACACCTCCCAGAACGCCCATATTCTGCTCACGTTTATCAACTTCCACATGCTGCAGCAGCGAATCGAGCGAGACCTGCTGCTGATGAGCGAGGTGGCACAGCTCAAGACCACAGACCGAAAGGACCACGCCAAGACCAACAAGGACAAGCTGCCCTCGGCTCTGAAAATCTCCACCCACACTCGTTTGCTGCAGCTCAAGGACTCTGTGCGTCTCCTGGGCAACATTGTGCAGTCTGTGGATGAGATTCTCAACCTGGCCGGTGTCTCCAACGACTCGGCACTTGTGGCTGCCCTTAATGCCACTCGATCTGCTTACCGGGCCCAGAAACTGGCCTCTATTGGTGCCTCTTACGATCTCGTGGGAGACTACAAAAACGCCCTGGCTCTCACAAACAAGGCGCTCCAGCTGCATCAGACTGTGGCCGAGGGTGATCATGCTGCCGTCACTGGAATCGCTGTCCCCCAAAACCCCAAGCTCGTTGCTAATACTGCTAGACTGCAGGCTCTGGAGACGATTGCCCAGCGACTGACGGAAAAGCCTCTCAAGCATCCTGTCTCTGATAACATGGACTCGTATCCCATGGCTACTGCTCACGATACCGCCCAGAACATTGTCGAGTTCGATCAGCGACTCAAGCCTGTGTTGGTCAAGCCTGTGTTCTTTGACATCGCTTATAATTATGTGGATTACCCTGCCGAGGTCCAGGAGGCCAAGGAGGTTGAGGAGAAGGATGGAAAGAAGAGTGGATTTTTGAGTGGGTTGTTCAGAAAGTAGGAGCCTACCGAGCTGGACGAGCAGCGCAGCCGTGAGTCATTTACGAAGGCGAGGACTTGACCTTCGCTAGATGAACGAGGGAGTTGATATAGACCAACAAAGGAAAATAGCAAGAAAAGCTGTAATATAAGACAATGGTTAGGATGTGTACGTAGAAAACACACATAAAATTTGGATCTTACACACTCGATTACTGTTGGACTGTTCCATACAGGATGTTCAGTTGGCAACAAGATAAGAGATGTACTGACACTTGCTGAAGTAGTGGGGATGGTTTTGTGTAAGTAACTACTGAATGGGGTAGGTCATGGATTGTATTTTTTATATTTTATTTTATTACTGTGCAGTGATATCGTACGAGTACTCGTACTGTATCTTAGTGAGGGAGTTGTCCGGTTTAAATTAGTTGAACTTTGTTAAGAAAAAAACTTGTCTGGGGTGCTAAAACGGTGTTGCGGGGGGATTTTAGGAAGAATAAAAACGTAGGATGGAGTATATGAGCGCGAGTAATGTCATTTTGGGAGAATACCTGACCCATTTTATACTAATATATTTAGATATCGGGGTGTTTATGACGAGTATTGGTGTTGATTTAGTTAAACTTTTGGTTGACAGCAGAGAGTCGCTAGAAAAACACCATCGAGAATGGCGAATCTATTCATGATCAACAGAAGAAAACAATGATACTATACAAATCGATGCTACCAATAAAATGCACTCTTTGAAATTTGCCCAACTAGTCTGGCCGTTGAGAGAATGTACTATTACTTGTAACAGTGTTCAATGGTTTCCGCTACAGTACTACAGTACTCGTACAATACTCATTTCACTAATTAACATGAATATAATAAATAAATACTTGTGGTTGCCTTGTCAACCCCTTCTAACCCCCCTCCGAACACCTCCTCTCACCGATCCTCCTCTATACAGCCTCCTCTTCATTCTCTCCTCTCTCTCTCTCTTTTCCTCCTCCTGCTTGGCCTGAATCTGCGCCTGTTCCGCTAGCTCCGCCTCCCGCTTCTGTCTCGCCTCCTCCTCTCGTTGCTGTTGAATCTCCAGCTCTCTCATCCGTTGCTCATGTAGCTCCTGCTCCGCCATTCGTCCATGCCACGTCTCATCGTTCAGCAGATTGTACGTGTGGCTGGTCTGCGCCATGATTGTGTTCCACTTGTCGGCCAGCAAGTGCGACGAGTTGACGTTGGCCTGGACCGTCTCCACATGCTGAGTGGCAGCCCGTACGGCTTCTCGAGTGTTTTCAATCACCAGATTCAGCTGCTGTAGCTGCCGCAGCTCCTTTTGCAGCTGGTCCTCACGTTCACGCGGATCCAGCGCCAGCGGCGTTTCCATCGACTCCTTCAGCCCCAATAATGAGTCTCGTACTGACATGTTGTGTGTGTTGTAGTGAGTCTGTTATTGTAAGATACTGTGGTGAGTCTGATTTTGGAGATGCATGTACACGCGATCATTTAGAGTTTGGATTATGGGGAGGAGGAAACGGGGTGTTCCAAAAACGGTGTAAATAGTAGGCAGTGAGAGTGGACTTTTGTCGCGCGATGGGGAAGGGAACTTGTGGGAAAATGACTTTTTCAGATTTTCCATAGCGGGTTTGAGGCGTGTGTTGAGTGCGAGTAGTCCAGTAAAACAGTTCAGTAAAAAGGTCAAGTGGAGAAGGTTTTAGTTGGGTGTTTAGTTCAGAGGGGTTGGGGAAAAACAAAAAAAAAACAAAAAAGGAAACAGACAAAAACAGACAAAAACACCTGCCTAACACTGCCTAGTAATCTCAAACGATTGACCGGACCTGTGATGTTACAACGAACTGCGCACAACTTGTACATTTCCGATCCATTTCACTCTTGTCAACTTCTTCATGCACTCCTAAAATCAGACACCGATATGTCGAAAAAGGGGAGACTCAAATTCGCTGAAACGAATCCGAATCGAGCTGAAAAAGGTATCACGTTAACTTACACGTCATACGACTTACATAACAAATTTTCAACTCTCTAGCCCCTCTCCAACAGCTACTTTTTGGAGTTTCAAAAAATAAATAAAAAAAATCCAACTTTTTCCTTCCAACTCTAATAGCCATTCCTCACCCCAGAATCCACATTCGGGCGGTTGGTGTAGTGGTAACATATCTGCCTTCCAATACCAATCTTGACATTGATAGCAGGTGCCAGGGGTTCAATTCCCCTACCGCTCAAATACTGTTTCTTTTTTCCCCGATTTTTTTCTCCCCTTTTCCAGATACTGGTGGAATTCGTCGCCGCCCTTTCGCAACACCCAGGCAACTTGCCGGAGTGGTTAACGGGACAGATTCGAATGATTAAACGTACTATCTGTTGGGCTTTGCCCGCGCAGGTTCGAATCCTGCAGTTGTCGGTGTTTTTTTAAGGAGAATCAGAATGTATTTTTGTTTTTGTTTTTTTGCAAATGGTTGTCCTATTTTTCGTCACTTTTGGGGCTCGTATTTTGGAGTTGACTTTTTTTAATTCAAACCTAAACTACAATAACGGTATTTTTTGAAATTCCAACATTTAATCGCAAACTTGAAAGTGCTGTATAACAAAATACTTGTACTATAACACGTGATCAAAACTTTTTCATAATACGAAAAATACCCTAATAATCCCACCGACACCTTCCCCATATCATTTGAGAGCACTTTGGTAAAATGTTGAACCCTCTTTTCTCCCCCAAATACGCCCTACAAACCCCGACCTCACCCATCCGATATAGTGTAGGGGCTATCACATCACGCTCTCATGTTGAGAACCGTGGAGACCGGGGTTCGATTCCCCGTATCGGAGTATCTTTGACCAGGCGTCATTTCTACTTTTTTCCCCAAGTGTTGTTTCTCACCTTTTTTTGCAGTCACTTTTACAGTCTGACAGGAAAATCGATCTACTTGGTAGAAACACTCTAAGTATCATCTGGAATGATTTAATTGATTTTTTTGGGCCCACGTGACTTGGCTATCATGTAGAAATGGTCCAAAACCCCAAATTTATAGTTGCGGCCATATCCTGGTGAAAATACGGCTTCCCGTCCGATCAGCCATAGTCAAGCACCAGAGAGCCCAGTTAGTATTGTAGTGGGAGACCATACGAGAATCCTGGGTGCTGCAATTGAAACTCGTACAGCTACTTTTTGATGCTCTCTTGGATGGTATGTTTTTGTCTTTTTTTGCTTCCTCGTTTCTGTTTGATCTATGTCCATCCTGGGCCATTATCGGCTACAGTGATACTTACCTCAGAGGATAGAGTACTCGTACCACACGATGCGAATAGATAAAACGTAATCTACACTAGCTAGCTGAAGTACAGTACGAGTAGTAATTCATACTGAAATTGATGTCAGAAACTCCTGTTAGAAGCTCATCTTTCTACTGGGTATGCTTCTGCAATGCACAAACAAGGTACACAAACAGAGAAGCTCTGGAGTGCCTGTTCTACAGATATAACTTGCCGGTCGCTGTGTTTCCGAGAGATGCACTTTTCGTACCTCAATTAAGACTTCTCCAACATTCTCTTTTTCTCTTCCACGAACAAAATAAGGTTTATCGTATATGCAAGGCGAAAAGTTGCTGGAATGTCATTTTGTAGGATGCCACATTTATGTTTGTGCAATTTTGAAGCTGTCACGTGATATAAAGATGTCTCAAAAGTAGTTCAGAATTTTCACAATTCCATATATCCTCCTCAATCCCCTTCCACCGCCTTCCCTTTCATTCTCCAGAATTATTTAAGTCTGCACTTTAACGGCTGGTTGCATATTTCATGCACATCTTTTGCCACCAGCCCATCACTTTCAAACTGTAACAGGGCCGGTCCAAAACTATATAAACCCCCGATGGGACCATGTTTTTCTCATAAAAATCAGACCAGTTCATTCTGAGTCATTCTGAGACGGAAGGCGCGTTTCATAGCCTGCTGAGATGCAGACTGACAAGCAGACCTGTCTACAAGTACAACGAGGACGCTTAGCTATATGCTGAAATAGCTGTCCGTTTGAGTTGTGAGGGCGATGTGGTGAAATCCAGTATCCCAATGTCGAGCTCCGATTGGGCGTTAGCTGAGAAACTGGCGAGTTCAATCTAGAAGCGAGTGCGCTGAGCAGAGTCCCTTATGAATTTAGGATCGACCCCATGAGCAGAAACGCCTTGGAAAGAGTCCTTCGGTTGACCTCTTTGAAAGTGTCAATGAATCCAAAGTGCACTGCCAGAGCAGAGAGCGAGTGGCCGACTAAATGTCCGAGCCATGCTTAGCCAGAGCCTCCGACAGAAGAGAGATGCTGGTAGGGTGCAATTCCTTTTTGAGACTCTCGATCACAGGTGAGATTCCTTGTGTGGGTGAAAATCCCAACTTCGTCTCATAGGGTGAAAATCCTTTCTGAGACGCGACCTTTTTTGAGGCTTTTGATCTGAAGAGCCAAGCTGAAATGCCAGAGCTGCCAGAACGCCGAGAAGCTAGCCAGCTG
This sequence comes from Yarrowia hollandica, assembly GCA_900519065.1. Classification (NCBI taxonomy): domain Eukaryota; kingdom Fungi; phylum Ascomycota; class Dipodascomycetes; order Dipodascales; genus Yarrowia; species Yarrowia hollandica. Next base: position 3,238,772 of record ULGV01000002.1, on the reverse strand, counting down.
AGTCGCCTAGAGCTAAGATATGCTTCGACAGACGCCATCTATGGCCGAAAGAGCGACGCCTGAGTTGACTCCAGAGCTGAAATGCCAGAGCCAGTGCAGAAGTGCCTGAACAGTCAAGCCAATGAGTCCCATGAGGCCAGGGGTGCCATTCTGAGTAAGAGCCAGAGCTGATACGCCTTTGAGCGAACGCCAGAGCCACACAGAACAAAGAGCCAATGAGTCCAAAGAGCAATAAGTGCCACACCGTCCTAGCCAGTGGCAAATGCTTGTCCAAGTACTAGCAGCCAATAAGTCTTACAAGGCAACAAGTGCACGTCTTCCCTAGCCACTGAGTCTACAGAGCATTGAGAGCTGCAGACGTTTCGAGCCAGAGCCAGTCAAGGAGCAATGAGTCCCATGAGGCAATGAGTCCCTAAGAATATGCCAATAAGTCCAGAGAGCAATGAGTGCAGTTATTGAGCCAAGTCCTACAAGGCTTCACACCAGGAGTACGCAGCGAACCTCGACTGAACTGAGGATGTAGCTGACCGAACCTGTATCTAGTTTTCGAGGAGTAGGTGAAATTCCGAACCTCCGGGTTAATAAATCTGGACCATAGAGTCCCACCCGATATTTGTTGGATTGTAGTGTTTGTAGCGCGACATTGAATTACTGTACGTACTGTATCGTACTGTACGATACTGTAGTTCGTTAAATTATCAAGAGTTAGACATCTTCTTAAAAACATTATACTGAAAAGACAAGTAAAAATTTTCGATTAATAAATAAATAAATACTCCTCAGCTTCTAGTACTGCATCACCTCCTATGGGACTCCCTCAAATACCTCTCTTCGCTTTTTCTTCTCAAGTCCTTTCCGTAGAAAATCAAAGGGACAGTCATGGCTAGAGGAACCAGAGAAATACAGCCGACAGTAATGTAGACATTCTGAAGACCGACTTTTTCAATCCACAGAGTCTGTGCAAACACCATGATCATTCCAAACACGTTTCGGACCACAATCACTCCGATAAACGCATCTGCTACAATGTTTTTATAGCTGTCCAACAGGTAGGTGAGAACGATGGCTCCAGAAGAGCCGAAACCAAACATGATGATGGCAAATCCAAGCGTAGGAACCATCCAGTGCACTCCATGGGCAACTGGAAGTCCAAACAGGAAAAGTCCAATTGTCAGAGTGAGGTTGGCAGGAATCAGACCCCACAGTCGAAACTCGGGCTCGTAAACACCACCATTCCGTCGAGACATCCAAATGATGGTTTTATCATTAAACCAGCCTCCGTAGATGGATCCAAGGGCCATTCCAACGAAGGGAGCAATGTTCACGTTTCCCAGAGCTGCCGAGGAAAAATTGTAGGGAGGTTCTGCAAAAGCAGAGGCAACTGTAGTAGCAGCCATAGCCAGCCACGTGAGCATGAAACCGTACTGGATGGCCACAAAAGTGACAATGGGGTAAGCAAAGAGCGTCACAAACGGCGTGTACATTTTCCGACCAAACTCCTTCCAGCTTCCAGGAGTGTAAGTGACCAGAGCGAGTCGTTTAGACAAGGGTGCTTTTTCGTATACCGTCGAGGATTCCGAAGGGGCCAAATCAAAACTCTCAGAGTCGTGGAATGAAGTTTTGACATGGCCGAGTTCCTTTTTCTCGTCTTCGACTGCGGTAGCTTCTTCTCCAACACCCACCAGAGTCTCCGTCCGAGGCTCATACTTGGTTTCTTCAAAAAACAAGACTGTAGTCAGAAATTGAACACCGGTGATGATTGCAATAATCCCGTAAACCCATCTCCAGCCCAGACTCACAGTGATATAGCCGGCAGGAACCATGATCAGGAAGTTACCAATGTCCACAACAACCATATAGATACCGTTACAAGTTCCTCTCTGGTGGACGAAGTAGAGATCGGCAACGGTCATTTGAATGATGGTCTCCGTGACACTGGTGGCCATACCCTGGAGCAAACTTCCTCCGTACAGTTCGCCCACTGTTGTCATTTTCGACATCCAAGCAGCACACGCCAGCGCAATCGCTGAAGAAACAAGATAAACAGGTCTTTTACCAAACTTCTCGGCAAAGGGAATCATTAGCGGACACCCGAGACCCAGTCCGGCCACCGACAGCGCGTATCCGTTATTTTGCTCTTCCAAAGTCCATCCTAGTTCGAGGTTTTGAGGCGTCCAGAAAACAGTAGAGACACAGTTTGCAGTAAACGCCATGAGCGTGAAAAAACAGACAATGGTGAAATTGGTGTTTTTTCTCAAGTTGCTCCAGTTGAGAGGCTCGTTGGGGTCACTCGTCGGTGTCGGTTGCAGAATAATAGTGTCGCTAACATCGTCTTCCAAAAGAGTCGTTCCAGGAGGTTCGTGCGTCATTTTGAAGATACAGAAAGACCAGCGCTTCACTAATGTATATATATGGGTTCAATATGGCTAGTTTTTAACTCCACGGATCCTCTGCGATCGTCACCCGCTTATCTTGGCTCCTAAACAAGATGGTGCATGCGCCGATCTGAGACATGGTAGGAGGCAGAAAAATTAATGATTCCACACATAATTTTACTGAAAAGCTGAGACAGAGGCGCCATTCACCTGGGGGACGGTTAACCTACCAGATACTGTTTCCCACGTGTTTTACATTGTTATCATGTCGATCACTGATATGAAAGGCTAGTGCATGGACGAGGTGTCTAGAAGGAGGCTAAAATGGTGCAGCATCGTCCAAAATGAAATTTAAAAGTTGCACCGCATTCCTCTCGGTGCGGGGAACATTTCCACGTATGTTATATGCCCCCATACCTCCACCAGACAAGTTGACTCTTCTCCTCGTTTCTGATAGGTTAACCTTGAGCAGTAAACAGCAAAACGTGTATTGAGGGGCACAATATTGAATGAAAAAGTTCAAGTACAGTAGCTACAAGAATATCCCACAAGGAACGTTTGAGACCTCCCCGGTGGAAATCAAGCGAGGATTTATACCTTCAGGGAGTACCTGTTAATTTCGTCCACTGCAAAATCGGCCCGAAACTTAACTCTCCTTGGCCGCGCCCTGTCTTATCAATGTTTCAGACCCACACTACTCTCCATTAGTCCGGTTGATGGGAATACCAATTATCTATAGTTGTAAGCTAATAGACGGGTTGGTGGGGTGCTGAAAATGTGGGGAAAGTCCTCATTTTCTCCATATTTTCTATCAAGTCTGCTCAGTGTTGAAGTCTGCTCGTCTGCTCGTCTACCACCAGTCTGCAAGTTGACTCGTATTCCCATAATTATGACTCCGAATAAGTGGAGTGAGGCAGCGGTAATGCGACAGTTGACATACGACGGTTGACATATTATTGATCGCTTAGAATCATATAATCGAACACGTGACTCAGTAAGACATCTATACCTCCACACGAACGCCTACTTCTCCGTGGAATATTAACACTTGATAAAGTTGAAACTAGTGCGAGAGATAAGGGGCGGGAGAAATTTCCTTTTTTGAGCATGAGGAGAGTAAAATTGATCGAGAGTGAAATTGAGTAAAATTGAGTAAAATTGGGTAAAATAAAATTGAGTAAAATTGGGTAAAATCGAGTAAAATTTCACAGTGCACATCTCCGCATTTTCAGGGACTACAAACTCAGAGAAACTACAGGAATGCACTGTCGCACTGGTACGAGTTCGGACCGGTACTCGTACCGTACATGCCATGAATTTTCGTGATACTGATTTTTTCTCCTTTTTTCTGTAATTATTTGCTAGATAGCTACCAGTAGCGACCAGTTTACGCTTCCCAACTCCTCTCCTCCGAGTAAGAAACTTATCCACTCAATGGACATGACTTACAGCTGTGATAACAAGACAAGAAATACACCATTGGAATCAGGGTAGTGCCACAAACGCAGCCATGTGGTTGAGTCTCTCATAGCTCGCGGAATCGAGAGGTTGCCCTATATGATACGTACACTTTACAATGTTGTAGTGATGAGTTCTGAGGCATAGATGCGGTTCAGTACGGTTCAGTACGGTTCAGCACCATACTCTAATAAGCTCTCTACTTCAACGTTTACATGAGCATAGGTTCAGCATGAGAATGAGGCTGGTGCAATGAGGCTGACGCATGGATGAGGCTGACGTGGATGAGACTGACGATGAGGCTGCAGCAACATAGATGAGACTGATGATGGGGCTGCCGCATGAATGAGACTGACGATGAGGCTGGTACGTGGACGTCTCAATAGTACCGTATGTAAACACGATACAACTTGATTTACAGTAGACATTGTTCACCCAAAATGTGGGACTATGCGCTACCCCTGATATCCGCTCACCTTCTCAACCGCTCCGTGTCTTGTCTCCAGGATTTGGCTGAAAACCACCGCCATGAACCGGTGTACGACTTGTGGTTGGAAGAGCTGCAAACCGATATTGAAGAAGAACTTGCAGAGGTTCCGGACCGTCTGGCCAGCATAAAACCCAAGGAAGAAACAGCACAAGAGGAACCCCTGGCTCTTCTTAGCCGTTACGAAGGAGACTGGTCGTTATTGGCAGCAATCATACCGGAACTCGACGATTTTGTCAGCCAGGTGTATGTCAACTTTAGCCAGGAGCTAGAAGCAGCCCGACAAGAGCTCCCCGTCCCTGCTACCCAAGAAGAGTGTCTGTCGGCCGGAAACGTTTTGCTGAAAAAGTATGAAGCCCGAGTCAAGATATGGATGCAGTTTGTTGAGCCGTCTAAACGTGTCTCCAAGTGGTATCTAGACGGACTCAGACGAGCTTTTGTACTTTTCATGGATCTCTTGGAAGAGGCCAAAAAGTGGAGAAGGTTCTTACGGATGGTGCCTGATTTCGATACTTATCTGGCAACAATGCACGATTTTGAAGAGCGGGTGTTATTTCTGGAAGAGACTTGGCATCACAAGTTTTCCGTGCTACTCCAGACTATTCTTCACGAGATGATGGAGGGACAGACTAGAGAGCTGAAAGACTGGTTGCTTGTTCATCAGTCTCCGTTCAACAGACACTTGGTGGTCGGAAAGAATCCGAAACCTGATGCGGTTTTGGGAAAAATTGAACGACAAGGGCTTTACATTCCACCAGAAGTATCTCAAATGGTGTATTTTCACTGTGATCTCGAATCGTGTGTAAATCTCCGTCTGGTGAGTTCCTCATGGTATGGTGGGTTTGGGAATTGCGACGAGATACTAAAGAACAAGATACTCGCTCGAAATACCTCAATGAGACCCGGAAACGATCTGAAAACATGGCAAGATTGCGCTCTTGTGTTTGTGGCTCGTTTGGCATGTTCCAAATGGACAATTGCTCCTGGAAACATGGACGACATTAGCGTCCTCGAAAAGGCACCTCTACAAACCGTCTATGCCACTGAACTTGATCTGGATGAGAAACTGCCGGCAGAATTCAAAAACATGATTGAGAAATCTTATGATGATCACGTGACACTCAGTGATCACGTGTCCAATTCAGATATCATGTACAATCCCTGGACTGCAGAATACTCCGTGTCTCCCGAGGAGAATCTCAAACTTGTGGGGACTAACGGCGGAAACGAAACTGTGTTTTCGTTCAAAAACAATTTCTTCTACATACCCACATCTGTGGTTGAAGACGAAGAAGACATTCTGTCTAAAGTGATTGAGGGGCCCAACATCCTCCAGGCTCGAGCAAGCGGGTCTGAAACCATCTTCATCTGGCAAAGAGATAGATACAGACCTGACGAGGGTATGATTGACACCGATTCGTCTCATCAAGTTGAAATCGGAGGAGTGTTTTTTTCCAAGTCTCGAGAGAGCATGTACTGTTATGCCAACTTTGTCAACAGGAAAATGGTTGCTTACGCTCGAGCTAAGGAATCCAAACCAGTGGCTTATTACAATGGCCTCTTTTGGTGGTCGGTGAAAAAGGGAGGTTTGGTGCCGACTTTTGTGGATAACAATACACCGGGAAAAGTGTACTATCGAAAAGATAGAGGTATCAGAGGCCCAGCAGAATATGAACGATACTTTCAACAAGCCGACGAGGCTCGAGATGCCAGTCAGTTTGTCGTCACCCAAAGTAAACATGGCTATGACGTTTACGATCTCGCTTCCAGACTTGTCACGCGTGTACACATGTCTAAAGACAAGCGAGAGGAGATACCTGCGTGGCTGGGGTTTGTTAACGGCAAGTTTCAGGCGAGATATTTGTCTCTCGAGGTCTGGAAAGAGTATAAGCGGAGGGCGGGGGTGGAACGAGAACGAATGAAAAAGAAAACAAATGACAGAAACGAGGTAGACATCTGATCAAGGCACTACAGCCTGAGTTGTATTTCGTTCTATAGCTCTTTGACAGCACAATACCATTAGTTAACTCTCAATTAGTTAGACGTTGTTGAGGAAAAAAGTCACCTGGGGGTATATATTTGGGCATTAGAAAACCCGAAAAACTATGGAAACAGACTGATTCGACAGAGAAAGGAAAGAAACCAAACAAGTATCTCATAATAAATACCACTTGTAATAGTATCTTTCCGAGAAATAATTCTTTTAGTGTATGCAAGCTAACTAAACTTTATCACTGTATAGTTACAGTATAGTAAGATAATGTAAGTTTATTGTTTAAGAAAGTGTTCAACCAGAGGCAGAGAAATGGACTTGACGATAATGACGACGAAAAAAACCACAATAAACAAAAAAAAAAAAAAAAAAAAAAAAAAAAAAAAAAAAAAAAAAAAAAAAAAAAAAAAAAAAAAAAAAAAAAAAAAAAAAAAAAAAAAAAAAAAAAAAAAAAAAAAAAAAAAAAAAAAAAAAAAAAAAAAAAAAAAAAAAAAAAAAAAAAAAAAAAAAAAAAAAAAAAAAAAAAAAAAAAAAAAAAAAAAAAAAAAAAAAAAAAAAAAAAAAAAAAAAAAAAAAAAAAAAAAAAAAAAAAAAAAAAAAAAAAAAAAAAAAAAAAAAAAAAAAAAAAAAAAAAAAAAAAAAAAAAAAAAAAAAAAAAAAAAAAAAAAAAAAAAAAAAAAAAAAAAAAAAAAAAAAAAAAAAAAAAAAAAAAAAAAAAAAAAAAAAAAAAAAAAAAAAAAAAAAAAAAAAAAAAAAAAAAAAAAAAAAAAAAAAAAAAAAAAAAAAAAAAAAAAAAAAAAAAAAAAAAAAAAAAAAAAAAAAAAAAAAAAAAAAAAAAAAAAAAAAAAAAAAAAAAAAAAAAAAAAAAAAAAAAAAAAAAAAAAAAAAAAAAAAAAAAAAAAAAAAAAAAAAAAAAAAAAAAAAAAAAAAAAAAAAAAAAAAAAAAAAAAAAAAAAAAAAAAAAAAAAAAAAAAAAAAAAAAAAAAAAAAAAAAAAAAAAAAAAAAAAAAAAAAAAAAAAAAAAAAAAAAAAAAAAAAAAAAAAAAAAAAAAAAAAAAAACAAACTAGGAAAAAAAGTAAAACTGCAACAGTCCCACTTCCATGACCCAGTTCTGCCATCAGGATAAAAACACTCCATCAGATGTTGGTCACTACAAGTGAATAAAATACTTTCCCAATGCCATCATTTACTTTCACTCGGTTAGAAGTATACAATCAATACATACGTTACCACCCAGTGGCACTCTATCGCCATCCAGCGAATTTTACCATGGAAGGACGGACGCTTTTACCTGACGCTCCGCGCTTCCCATTCACACTTTAGAACAAACCTCGTCGTAGGCGAACGTAACAGTCGAGCTATGCTCTCCTGTTAGCCCTATTACGCTGCAATCAACATCACCGTCACCACATGCAAGGCCAACACATAGGCCGAAAAACAGTTTCTGGTGATTCTGTTTCTCAGAATACCCTTGGCCAACGCCAACGTGACCCGCTCGATCGGAGTCAGTCTCGAGTACATTCGATCCGTTTCTCGTCCTCTAAACTGCTGGAACGGCGTCAGGCCCTCCTCGTACGCGTCTCTGTACTTTGTGGACGTTGTGGAAGTGGCAGGAGCTTTGGTGCCACTGGCAGCATGAGACGCCATGTATCGAGTCTTCTCGTAGAGCTCAAGATTGTCAGATTTCAGCACTGCAGCTTCCTGACGAAGCTCGGAAACAAGAGCAAAGTTCTTTCGCAGCTCGTCCTCCAGCTGGGCAATTCGCTCCTTGAACCGATCTCGCTGCTGGGTAATAATAGGCAGCAGATCCGAGCCTCCTGCTCTTCCTCCTTGAATGGATCGATCGTATCCTCCAATGATCGATGAAGTGGGCGAAAGACGTCCACTGGGGCCCCCTCGAGTGGTTCGTCGAGAAGGAGCAATGGATCCAGCCACGGATCCAAGCGAACTAGTAGTGAGATCAGACTCAAGACGAGCATTCAATGAAGAAGCCTTCTCATAAGAAGCCTTGGTATCAGACAGAGATTTGGTGAGCTTGGCAATCGTCTCCTCGTGTTCCTTGGTCTTGTTTCGCAGCACCGTCAGATCGCTCTGTTGCTTTTTGTTCTTTTGCAAAAGCATGTGTTCGAGGGACTCTCGGTCGTCCGACTCCTGTGAGAATTCCACCGATCGGAACACCTCCAGTTCCCGTTTGAGCTCATCGTAGTCCGTCTGAGCCGCCAGACGCGCCTTGAGAGCCGCAGACTCGTCTTCTCTTCGAGCCACTGTTTTTCGCAGCTGGTCGGCCTCTTCCTGAGCAGAAATAGAAGCCGACTGAAGCTGTTGTTTGGCGGCCTCCAGACGAGCCAACAGACCCTTGTTCTCTTCGTCCAGAGCAGACGAATCCGCAACAGTCTCGGGTTTCTCCTCAATCTGTTTTCTCAGATCGAGATTTCGAGCCTCGAGATCGAGCAGTCGTCTCTGGGTCTTCTCGAGGTCAGAAGTGACAATCTCAAGCTCGGCAGAAGAAATGGCAGCAGTACCACTAGTCTTGGGCACCTCCACCTCCTCTCCCAGCTTCTCCTCATAAGTCTCCACCTTTCGTCGGAGCTCCTTACCCATCTCTCGAGACTCATTGACCTGTTCATTGAGCTCGGTTTCACGTGACTTCCATCCTCGTCGCTCCTCGTCAAACGCAGCCTCCATCTCCTGCTGCTTGGCCTTGACCTTGGCCGCCACCGTCTCGGCATTGGACATTTCCAGCCGCAGCACCTTTTGCTTGAGAGTGTCGTAATCGGCGTATCGAGCCACCTGTTCGCTGAGCTTGGCGTTTTCGGCCGTCAATCGGCTCTGGCTGGCCGCAACACCCACAGCGTCACTAGATGCCTCCAGAAGAGGTCTGGGGTCGGGAGCTTCAGCCAGCAGCTTGTAGACGTTCAAAAAGGCGGTTTCGGAGTTACGAGCTCGCTGAGTCAGCCGATCAATCTCTCCCTGGTACGCCTTAAGCAGCGTCTTGATTCCCTCCAGCTTGTCGTCATCTTCCAGCTTTTTAAAATCTCTGGTTTTGGAGGCGAGCTCTTTTCGGGACGCCACAGAATCCGTCTGGGCCTCGACAATGGTTTCTCCTTCTTTGTCCAGCTGTTTCTGCAGCCCCAAAAGATCAATCTCCGTCCACTTTTGGATCGCCGCTTCGAATTTGTCTTCCATTTTTGACACGCAACTGCTGATGGTCTTGTACGTGGCAGGTGGTGGAGATGGATATGCACTCGGAGTTTAATTGTAACGTGAATATGGATGGAATAGAGTTGGATACGAGGAGGAAGAGGGGTGGTTTTAAAATGGGAGAAATTTGTATGACGAGGGGGGTAGATTTAGGCGGGTATCTGTTTCAAATGATGGGTTTAGTATATGTGCATTTTTTAATGGGAGAAATTTGACCTCTGTCGGTGTTTTAAATGAACGATGTAGAGACGGTAAATGTAAGTAGATGGTTGAGTAAACCATATGCATCTGAAACATGTTAGTTAAGGATGGGGCGAGATATAGAGGTGATTGAACAACTGCATCAGATAGAACCGCAGACATCTCTGAAAATTACTACTACGACACGTATTAACTACTAAATAATTGTTAAAAACTAGCATCCTGGATATCAATTTAGCCCATTCTCATGATTGTAGCTCCTCAGGAACATCGAAATAGGTACACCCAAAGGAAATAATTCTTCAAGTAATGTCAACTAATTTCAACTAATTTCATGACAAAACTTTCTCACATATGCGCGACTTTTTGCCAACCTGAGCGTGTATTAGGGTACGAAAAATGAGTCTCAACCGCATAAATCTGATTGACCTAACCACTACAGTCGAGCTCTACAATTAGTGACAGTGTACCACCCTGGTATCTCTTTCTGTCTTACGATACTGTCATCTACACATCGGCTAAGATTATGCACAACTCTATTGTGGCGATAACAACCTTATATTCGGTCCTGGCGGGGCTGAGAAATGGCCAATAAGTTCGAAACAAATGGTTAAAAATATAGACTCTTTCCAATCCGCTTTGATAAGATTCATCTGAATTATCATATTTTTTTTTACTCCGATTTGTCTCCATTCTGTACCGTTAACACACTTGCCGTACAGTGTGTAACCACAGCATTTGGGAAGGTCCGTCAATGACTCTCAACCCATTGGCGTTAGCCGGGGACCGTGATTTGTTTAACTGATCCAGTTCCCACATTAACAAGCTGCGTCATCAATCTAGGCCAAGTTGAGATCGTCGGGTGTGTTCCACCAATGTCTGGGATTTCAGTCGACGTACAACAAGAGCCCCCGTTCTTCTTCTACCACGGTCAGTTTCAGGAAGCCCCCGATGGATACAACACTCTCGAGCCGTACAAATTTACGTGTGCAATTACAACGTCAGAGTTCGTGGTATCTTTCAAGGTACACACTACTGTACAGTACAGTATTGCAACAAACAGGGGACTTGGTTGTCGCGCCCTTAGGAGCTACCACTTTTTTACTGTTCATTTTCGTCAGCTGTGGAAACTCGAGAGGGATTACAATAGCCGATACCACGAGCTTGGACAACCATCATGAGCTACTACTGGAAAAAAATTGGTTTTTGGTAGATGGCAGTGAGTACCAGTCATGATACAACAGACAGAGGTTGAGTTCCATTCAACACCATCAATTGACTGATTAATACCTCTTCAGTTAACCGATCTATTACATTGGCCAATGGGTGTAGGATGTACTGGTAAGTGCACTCGATGGCAGTTCATGTCTACGGCGCGTTACAGAATGTACTGATTTTGAGACCAGATACAACTAGTTGTACACTGGTACTTATCAGGTATGAACAACTGGTCAACTTTACATGACAGCTAACAGTGGCTGTAATTCAATTAATGTGCTATTTTTCTTTTTTGATCCTCCTAATAATTACCCTGCTCAGCCTGATCGGCCAAGTATGCTTTTCTCCAGCTCCACTTCAACAAAATGGCCAGCATTCTCCACACGCCAAAGTCGGGCCACAGCGTGTCGACAAACTCAATGTGCGCGCCCTGGTGGCCCTCCCACAGCATAAAGTCGGAAAATCGACAGACTCCGGACGTTCTGATGAGAATGTCCAGAGGAGGGGACCCTCCGGTGTACATGTGAGACGCCAGGGTCTGTTCGGTGATGTCTGCGGGGTCGATTTCGCCCTTTTCGGCGCCTCTGACGACACCTCGAATGCCGTGAGCGATATCGTCTCGCGAAGTGTATGGGAAACAAATGTTGAGGGTGGCTCTTGTGTGGTCCTTGGTCATGGCCTGGGCCTTGTCAAACAGCTCGGCCACGTCCTTTCTGAGCAGCGAGCGGTTTCCGAGCACCCGGATTCGAATGCCGTACTGTTCCGCGAGCTCGCCGCTCTCGCAGATCTGTGTCAGGCGCTCCTTGGCAATCTCCATCAACGACTCCACCTCTCGCGGCGTGCGTTTGAAGTTTTCGATGGAAAATGCAAAAACGGTCACGTCTTCGACGCCCGCATCGTAGCACAGCTCGAGGATCTGTGCGAGCGACTCAAAGCCCTTGGAGTGGCCCTCTCGGGTCTCCAGCTGTCGTTCTCTTGCGTATCGTCGGTTGCCGTCCATGACAAACGCCACGTGTCGAGGTACTGGTCCTGTGGCGAGAATGCGTGCCACACAGGTTTTCCCCCACGACAAAAAGCCCTGGATGCCTGGAAGAGTGCTCAGCATGGTAGGATAGGGCGGTGTTGGTTAGCTTGTGGGTTTGCAGTGCTTCTCCGGCACTTTTCACACCTGTCACTTTTAGCCTTTTCATGTTGGAGGTTTATGCACGTCATGTGATGGATTGATTTGGGAGGGAGCAGGAAAAGCAGGCGGCGTAACAGAAGGGACGAAAAAGAAAGAAAAATACAAATAACAAAATGGCATAAAATGAGAAGAAATGAGAAAAGGGCATAAACTGAGTAGAAAAGAGAATAGGCGAAAAAGAGTAGAAAATGGGTACAGATGACACAATCAGAATCACCGTGTACAGTATCGTAGCTGACATGCCGCACCTCTATTAGCATGAGGGGAAACGGTTGAATGTGATAGTGTCTTTTATGACCTTTATTGTGTGTATTTTTCTAGTCTGTTTTGATAGTCTTTTTTCATGACCTTATTGAAACTGAGATATACGAGAGAGGTAGAGGGAGAGACGTCCATTATAGCGATTACATATAGGGCTCCAACAAGTGTGTAATTACTGTACAGTACTTGAACGGATTGTGTCACGGTTGCGTATTTCAATAATTTATTCATCTGGTGTTGTACTCGTACCGGTATCGAACCTATTGCTACCCTGTTTCTACTCTGGTGCTCATGTGCTCATGCAGTGACCATCATCATATAAAGACTCCAACCCGCCACTCCATAGAAAACCAATCCACACACAGAATTAGTAACCCAACCTCCAACACAATCAATCTTTTGGGCATGCAATTCCCCGGCTGTAGGAGCATGAGGCGTGACATCCACTCGGTACATTTTCCACAACTCCATTCCTCCCTTGAGCGCCACCCATATCCACACTAGGGGGATGAGAAAGCCGAGGAAAAAGAGCTGTTTGTAGGGTCTGTTGAAATCCACCTGAAACTTGTCGTAGTTGTCCTGGGCTTCCATTGAGCCGGCGTAAGTAAAGTGCGACATGGTGTAGACAGACGGGCGGACTCACTGGATTTACAACTCTCGATAATCATACCCCATCATATATGTTTATACCAGTTTATTCAGTTCCATTGATGCATCCTGTTTGGGCCTTGGGCGTCCTTTAGCTATCCAGCTTAGCGACAAGCCCCACGGTGTCTTGCCATGTGGTCTGTCTGGATTAGGAAGTGACAATGACACAAACGCGACATTGAGCTTATTATTTCATTTCCAAGGAAGCTACTGTATCGTACGTAGATGGGGTTCATCAATTTGGGGTTGTTTGGTTGGAGTTGAATTGTTCATTTTTATTTTTCATTTTTTTTATGGATTTTCCTTTTTTTCACCATTTCCTTAATTTCCTTCCTAAACTCTTTAAATTAATTATTCAACACCAGTCGAATTAAAGCTCACGCAATCAGAAGTAACCACCGCAACAGTGCCCACCTTTTCCACCTTTCAGGGCAGAAAACGAAAATAAAAACACAAAGACCCACTCAATTTGATACTGCGAGCCCATCAATGCACATTTATCCACCCATTTACATACAAATATTCCCAGTTGTGTTCCATCCCCTGAACCAATAACAGACTCATTAATGTCAGAGTCCGAGACTCCCAACCCAACGACGCCTCAGACAGTTGAATTACAATAGCAACATGATACAAATACACTCTGTCTAACTCTCTCAGACGACCAACCAACGGTGTCTAAAAGCGCACTAATCACCTCCGGCCGTCCTCCTACCGTCCTCCTACCGCCCTAACTTTGCACTAGCTAGCAGCTAATGTGTTTCGGCAAGACCAATCCGAGGGAGGATGATTAGGTTTGGTTGGAAAAAGAAATTTGGTCTTGGACAAAAAAGGTGCCGTCGTTTTGGGGGCTCAATTCAATTAAGGTTTGGCAAGCTTCAATGAGCTGTTTTGGACAACGGTAGAACGAGCTCAAACGGGCGTGTATAAACGGGGATTTAGGACAGAACACACATACTCACTTAGCAACTCGATTACCGCTTTCCCCCCACTTCCACCACCCGTCATTGCCCCGCTATTCATCAGCCTCTTCTGTCCGCCAAACCTTCTCACCATCAAACCTTCTCGTGAACATCTACCGTTCCAGCAACACTGACACCCCAGCACCCAGACGACAAACATGCTGCGAGTCGGACGAATTGGCACCCACACCGCGGCGCGAACCAGCCTGCGTCTCCTGGCCGGATCTCGGCCCAAATCCACGCTGACCGAGGCGGTTCTGGAGACCACAGGTTTGCTGAAAACCACGCCTCAAAACCCCGAATGGTCTGGAGCTGTCAAACACGCCTCTCGGCTGGTGGAGACGGACACGCCGATCCGGGACCCGTTCTCCATCGTGTCGCAGGAAATGTCGACTCTGGCCAACAACATTGGCTCTCTGATTGGTTCCGGACACCCGACTCTCAACAAGGTGGCCACCTACTACTTTCAGTCCGAGGGCAAGCACGTTCGACCCTTGATTGTGCTGCTGCTGTCTCGAGCTCTGAGCGCAATCCCCGAAGCGGAGCGAGACCGGGGAACCTTTGATGCCTCGGACGTGACCGAAAACGTGGGAGAACTGAACCCCGAGCCCTCCATCAACGACCCGCTGTCTCCCATTGAGATCCTGCACGGAATCAACCCCGACATTGTGCTCAACCCGCTCAGCAGACCCTCCGACCCCTTGCCCTACGAGAGCAATGGCATTCTGCCCAAACAGCGACGTCTGGCTGAGATTGTGGAAATGATCCATACCGCTTCTCTGCTCCACGATGACGTTATCGACAACTCTGCCACCCGACGAGGCTCGCCTACTGGCAACGTGGCCTTTGGCAACAAAATGGCGATTCTGGCCGGAGATTTCCTCCTTGGACGAGCCTCCGTGGCCATTGCCCGGCTCAGAAACGCCGAGGTCATTGAACTGCTGTCCACCACCATCGCCAACCTGGTGGAGGGAGAGTTTATGCAGCTGAAAAACACAATTGTCGACAATTCGGAAACCGCAAACAAGGCCACCTTTGAGTACTACATCCACAAGACGTACCTCAAGACGGCCTCGCTCATGTCCAAGAGTTGCCGAGCTGCTGCCGTGCTGTCTGGCGCCCGAAACCCCATTGTCGACGCCTCCTACAAGTTTGGCAAGAACCTGGGCCTGTGTTTCCAGGTGGTCGACGACATGCTGGACTACTCGGAAGGCGAGTCTCATCTCGGCAAACCCGCCGGTGCCGATCTCAAGCTCGGCCTGGCCACCGCTCCCGTGCTGTTTGCCTGGGAAAAGTACCCCGAGCTCGGAGACATGATCAAGCGAAAGTTTGACGGTCCCGGAGACGTTGAGCGGGCTCGGTTTTTGGTGCAGCAGGCCGACGGTCTGTCCAGAACCCGAGAGCTGGCCCAAAAGTACTGCGACGAGGCCGTGGCCAACCTGGACCTGCTTCCGTACTCTGAGAGCAGAGAGGCGCTGAGAAATCTGACCATGAAGATGATGAACAGAAGCAAGTAATGTATATAGAGAATGAGCATAGATTGAGCACGGGCACGATGGCGCACGAGGACGTAGTCCCACTGTGCTACAGCGTGGACAGTGTATATAATGCGAACGTACGACTCTACAGGCGTTGAACAGTTGAGGCTGTAGAAGAGACAGTATAGACACTCAGCAGGATCATTGAAGGAGACACAAGGGATACACACGATGGTCGATGTTACATGTATCGTGTTCACCTCAATTCGATTATAGTAGCTGGAATAACACCACTTTTCTCCTCCGCTTTTTCAATTGAGTCTGGGTGTGTTCCACCAGGTATTGGGTGCCCTTGTAAACAATGTAGGAGGAGTAAAGGAAAGGGAGAGGAATAGTCTACGATACTGTAAATGGAGTCTACTGGGGCACTCGTACTGCAGCAAGTATGACAGAAGTACACAGTAAAAAACGCCAATGAAAAGAGATAGGGACAAAAAGAGAATGCCAGTCAGTTATAAGTGACAAAATAACCCCAGTCGTCAATATCACTTTTTTGAAATACTTGCCATATAAACGTGTACAGTATGGCATTTGGCTCTTCTTTTGGAGCACTGTCTACAGTGTACATGGTCCAACTGCCAGGGTGCATAGGTCAGTAATTGTGTAATTGAACCCGTGAATCAGTTCTATGGTAGAACAGAAGTGGAATACCACCCTCCTCTTCTATATGGTATCTAGTTCATGTTGTCTGTTAGTTTGTCAGTTTACTTGACATTAGTCCTAATTTAGTTGACCAAACATGAGCCTCTCTGGAGCATCCCTACAGACTATCCAAACAGGGTACAACCCGGACGGAGCTATACAATCGGATTATAACCACGTTGCAAGTCTCTCTTGCTTCACCACCTTATTTTGGTGCAGTTGAAAGATTTCCGCTCTTTTCAACATTATTAATCACACGCTTGACATGCATCAAACTCAGTTGCCTTCCATCATCTCTGATCAACTACACCATGGTGCTACCGATAGTCATCGGAGTTGGAGTCACATTGGTGGCGTTAGGGGTGAGTATTAACACAAACGGCTCTCGAAAACTCGGCTAACCACAGCTCAGGGCAGGATTACGCGCCCGAGCAAGATACAGCGGCGTGCCCGAAACGCTGCTCAACAGCAGGCATTATCTGGGAGGATTTCAGCATGATATGAGTCGCAAGGAGGCGCTGTTGATTTTGGGATTTGCACGGGAACACGGCTCGGTCACGCTCAACATGCTCAAGGAAAAGCATCGAAAGGTGATGATGTTGAACCATCCCGATCGAGGAGGATCGCCTTTCATGGCCCAGAAGATCAATGAGGCCAAGGATTTGCTTGAAAAGGGTGCTAAGAAGTAGTGGGGTGACACGCAAGTAGCACCGAGCTGAAGACCTGGCACACCATGTATATATTTAACTGTTTATTCTGAAGAAAAAGGAGGACGTTTTGACAGCGGTACAGTGCAGTGCCGGTACAGTACGTACAGTAGCAACTAGTGTAGAGAGCGTAGTAGTGCCTGTGGTGCTTGTAGTAGCTGTATCACTCGCTGTGGATACCGGATCAAGTTGTATGGGCGTCTCTGGACGAAATCTTGCTATTTTTGAAAAATGAATGCTCACTCGGGATTATCCTTTTTCACGATACAAAGTATAAGTGAATTGTCGGAAATGGGGATAGAAAAGAGCACTGTGCCATAATAAAGGTCATTCAAATATGGTCAAGGGAGTGCCATATGGACTAGTAATTTTGTATGATGCTCCATAGAGGTACAAAATAATGGATTCAACTCTTTTTCTCTCCTCTCTGATCCCCGGATCGGTACTTTTGTTACTATTATCACTTTTTTTAAAGTGGCACATCACTCTGAGTTATACTTCATTACGACACTAAAAAGAGCAGTATCCAAAACCGCCAAAAGAGAAGATATGGAGACAAAAACTAGGTAGATCTAGTCACCTGGGCCAATGGTACACCTGGTTCGAATCTCACCCCTCCAACTACCCCACACACGATTTTACACTTCATTATATTTTTCATCCACACACTCTTCAGTACTCCCATCAGCTTAATCTTGACCAGTATAAGGAGAAGGAGATACGAGAACATATACAGCCATTTGCTGCTACCAGATACAAGGATACCAAGAGAGGTATCGAACTCAAAGAGCTTTTGTTTTATTATTTTTCATCATTAATTCAATTTATTTTATTTTTTCTCTCTTAACTAAATTTAATTGCCCTCTAATTCCCTGCCCTGCACAACTCACCACCCTGCATCATCATCACCACTCAAGACAACAAAACATGTCGAAACGAGACACCTTTTACGGCTGGTACTTGTGAGTGACCCAACCACCACAATTGCTCTCAATCTATCTAGCAACTAACACAGCGCCATCCATTTCGTCATCACTCTGATGGTCGACGGAGGATTCGCCATTCCTCAGGCTTACAAGCTGCCCGGACAGCAGTTCATGGAGGAGTTCCACGTGGCACAAAACGAGGACTTTATCGTGTCGGAAAAACCCGCCTGGTTCATGTCCTTCATCTGGGTCGAGATTCTCTTCCAGCTGCCGTTCTTCGTCTATGGAGCATACAAGCTGCTGACCAAGACCACCACTCCCACTACCTATCTGTGGATGTTGGTGTACGGAGTGAATGCCAGTTTGACGACTCTGGCTTGTTTGGCCGAGGTTTGGGCTCGGGAGGGTCTTGCTGACGCGGTTCGGTACAATTTGCTGGCCGTTTACGCTCCCTTTTGTCTGATTTCCGCGTATATCGTCGTTGACATCTTCCAGCGGCTTCAGGGAGAGCTCAGAAAGGTCAAGACTGATTAGGAGGTGCAAAACAACAACCAAAGGGGGTACTGAACGGCGGCCTGATACTCTGAATAGGAGAAGCATGTCGAACCGAACCATGCCGACAGCGCCTACAGTATCCGGTACCACCAATGAAGATAGTAACGCCACGGCCCAAGACTAAAACGGCTTCTTTAAAGCTCGTCTGGAGAACAGCTTCTCTACAAAGTGATACTATGGGAAGATGTGTATCCAGATTAGAGCAACCGTGCACCATCGTCGGTATATACTCGAGTAATACAGTCACGTGACCTCAGGGGTCTACATACTCATCTCTTTTTAAAAAACACTCCCACTCTTTTTCATCTGTCTGTAGTGACTATGACAGTCCTTTCCACCACCCATTTTTTTATGTCGGAAAAAAGGATAGAAACGAGAGTTTAGGCATTCAACAAGGGACAAAACAGGACACGATAAAAACAGGTAATAGAAATGTTAAACCCGTTAAACACCGTTATTTTTAAAACGCACCCAGCCTCTCCTCATTTCTCCTACACTTTTCTCCTTCCACCCAAATCAACACTCTCCTTAACTGGCACTCACTCGTGTTTATCCTTTTTTCCGACATGACAAATACCCCATTTTCCAAGCTCCGTCTTTCGGACTAACTTAAAGTGGGTGGTAGATGGTGTTCAACACATGTGTATCAAAGTGATGTTAAAAATAGCTCAACAATCATGGAAATTCGACAGCCCGTTTGAACTACCAACAAGTCCATTTTTTACAAGTTTCACACCTCAAATCGCCCCACAACATCTACATATACACCTCCACTTTTTTTCCCTTCCCCACACTCCGCTTTTCACATTAACCTTGATGCATGGCAAACTCTATTTTCCATGCACTCCCCGTTAACCTCGGCCGACAGATCATTCCTACCTCTTCTCTCAACCCAATCATCAATGCCGTCCATCAGCCACAAACCCATCACGGCCAAGCTCGTGGCGGCCCCGGACTCCACCAAGCTCGCGCTATCGTCGTATTTGTACCAGCAGCTTTTCCCCGACAAACCAGACGAGCCCTATGTCGCCTTCGAGGCTCCTGGCATCAAGTGGGCTCTGTATCCAGCTTCTGAGGACCGTTCTCTGACGCAGTTTTCGTGCACTGCCGACATTCGTCATGTCGCGGGCGGCCTCAAAAAGTTCATGCCTGTGGTGCTCAAACGCGTGACTCCTGTGGCTGTTGAGCATGCGATCATCACCGTGCCAGCCAGCCAGTACGACACCCTCAACACCCCCGAACAAGTGCTCAAGGCGCTGGAGCCGCAACTCGACAAACAGCGGCCCGTGATCCGCCAGGGCGAAGTGCTGCTTAACGGCTGCAGGGTGCGTTTGTGCGAACCTGTGGACCAGGGCAAGGTGGTCAAGGGAGTGACCAAGCTGACGGTGGCTAAAGAACAGGAGATGGTCATGCAGGCTGGAGAAGAACCCGCTGACGTGGCCTTTGATATCGCCGAGTTTCTCGACTTTGACACAAACGTGTCGAAAACCAGAGAAGCCACAAAGCTGGCGGTTGCTCCCCTGGAAGGAGCCATCCCCACCCCTCCCTCGGACCGGTTTGACGACTGCGAAAGCCGAGGATTCGTCAAGACAGAAACCATGTCCAAGCTCGGTGTCTTCTCGGGCGACATTGTCTCTGTCAAGACCTCGTCTGGAGCCGAACGGGTGCTCAGACTGTTTGCATACCCGGAACCCAACACCGTCAAGTACGACGTGGTCTACGTGTCGCCCATTCTGTACCACAATATCGGTGACACAGAGATTGAGGTGACTCCCGGAGAAACACACAAGTCCGGAGAATCGCTGGAATCGGTTTTGGAGGCCGCTGAAGAAGTCAAGCTGGCTCGAGTACTGGGACCCACAACCACAGACAGAACGTTTCAAACAGCGTACCATGCAGGTCTGCAGGCGTACTTTAAGCCCGTCAAGCGAGCTGTTCGAGTTGGAGATCTCATTCCCATTCCGTTCGATTCTATTCTTGCTAGAACGATTGGAGAGGATCCAGAGATGAGCCATATCCCTCTGGAAGCCCTGGCCGTCAAACCAGACTCGGTGGCATGGTTCCAAGTGACTTCCTTGAATGGAAGCGAAGAATCCACCTCCAAACAGTACCTGGTTGACTCTTCTCAGACCAAGCTGATTGAAGGGGGTACTACATCCTCTTCTGTCATCCCCACAAGCGTGCCCTGGAGAGAGTATCTCGGCCTGGACACTCTGCCCAAGTTTGGATCCGAGTTTGCATACGCCGACAAGATTCGCAACCTGGTTCAGATTTCCACCTCGGCTCTTTCCCACTCCAAACTCAACACCTCTGTGCTTTTGCATTCCGCCAAACGAGGTGTAGGCAAGTCCACTGTCTTGCGGTCCGTGGCAGCTCAATGCGGTGTTTCCGTGTTTGAAATCTCGTGTTTCGGACTCATTGGAGACAATGAGGCCCAGACTCTGGGCACCCTGCGCGCCAAACTCGATAGAGCGTACGGATGCTCTCCTTGCGTGGTAGTTTTGCAGCATCTGGAGTCGATTGCCAAAAAGAGCGATCAGGACGGAAAAGACGAAGGTATTGTTTCCAAGCTGGTCGACGTCCTCGCTGACTACTCTGGACATGGGGTTCTTCTGGCAGCCACTTCCAACGATCCAGACAAGATCTCCGAGGCCATCCGGTCTCGATTCCAGTTTGA
The DNA here is from genome assembly GCA_900519065.1 of Yarrowia hollandica. Classification (NCBI taxonomy): domain Eukaryota; kingdom Fungi; phylum Ascomycota; class Dipodascomycetes; order Dipodascales; genus Yarrowia; species Yarrowia hollandica. The sequence continues at coordinate 3,217,739 of ULGV01000002.1, read as the reverse complement.
GATTGAAATCGGAGTGCCCTCTGAACCCCAGCGACGTCAGATTTTCTCTCATCTGACGAAATCCGGACCTGGAGGGGACTCCATCAGAAACGCCCCCATTTCTCTGCGTTCCGATGTCTCCATTGAAAACCTGGCTCTTCAATCTGCTGGTCTGACTCCTCCTGATCTCACTGCCATTGTTCAAACCACCCGTTTGAGAGCCATCGACCGTCTCAACAAACTCACCAAAGATACAGACACTACTCTGGACGACCTCCTTACTCTGTCGCATGGAACTCTACAGTTGACCCCGGCCGACTTTGATGACGCCATTGCCGACGCCCGTCAAAAGTACTCCGACTCCATTGGTGCGCCCCGAATCCCCAACGTTGGCTGGGACGATGTTGGAGGCATGGAGGGCGTCAAGAAGGACATTCTGGACACCATCGAGACGCCTCTCAAGTACCCCCATTGGTTCTCCGACGGAGTCAAGAAGCGGTCTGGTATCTTGTTCTATGGTCCTCCTGGTACCGGTAAGACTCTTCTTGCTAAGGCTATTGCTACGACTTTCTCCCTCAACTTTTTCTCCGTCAAGGGCCCCGAGCTGCTCAACATGTACATTGGAGAGTCCGAGGCTAATGTTCGACGAGTGTTCCAGAAGGCTCGAGACGCCAAGCCGTGTGTTGTATTTTTCGACGAGTTGGATTCCGTGGCTCCTCAGCGAGGCAACCAGGGCGACTCTGGAGGAGTCATGGACAGAATTGTGTCGCAGCTTTTGGCCGAACTCGATGGAATGTCCACTGCTGGAGGAGAAGGAGTGTTTGTTGTGGGCGCTACTAACCGTCCTGATCTCCTAGACGAGGCTCTTCTTCGACCCGGTCGATTCGACAAGATGCTGTATCTGGGCATTTCCGATACTCACGAGAAGCAGCAGACCATCATGGAGGCTCTGACGCGAAAGTTCCGTCTGGCAGCAGATGTGTCTCTGGAGGCTATTTCGAAGCGGTGCCCCTTCACCTTTACTGGTGCCGATTTCTACGCGCTGTGTTCCGATGCCATGTTGAACGCTATGACTCGAACCGCCAACGAAGTGGATGCCAAGATCAAGCTGCTCAACAAGACACGAGAAGAGGCCGGAGAGGAGCCCGTGTCCATTCGATGGTGGTTTGATCATGAGGCTACAAAGAGTGATATCGAGGTGGAGGTTGCTCAGCAGGATTTCGAAAAGGCCAAGGATGAACTGAGTCCGTCGGTTTCGGCAGAGGAGTTGCAGCATTACCTTAAGCTGCGTCAGCAGTTTGAGGGTGGTAAGAAGTGAGCACGTAGTGCGAGTACGATTACTGACTACGAGTGAGGAGTTAACTAGGCGATGATTAGTGTGAAGATTGTATAAATATGATGATTATGAATATTTGTGGGTTGCACTTGGAGTTGTATGTTGGTGTAGTTACTGTAAAATACGATTTGCGTGTTTATGCTGTTAATTACAGACTTATTCGGTTAATTATGGTGGGGTTCGAACCCATGATCTTTAAAGCGTAAGTAATATTAACAAAAAAATAACAAATCGTTAATTTTTAATTCAAACTTCAACTAAATAAATAATTAGAATCATTCTTGATCTTCCTCTCCATTGGCTATTATAATATTTTGATTGATCACATGATTCAACCACTCGCTGCCATCATCGTGTCAAAACTTGGTCTCTGTAGCTCGACAATTGAGTGAGTTGGGTTGTTCCCGACTGTGAGAAGCAGAGAAATAAGCAGATAGTAACAGGGGAATTTAGGCAAGTAGTCAACACACAAATATGGTATTAGTGGTATGTATCCCCCCCGTTTCATCACCAAGTTGTACCGTACTTCTTGTACGATAAGCTCGATACTACGTCAACTCGTATCGTATAGTTCAAAAGGCTTAGCTTGCAGTTGGCATGCCCCCCACATTATAGCTTGGGTGGGGGTGAAAAACGGGGATGTCAGAAAATCAGAAATTATTTTGACAAAATACCGGGAAAGTCAGAAAAAAGTGGAAAAAGGGGAAAAAATCGAAAAAAATCGGAAAAAATCGGAAAAAAAGGAAAAAAAGGGGAAAAAAGTGCTGCTCGATCAAGGGTATTTGAGACTGGTTTGAAATAATTGATAACTACAAATACAAGTTGCTCCATCGACCCATATGACCATCCAATTCTGGAGCTGCAATCAGTGGCGAATCATAAACTTTCAGGCATCGAGCTGAAAGCGGAATTCAAGTTTGAGCATTTTGCAAAAACAGCAAGAACAAAACAATACAATTGGTCGAAGACGTCTCTGTCGTTATTCAACCGTTCCCCGCTCGTTTCTATGCTCTCCAAACAGGTATACTGACTCTCCTACTTGTACGAGTAGATACTGTTACAACTGTCCTTGTCGTGCTGCTTTTAAGCTGTTTTTAGTCAACTGCTGATTCCTGATGCCTCACTGCTTTACCCCCTCCCACGCATGAGTCCATATTTGTAGTGATTTTTTTTTTTTCGTCTTAAATTTCTCAAAACCACTGAACACCAAAAACCAATCTCCTCCCTCCAAAACAGCCTCCAAAACAGTCTCTATCTCCGTCTTTATGTCCGCCCTCGTCCGCCCTTCAGTCCACCGTTTACCGTTAAGTCCACCAAACTTTGTCATCTGGCTAAAGCCAAAATTACCTGCAGACCAGAGGTAGAGCATATCAAAACTCTGTATTGCAAGAGTCAGTTTCGAATATCACTCTCTCAGCTATACAACAACAACAGGAGAAATGCCGATGACGGAGTTCAACCCCGACCCGAATTTTCTCATCAACGAGCTCGGCGAGGACGGATACGGAGGTGCCCTGGGAGCGGATAACTTGGGCTATTTCGCGCAGGACCTGGCAGACCTCTTGCCTAACAATAACAACAACATCAATGTCGATAGGTCCGCTACAGTGACACAAAACGGAGCCACACCAGCGAACATTGAGAGCAACGGAGTCCCTGCAACCTCCCAAGTCGTCAACACAAACTTGCCTACTCCTCCAACCCAACAGCAGGCTACCAACAATTACCCCCACAAGTTTGACAGTCCGGATAACAGCAACAACGGCAGCAACGACAAGACGGAAACCACGCCCGAGGACCATGACACCAAGCAGCGCCGACGCCGAAAACCGCTTAACTGCCAGTTTTGCCGCCAGCGCAAACTGAAATGCGACCGTCAGGATCCCTGCTCGACTTGTGTCAAGAAGAAACGAGGCCACATGTGCTACTACACAAACAAGACCAATACGATCGGAGGACGGGTGGCAAAGAGCAAGGATTTGCTGGAAAACGGCACCTCCGACGCCGTGCCTCAAACGCCAGTGAAGGCTCCCAATCCAGAAGTGAGCGGAGGCCCCGGACTCGGAATCCCCGTAACTGTCGACATGTACAAGGACCAGGCGTTTGCGCAGAAAATGCAGAAATCGGGACTCAACGACACAATCTCCAAGCTCAACATGGACCTGGTGGAAGACACGACGGAAGTGGAGTCGTTACGACAGTCGCTGGGAATGATGAAACTGGGCAGCAGAGGAAACGCAATTTACCATGGAGAATCGCATTGGGGCTCGCTGTTTTCCGAGGCGGCAGAAGTGACTGACTTTTTCGACGAGGTCAGAAAACAGGACGGATGGTCGACTTCATGTGTGGATCCAGCTACCCAAAGACACAAGAAGAACCTGAGTGCACTGAGTGCAGCTGAACAGGAAGGATCCAACCGTCTGGCACAGATTCTGCAACTGCTACCGGCCCGGCCAAACAGCGACAAGCTGGTCAAACGGTACTTTGAGGCCTGTGAGCCGTTACTCAACCTCATCGATGAATCTGCCTTCATGGTCGAATATAACCAGTTTTGGGAAACACCAGAAGACACTCAGATTCTGTGGCTGGGATTGCTGCTTGGAGTTTTGTCACTAGCTCTGCAGTCGTCTCTAGACTACCGTTTGGACGACGCTGCTCTGCAACGACTCACTACAGCCTGGACCGAGTGGCTCAAGGGCATTGACCATTGTCTCGATCAAGCCATGGTCTGCGTACGAGCGTCCATGGTGAACATTCAGGCGCTGGTTCTGTGGGTGTGTGTGCAGTCCATGGGCAACTCCGAGGCCGAGTTTGCAGACGTGTCTTGGACGACTTTTGGGGCTTTGGTTCGAGTAGCTCAATCCATGGGTCTACATCGAGATCCCGCGTGGTTCCGAATGACTGCCGAGCACCAGGAAAAACGAAGAGGTGTCTGGGCTTTGATCACTACCATGGACGTGCATTACTCACTGGTAGAGGGCCTTCCTCAGGCCATCCATAAAGATTCCACTGACGCCCGTCCTCCTCTCAACGGAAGTGCGTACCTGAAAGCACGGGGAGTCATCCACCAGATCTTCATGCAAAACTACGGCATTGCTAGTGTTCGAACCATGCCTTACGACCAGGTGTTGCTGCTAGGAGCCAAGATCAGAAAAGTGTACGAGCAACACAAGGAGGCTGTTCTTACCGATACAGACGATAGCACTCTGAATCTCATGAAGGGGCTGGTTTTCGAAATCGACTACCTGAAAATGACCATTGCCATCCACAGAGTGTTTGCTTCTCAGGGTCTTCGTTCGCCTCGATACAGAAAGTCGCGAGAGGAGTGTGTGACTGCGTCTCTACGAATTCTACAGCTGTCCGTATGGTTTTTCTCTGCTGGTACCACTGAAAAAGCCCGGTGTTTGTACCGTTGGTTCTTTTCGGCGTTTATTTTCCCCACCGTCATCCACTCGCATTTGTTTGTCACCATTTCGTTGATTCGAAACATCCACAGTCTGGAGTATGCCGAGCGAGAAAAACAAAAGGCTGTGCTTCTGGACTCCATTGCAGTCATGGCCAACCAGGCCAAGATCCATCTCAAGCTCGAGAAACAGTTCCAGGTGTGCCAGATGCTCTACAAGAAGGTGTTGAATGTGGAAAACGAGCCTCCCAAGGGTGAAACCAAGGACTCTTCTCCTGCCGACGCTCCCTCGGTTGGCTCTACTAACGGCTCTTCTCCTTATTCTCACACCACTTCTCCCTACGCTGCCGCCAACCAGAACACGGTGTTTTTGGATCTCGATCTGTACCCCAGCCAGGTGTTTGACTTGCCTCCAGACATGCGAATGGCTCCCGACGCTACTCCGAGCGTGCCCAACAAGGACTATGCCATCCCCCAAAAATTCGATTCAGAGTGGGACGATCTGATGCACATGATTGATCAACCCGGAAACGTTTGATTTATCAATATATTTATGAGTACAAACAAGTGACATGTAGCTAGAACGACAAAGAGAATAGTGGTGATTTCGTTTAGGGCAAAAATAAGAAATACCTCCATTTGCCCAATAAACCACTCCATAACACCTCCGACGTGCTCCCGAAGTTCCCCTCATGATTCATGCATAGTGCACGTTTTCAAAGGTCATGCAAAGGGGATGCAATGGAGATGATGAGGCTAAAACAGAGGACTAAAGAGAAAGAAAAACAGAAGGAAAAAAGAAAGAAAAAAGGGAAGAAAAAAGAGAAAGAAAACGGAAAAAGACTGAAACACTTCTCACCATTATAATAACTGACAAGTATCGAATCAGTGAAAGTACTTCTCTTCAGAGACGTCCCGTTGGGTGTTAGTTGTGTCTGGCTGGATGGCCGTGATATGGCCTCAGGAGCCACAAGTTGCTTCAAAAGACATACGAGTACTATCACTTGCTCAACTTGCTCAATTCTCTTTGTTAACATTCTGTCAGTTTCTGTGTGGACTAACCACCACCACAGTATTTACAATCCACTCTTTGAAACATACTCTTTCGTCTATCCACATTGGGATGTGTCAATAGATGCATGGACTTAGAGACGTGATAGTTAATGGAGAAGACAAGAAGACAAGGGATGAGAAACACAACCAGCCATTTTCCGTGATTCTCGTTTCTTGGTTGAATCCATTGACACCTCCTTTTCTGTAACCACGATAAAACCAGTCATAGATCATCACAACAATATATAAACGACCGTAGAAGCTTCCATATTCTGTACCAAACAACCACCACCACCACCACCACCACTACTAGTACAATGGGTAAAGCTATTCCTCGAGATTACGGTACCGCTTCTTACCGAGTCAACTCCAACGTGACCATCGTTGGAGGTTACCGAACCTACCAGCCTTCTTCCTGTGTTATCTCGTAAAAATGAATACAGACGATGGAGCTTCACATTGAGCTTCACACCGAACTTCTACCACCTTTGAACTTCTACTGCTACCTTTGAGTCTCACGTGTTGAACTCTTTCAACTATAATTTATGCTATTTGATTGTATACTACTTCTCCCCTTTTCTACTCACCCTCATGGACAAGGACAAGTCATGAACAAGAAACTGAAGCTCCTCTTTTGTAAGATCGTCCACCTGCATTGCGAAACCGTCACAGCCGGGAATCATCTCTTGCATCGCACTCGCTCAATGGGTTCGTACAGTATTGTTTTTGGCCTCAATGGCCATTCTCCATGCCGTGATAGCCTCATCAATCTTCATAGTTGACAGAATCATCTTCTGAACCGCAATTTCCAAAAGCTCGGGCAAATCGTACATTTGAACAGCAACAACCAGACGAGCCGCATCGGCAAACTCCAGCTCCAAATCCTGTCCATACAGGTACGTACCAGACCATAACCTCCAGGGTGGTTTTAGGAACGTCCAGCTCTACCTGGTTTTCCGAAGCTTCTTACATTTCTGACCTCACCAGCCCCTGAAATATAATAATTACGATGCTGTACCTGGCTGAAAGTAGGGATATATTTCGAGACACAACAGAGTTGAAGTCTTTGGAATGGCACCAGTAATCAGTGCAACTACAAGTATTTGTCTTTTATTTCCAGTAATCAAGCGCTGGGCTGTACATCTACGCAGATAAACTCATATTCACATTAGTATTACTTAGTCTCCAAAATCCCTGACTGTTTTTGCCTTCCATTCCCTCTCTCTTTATCTCGTTCCTCCTCTAGCTACCGTTCTTCTTCTGCATCTTCTGCTGATGCTGCTCAATGCCCTCAATCAGAGGATCCACGAATCCCAGACCCTCGGTTCCTTCGGTGAAGAAATCAAAATCCATATCGAGCAGGCCGAAACCGAAATCGCGCAGCAGCTGCGACGGATCCTCCTCCGCCTCTTTCTTCTTTTTGTGGCTCAAAGTATGAACAGCCCCTCCACTACTGCTTCCTGCGCCTCCAGCTCCCCCACTACTACCATGCACAGTTCCATGGGCAACAGGAGTATGAGAACCAGCAACTCCAGATAACGAATGGGATCGCGTAGGAGGAACCACGTGATGATGTCCTGGAGTGGTTCCTGAGGGGGAATGAAACTGGTAGTAGTCCGTAGGGGTAGGCTGAGAAGCGTTACTTGCAGGAGTGCTGTTGGCCTCCTTTTCCTTGGCCAAAATGTCCACACAAAGATGCATCAGAATTCCCGAGTAGCGAGAAGCTAGATGCAAATCATCAGGAGACGCGTCTCTCAACGTGACGGAAATTTCCTGAATCACCGAAATAATGTCTTGCTTGGAGTACTTGGTGATGTAAGACGTGACCGCCAGGGCCTTGAACAGGAACACGGTAGCATGCACTATTCGGACCACCCATCGAACAGGGGCGTATTTCAGAGCCTCCATTCGATGCACCGAGTTTGCAACCGCCAACATCTCTCGAGCTGCATCTGTAGCCATGGCCACGTATCGACTTTGGGGAATCAGCTCTTCCACAGAAAGACCTTGTTTGTCTGCTGTGAACAGCGCCAGCGAGAAAATGTACAGCCGGGTGTAGTAGTAGTCAAATTTAATCGACAGAGCGTCCAGTTTGTCGTTCTCAGGCGCGTCCACAGGCAGAGAAATGTTTTTAAAGTGTTTTTCTTCCCAGTTTTGCAAATGCGGAGTGAACAGCGCCAGAAAACGGAGATATTTACCGTCCTTGAGCATCTCCCGTGTAGTTTCACGTGACATGTACAGCGTTTCGTGTGACAGGGCCATGATTTGAAGAAGACCCAGCTTGGCAGCTTCAAAGGGAGTGAATTTCAACGATGCAGGAGTGATCTCGTTGACGGAACGTGCCAAAATCGACTTTCGACCAACTCGAATCGCCAGCACAAGTTCACTCAAATGAGTAGCGATAAACACCTTGGGGTTGGTTTCCAGGATATCGATTTCCTGAGCCAGACGAATAGCCGTTCCAATCATCATCCAAGCAAGTCGATCCGAACGTCTAGAGGCTCCAAGACCTCCCTTTTCGTCCATTTCTCGACAATCGGACTCGTTTTGGACCGAAAAACCTCCAGATCCAGGGGTGTTTCGACGAGCAGAGTCAGGAGACGCCCCAACAGACAATTCCACGTCATGGTACACCTCCGAGTCGGTGGAATCGAATCTCGGGTTGGCGTAGTCAAACCACCTCCAATGAATGGCTCGAGGGTTCCATTCTGAGAAAAGCAGAAACGCATACACGGTTCCGAGCGATCTGCTGCTGGCTTCTCCCCAGATACTTCTGGAAATCATCTGTTGGCAGTAAATCCACATTTTCGAGTGGATCTGGGCTGCCCTGGACGCCTTCTTTTTGTTGCCGGGGTTCTCATGAACAACCACAGGTTCAGGAAGAGAATGGTATCGAGAAGCAATAGTGAGAATGGCCGCTAGAAGAATCGGATAGTCTGCCAGAACCGCTCCAGAATGCAGCTCCTTGGGGATGAATGGGTAGAATGGATGCATTGTATGGAAGAAGAAGTCAATCAGGTTAAGGGCTTCTTCTTCAGTGAGGATTTTGCGTGTTCGAATCAGCTCCATGTCTCCTAGCGACGCCAGGGGACGCACTGAAGGAGGCGAAGGAGAGGCCACGTTTGGTGTAGCTGGCGAATCGATTTTGGGGAACGATCTAGCAGCATGAGCAAGGATATCCAGGGCGTCTGAAGTGTTGTACATTTCTTTTTTGGCAATGTACTCGTCCCCTGTTGGTTCCTGGGCTGGTTGGGGGGTTTGCAGGGGTTGTGGCGGAGGTTGGTGTTGTTGCTGTGGTGGTTGTTGCTGTGGTGGTTGTTGCTGTGGTGGTTGTTGCTGTGGTGGTTGTTGCTGTGGTAGTGGTTGCTGTTGGTGCTGTGGTTGGTGCTGTTGAGGATGTTGAGGGTCTTGGTAGAAGCCATGAACATGCTGCTGACCAACATCACTCATTGCACGCATTGCGGGCATCTGATGCTGCTGAACGTGCTGCTGCTGTTGCTGGACCTGTTTATACTCTCCTTGAATTCCTTGGAATCCCGGATAATCAGGATCGAAATCTGTAGAGAAAGAAGCAGGTTGTCTGTATGGTTCATGAGTGACAGGGGCAGACTGCTGCGGAAGCGGCTGGGGCAGAGGATGGCCTCGCGGGGCGCCCTGGAAACGTGTAAAGGGAACTGTTTTGGGAGGGCCCGCAACTGGAGTGGCTGTAGAACTAGACACAACAGGGGACGCAGAAGCCACGGCAGCAGGTCTGGGGTGTTCATAAGACTGCTGTTGCTGTTCACGGGGCTGAGGAACGCCCATCAAGTTTCTGACCATGATCGGAGGACTAGGACTCTCCATCTTGCGTTTCTTCTCCTTGCCAGCACGAACATTGGCCACTCCTCCTCGTTTGCTTTCCACAAACACACACTGTTTTCCCTCACGCCTGCAGCGAGCACAGGGTGGTTTTGAAGGGTTGGACAGATCGCCCAGGTCGCATTTGATCTTTCTCTTTCTGCAGTTGAGACAGGCCTTGTAGGACCGTCGAAACACATTCTGCGCCTTTTGCCGTTTGGACGACGAAATGACCGCCAGCTCGTCGTCCGAGTTGATGGGCACGCCGTCTGAGTCGTATTCCACGTTTCCCACGTTTTCAGGCTCCTCCGAGCCCTCCTGCATGGAAACGTGGCTGGGGTCAAGAGCAACATCTTCCTCCTCCTTATTGACCGAGTTGAACATATTCGTAATAGAGCAGAGCTAGTGAGATTAGCGAATTAGACGGCTTGTAAAAAAACTCCAGCCAAATCGTCTGATACCGTCTGTTTTTCCGTTTTTCCGTTTTTCCGAGTAGCACCGTGTGTCGTGTCGTTGGGCCTGCCGATAACCGAATATAGGCGGGGTAATAACCGAGGTGCAACGAGAGGGAACACCAGGCGTGTGTTGTTTTAGACAGTGGTTGCACTTGTGACGTGTCGAGAGTGGCTCAGGAGACACAGACTTGAAAAAGCGAGTCTGAGGTTTGTGATGTGTCGTCTTTGGAGGGTTGGTGTTTTTTTTTTTTTTTGCCTCTTTTAATTTTTTTCGCCAGAGGACGTGTCTGGATTGATACTTTTGTATGTCAGTCAATACAATGAACGGGGGGAGGAGCAGAGGCTATTATTTAGGGTTTTGCCAAAGGTTAAAATTGATGGAGTGAAAAAAAAAAATAAAAAAAAGAAAAACCGTGCCAAATTGAACATATAAAAATGAAATATAACGAAACATAGGCTACAACAGGGGTGTGAAATGGCATAGTTTTATGGTCAGCCAACTATTTCTGACACAAATACGGTGTCACGACCCCTGCAAACCTCTCAACCACCCCGTATACATCCTCTCTCCCATCCACCTCTGCCTGCTTAAACTCTCGCTGTCAGTTACTGTTAGCTGAGCACTCTGGGGGAAGATACATGAGAGCCGTGTTTTCTGAGCGGGGGTTGCTGCAGACAGCAGTTTGGGGCAACAAGAGAAAAGAGGCAACGTAGACGCTCAAGGTCATGTGAGCACAAAGAGCTTTCGCACCAGTCGCTCTATGCATCCATCTACCTCCTACTTGTACTTCTCCTCAAGCCCAAGCTAACACTTCTGTTGGGTCCTCTCAACTAAGGGAAAGGAGAGGAGTGCAGTAGTGCCGTCTGATACTGTGGGGGTTGGAGAGAAAGAGAGATTCGTAGCAGGCTGTGTAATAATTGGCGCGTTGGTAACTACAGTATATGCAGGGATGGTCACGTGAGAGGAGTCGTAACAACTGGGTTGAGGCTTGCCATGTGTTGGCCTTTTCAACATGACATCCATTGCATCTTTCAATCAAACGCCGCTGCAGAAGCCGCTTGTTTGATTTTTCCTTTATTTTCGTTTCTCCGCCTTTAAACTTTCGAGCTGAGACAGGTGATGAGGCGTGCGACCCAACATGGCTCCATGGGGCTGTAGAAGCAGACACATGGGCGCAGGGAGGGCGCATGAGGCCGTGGCAAGACCGTCTAAAAACTTCTGCGGGGAAGCGAGTTTAGGGGGTTGTTTTTGGGCGGAGGAGGGTTGTTTTTCCTAGGATTGTTTTTCGGCGGAGGGGGTTGTTTTTGGGCGGAGGGGGGTCGTTTTTGGGCGGAGGAGGGAGGGTTTTCGGACTATCTGGTTTAATTGGCATTACTAAAGCGGTTTAACGGTAATGTTTGATATGTTCACTGTAGTAAACTGCTCTGTCCATGGGCTGTATGGTCAAGTTCTGATGGATTAACAAAATGCTAACTAAATAGAGTACGTACCGTAACTGTATGCCCCCTCTGGGATACCCCCGCCTGACACCAGTTGTATTCAAAACCACATGAAACTTCTACAGGGTGTTTATACTCACCCACTAACCATGCTGTCAAAAATTACAGCTCATTCGCACCCTCACTCCTCCAGATAAATGAACCCTTCTACCCATACACTCGCCCATCAAACGGTTAGAGTTTACTTAAACATGGGACAATAAATCATTTTGCATTCATTCATACGTCTATATATTAGTGTCTCATGCGGTGGCGGTAGTATGTATCAGAAGCGCTCAGATTCCTTGGTTCGTATTGGTTCGTCTTCAGTTGTCTTCACATAATATCCTGATAATAATCACTCATGCACTTTCCCACAATGGCCGGCAGAACCGCATTAGTACCCCGGATAGTGATACAAAACTGGTTACCCTGCAACTTCTGCAAACAGCCCAGCAGTCCAAAATTACCACTGACTGAAGTATACAGCACTCCAGCTCCGTAAATGGCGTCCCGCGTACTCTGCTGCGCGTCGATGGACCATCCAAATCCCTTCATCACCTTGATGTTATGCGCCGGGTTGGACGACTTCGAAATATCCTGCGGCTTGAACGTTCGTTTGCTCTCCTTGTCGGCCAGCTGGGTCCATCGGTTCTGGAAGTCGCCCGTGGAAACCTGGCTGGCAGTCATGAACTTGGAGATGACAATCGGCAACTTCAGATGCAGCACCTTGAGCGTGCCCGCCATGTAGGTGATTTTGATGGTGGGTGACGACGTGAAGGGCTTGTGGCAGTTGAGAATGATCACCTGCTGCGTTTGCTTGTTGGGTTCCACGGACGAGTCGGGGAAGTTCTTGGTTGACACCGTGAGGTTGTCGGGCTCCTTGTTTGTGATTTCACACGACAGAGAAGAAATTCTCGTGCCCGAGTTGTTGACAAAGTAGAGAATCACACAACCCAGGTTCTTTCTGTACTCGGACTTGAGACCCACCTGCAGAACCGGGTCCTTGAAAAAGGTGCCCTCGTCCTTAATGCACAAATCGTAGAAACCAAGGTCCCAGTTGGGCGACAGACCCGAGTGTGACACTCCTCTTGAGGGTGGCGGGGGAGGAGTGGTTTTGTTGCCCGTAGACACGTTGTTTTCGTCACCAAAGGGAGATGCAGAGTCCGAACGATTCGAAGTAGAAATCTGGCTGTTCTTTCGCATGATACTCTTGGACCGAATAGCGTCGACTTCGGACTTTCCAGACTTGCCCAGACCCCAAGAACGTTGGTCCTGAGACGTCAATTCTCGAGCATGCAATCGTGACAGCAGCGCCGACGTTCTTCCTTCAAAGGGAGGCATTTCGTCGCAGATTGTCTTCAACAGCTCCGGTTTCTGGATGATGGAAACGTACTCCAGAGCACGCTGTTGGATCTCAGAGTCCCCGTTGCACGTGTACGCCGTCAGGACGCGGAGAATATGCTGTTTGATGTCCGGGAACATGTTGGCCAGCTTGAGATAGGTGGACAGCAGCATGGCCTTGGTGGGGGCAGACACTTGTCTGAAATGCGAATGCAGGTTGTAGAACAGCTGGATGGGCTGCACTTCGGTGAGCAGGTCTCCGTACTCGCCCAGAACGTACGCACCAGTCTTGACCATGCATTCTTGACACTGGGGCTGGGCCAGGTACGTGTTGAGGGTCTGACTGGCGTACTGTTGGAGAGACTCATTGTTAACGACAATCTGAACAACTCGCTGCCACACTTCTTCGGACACGTGAGCTCCCGCGACGGCAATCAGCTTGAGCGAAATGTCCACGTACCATTTGTATTCCGTGGCGTACTTTTCCACCAGAACAGCAATCTTAATTACCATTTCTTCTCGAATGGCGAAATCAGCAGTCACCAGGTACTTGAGCAGCTCGGCGACAATGGTCTTGACGTTGGACGAGTCGCACACGCAGTAGAGCACGTCCAGGGACTTTCGTCGGATGGAAATGTCCTTGTCCTTGAGGTTTCCAAGCACGGTGATGAGGAACTTTTTCACGGGAAGAGCACTGTTTTCCGACATTTGAGAAGACACCTCGTATCGGGCCGCCAGACGGGCTAGGGCAGTCAGAGCCAGGTACCGCAGGTTGGTTTCCTTGGAGGAAATGAACTCTCCCAGGATAGAGAGCAGTTTGGCATCAGGAGCCATGTCCATATGAATGCACAGATTGATGGCCTCAAAAAGCACAGCGTGCTGGGCGTTGCTTTGTTGAGACGACTGGGCAGGCTGAGAGCACTTGTCGATAGTCTCCAACACAGTTTGACGCAGCATATCGACAGTAGTCTCGTTGTTGGCGTCGGGAGGAGGGTAGTACTGCAGCAACTTGAGCATTTTGACCAGCAGCCATGGCGACTGCACTCCGTAATAAATATAATCGCGTGGCGCCTGGTTGTTGACACACAGGTCGTAGAGACGTCGGACTACCCTGAGGTGGGAGGTAGCACAGCTCTCTGGATCGTGCTGAACAAGAGCAATGGCCAAGGAACACACGGAGGTGGCGACTCCGAGGTCGGGATCGTCAATCAGCGCAATGATTCGGTCGTACCATTGCGGTTCCACGATATTGGGGTTCTTTCGGAACAGTCTGAGCAGAGCTAGGGAGGCCTTCTTTCGTACAAAAGTCGAACTGGTGGGCGAAATCAGTAGCTTGTAAACGTCGTGATTCAGCTCGCTGCCCATCATTTCACTGCCCACAGTTGCCACCAAATGCAACGCCAGACAATTGTGCATCTCGTCCATACCGTCCAGATCCTTCTGCACCGAGTTGATCACCATATGCACCAGCTCGTGGTCTTCGTTAATCAACACAGACAGCGCAATGTAGCCCATTTGCTTTTCGCTGAGCTTGTTCGAGTTGATGAGCTTGACACACTCCAGGTGTCCAAAGTCCACCTTGTAGCCCAGAATGTAAATGTACAGCAGCTTGCCCACATACTTCTTCTTCTGGTATCCGCTGAGATTGGGATCTGTGAACTTTTGTCGAATGTTGGCCAGCTCCTGGTTGACCCGCTTCTCCTCCATTTCTCTCGCTCGAGCGTTTCTCAGATCCGCAATGAACTGCGTGAGTCCTGTGTTAGAGGCGTGCCATAAACATCAAAAGTCGTGTCTTTTCCTACTCACCCTTCATATCCTTCTCCTTGGGCCGAATGAGCTCGCCGAGCTTCTGCTGGCTCTCCTTGGGCCGGATTTTGCGCCCAATGTTCTTGAGATTTTTGATTTCCTCCATGGTGGTGAGAGCTGGACCGTGGTGAGATAATTTCAGCTTCCGCTTCTTTACACGACACGCAACGTTAACCTAAGCGCGAATTTCCATCACGTGAGTTACGCAGGGGTGAAAATACACACAAGTATAGGGGGTGCTAAAAGAAGGCCGATTGGAACGGGAGAGGGGGGCATCGATTCGCCACGGGAAACTAAACATGATGGCTTCTTCAGATTTCCCATATCTCTTCAGGAAAGGCCCGTTCTACACACACCCAACTTGCTCAGATATTGAGCCGACCAACTTCAACCTTGCGGAAACGATAAAGTTGAGGTTGGTTTGGAGCCAGCCATCTGTCTTTGGCAAGTGTATTTGACAGGTCCCGGGGAGTTTGGACGCGTTTCTGGCGACCGTGTACCGGCTAGTGTTTTATAGGGGGCTTTCCAGCTCCTCGCGGGTGTTTTTCAGCCCACAATCTCGCCAGCAATTTCACTCGGAAATGGACGCCTCAGTTAACTCCGAGGCTGCATAAAAGTGGGAAAAAAATTAAACAAAAAGAAACGGAAAATTATATAAATGGTAGCGAGTAACGGAGTCCGTCAGAGTCTCTCGACGTGGTATTTCTTGCTCCACATGCCTCAATTGTACCGCTACCTGTACACTATCTCACTATAGTCCGTACCAACCCCTATACAACGTTCGCTATCAGGATTCGGAATATAAAGACGCAAGAAAAGCACACCACAAATGCCGAAAAGATGCACATCAAAGCGCAGTCCAAAGGCGTCGCTGAGACAGCCAAAAAGTGGGATAACAAAAAACGGAGAAAACACAAACACCGAGTAGTTCTGCAACGGTCTTATCTTTATCTACATCTCCTCAACGGCAGGCCGATCAAACCATGATTGCTGATTGTTTACAACCGTTGCCGATTATTATTTTTTTCGATGATCTATGGGGCTAAAAATGGTAACCCCGCAACATCTGCAACTGGGGAGTATTTGGTGATTTAAAAGGCTAATTTTGTAGATATCATTCTGGGCTCCATCATGGCATAATTAAATTATCTCCACCTCCCCCCCGTCCCGAGATATACACGATTTAATTTTTGCCGGCTGACTAATCATGGGACGTAGACGACCCCCATTTTTAACCGCTTTTTTAAGTTGTTGATGTGGTGGCTCAATGGTAGAGCTTTCGACTCCAGTCAACTATGGTTGTGATCGAAGGGTTGCAGGTTCAATTCCTGTCCATGTCATGTTAATGACAGTGGAGGAACAGTAGCCGGTTTGATTCCGGCAGCTTCTCAAAGCTGATCAACAACTTTTTTTGGTCTACGACAAGCAGGCCCACGATTTTACGAGGAGGGGCCTAATTTTTAGTACAATATTTTAGCACGAATAAAAGGGGTATTTTTTTAGTACGTTTTCTCATTCTAGAACGTCATACGGCGAGAGGGAACAAAGAGCTGTACAACCCCAGATATTTGTATGTACATGTGTAGATATTATTGGTTACGTGTGGTTCTCGTGTGTAGACAAGTCGATTCTTGCCCTTTTTTCTCCCATCGATAAAGAGCTTGAATCATTTTTCAGGTTGAAGTACGATACTATCCTCTAGATAGAAGAGTTTATTTAAGAGTTCTCAAATAACAAGCATTAAAGGACTGTCAAAAAACGGCTAAAAATGAACGTCAGAAAGATGCACCAATTATCCACGTCTTGTGTTACGCTCAACAACTCGATCCTAACATCCATATATACAATCCGTCTATACTCTCTATATACATCTCTCCAACTCTTGGGTAATAATGGGTCCATTCCTAGGACATGACGAATGTCTTCCAATTGATGGAGCTTTGGTCGAGACACACTCGGACTACGCCTCGAATGTCCTCCCCTAGGCAAAAATACTATCCACAATCGGCTGAATCTTCTCCGGAGTCACTCCCTCATACTGATCAACCTCCATGGTAAAACTTCCCCGTCCCTGAGTCATACTTCTCAACGTCTTCAAGTAGCCCACCATCTCTCTCAGGGGCACTCGAGCATGCACAACCGACTGCTGAGCTCGGGCCTGGTCAGTGTGTTTCGACAGGTACATTGTGTAATCGGCAGGAACATAGGTGTTTGTAGCCATGGCAACGTACTCTTCCGAATGCACGTCCCCCTCATTCAGTTGAGAGGGATCCATAATGCTAACAATCTGTCCGTTTCGAGAACCACTGAGATCCTTGACAACCAGACCGATATCGGCCTCGTTGACAGAAACGTACACATTCATGATTGGCTCCATAAGGGTCGCGTTGGCGGTAGAGAGAGCCTCCATGATGGCCAGACGGGTTGCTGTTTTTAGAGAAGCAGTGTTGTCGATATGTTGAGCGATATGCCATGCTTCAATCACCACTCGCACACTTCTGAGAGGAAGTCTGCAGATGGGTCCGTACGATGCCAGGGGAGGAATCGATCCTACTCGGAAACACTCCTCCATGACATCTGCTGTCAGTTCTTTGGAGTCTCTTTCAAACGAAAATCGTTGGTTAGAGGCAGGAGCAGGTTCAAGATCACCATCAAACAGCTCGTAAGGGAACGAGACGACGTTGTTTTCATGGTCAATCACGTTTTCATGTTCAGAAGTCTCGTCACCCTCGTAAATGGGCTCCAAATGAAGTCGAACAGTGCTGACAGCTCCTGGTTCGGGCTCAACAGTCTTGGTGATGCTCTGAGTAGCCTCATTAAGAGTCTCCTTATACGAGATGATAATTGGACCAATAACAATGTTGGCCTTGAAGTCCTCAATCAGACGGTTCTGAGCAATCTCAAGATGAAGCTCTCCCATACCCGACAGTGTCGTCTGGTTGGTTTCCTCATCGTGAGAAACGTTCAATGAGGGGTCCTCTCGAAGCAGCAGCTCAAGGGCATCGTTCATGGGCCGAGTATCACCCACTGAAGCAGGATCAATTCGAACAAAGAAAACTGGAGGGGGCACAGCAATGGGCTTCAGCTGAATCAGACGGTTATCAGCTGGCAGTTTCATCACACCATCTTTTTTGATACTATGACAAACAATAGTATCGCCAGTGGCGAGTGCTTGAGAGCCAAGAATCACGCCAATGTTACCCTCCGTAACAGAAGTGACCTCGGAAGTGGTATCAGCATGGACCTTGAGAAGTCGCGAGACTCGATCCTTGGTGCCCGAAGTGGTATTGTACAGCACACTGTTTTGTTTGAGCTCGCCCTTGTACACTCGGACGTAGACAAGAGTGCCCTTGATGGGGTCCTGAACCACCTTGAAACATAGAGCACAGCATAGATTCTTCATGGAGTCGTCCAGGGTGATGGCCCGCTCAGGGATCACCTTGGCCTTTTTCCCGCCAGTGTATGATTTGGCAATAATTGCGTCTGTAGGAGGTCGTTCCCCAGGAGAAGGAAGGAAGTCAACAACCGCATCCATGAGAGGCTGGACACCAATGTTTCGGAAAGAAGCACCGCAGAGCACAGGAACAATGTCGTTGTTGATCGTAGCGGTTCTCAGAGCCCGTTTGATATCCTCGGTGGAGATTTGCATGTAATCTTCGGTTTCCAAAAACTTCTCCACCAGCTCTTCGTCCAGCTCAGTCAGCGATTCAACAAGGGCAGTTCGAGCCCGTTCATACTCCTGTTGAATCTCCTCGGACGCTTCAGAGACAGGGACAACCACAGACTGTTTTCCGTCTCCTCCAGGGGTCCAGGTGATAACAGATCCGTTTAGAATATCGACAACTCCCTCAAACACCTGATCTGAGGACTTGGAAAACACAGGCACGGTCAGCAGCGCCACACGGGTTCGCAGCTTGCTCACAATCTCCTTCACGGTTCGTCCAAAGCCTGCTCCAGCTCGATCCATCTTGTTGACAAAAGCAATCTTGGGGATGCCCATTTCCGATGCCTGTTTCCATACTTTTTCCGTCTGGGCTTCGACTCCAGCAACTCCGTCCAAAATGCAAACGGCTCCATCCAGCACTCGGATCGACCGAATGACCTCAAACGTGAAATCGGCGTGTCCAGGAGTATCGATCAGATTGACGGTATGATTAGCCCAGTTGAAACTGGTAGCAGCCGAAGCGATAGTGATGCCTCGTTCTCGCTCGGCAGGCAAGAAATCCATCGTCGTGTCTCCCTCGTCGACGTTTCCCAGATGCTTGATGGTGCCTGACAGGTACAGGATTCGTTCTGTTGTGGTGGTCTTGCCTGCATCGATATGAGCAATGATTCCGATGTTTCTGATTTTCTGGGTGGTGTTTTTGGCAGAATACTGACGAGTAAACTGCTTAAGCGGCTGTACGGCCCCCAACGGCCGCAGCACCCTTAATCTAGTGAACATGGCGTTGTTGTAGGATGTGGTGATCTGACGAACGGAAGGTTATGCAGGTTTGGAATAGGTGCATGAAGGGAAAAGGAGAGAAATGAGAGGGGTGGCTAAAATGGGGGAGCAGTAGAGGTATGGAAAAAATACAAAGACAATCTGATAGCCAATGGGGGTTTGTGTAACTTGACCGAGAACCATCATTTTTCCCACTTATGCAAGCGTGTTTTTGCCTGTGCTTTTCGGTGGCCCCATCGTTGTCTTAAAATTCGCACCAAAAGGAAATTTCAGCGTTTCAAACGTTACAACCGAGCAATTGGTAAAGTTGGTTTTACAACCAAAGTAGCGCATGAAAGAGAGTAGTAGAGTGTGTACAAAGCTGCAACTGGGTCAATTGTTTAAGTCGGAGTTATTCTCGCACCAGTAGCACTCTGACTGAGTTTTCATGATTTTTCCTGATTTTTCCTGATTTTTCCTGATTTTTCCTGATGTTTTTTTTTTTTTTTTTTTT